>CM075857.1:94272213-94479713 GCA_037975125.1 Latrodectus hesperus
AGACAAGTTGGGCGGCAACTTTTTGGTAAAAAATGTAATTACAGATTGTAATAACTCATTAAAATATGTATTATATCAAATTATTACAACATGTTTTCGATGGCTTGATACAAGTCACTAAATATCACTGTCCATTTCTTGAATAGTCGAAGTTTAATCTGCAATTTCCCTTTTACTCTTCAATGGTGAAAGGAAATTGAACTCTATGAAATATTTAACATATACCTGTCTTTTAAGCACACGGTTTTTTATATCTGGATCCAGCTGGAAAATTGAATTTTATTATAGTTTTGAAATAAATTGGTAATCTTACATGTCCAGACATGTTAAACGTCTGCATGTAAATTAAGATCACGCAGTGGCCAATGTGGCTTGTTCTGGTGAGTTGAAGGTGGTGAGTTCTATACTTGACGTGATTAAAGAAGTTTTGGCAAAGTAATAATGTGGCTAGAAAGGCGTATCTTTTTACGTAGAATTTATCGACTTGAATCCTGAAAATATTTTCAACTGTTTTCTTGCTTACAAGGTATTTTTATATAAAGTTGAACAAAATGACAGTAGATGGAGCTGTCAACAGTCATCATTGTCGCGGGTGACACTGTAACATTTTCTCCTTGGACAAATTAAAATAAACGCATTTGAAGATTTACTTTCGTTTAAAGAAAATAAGTTTAGAGAATAATCAACATTAAATTCTTTTTCAGAAAACTGAAATTAAGGGTATAAAGGAGCTCTAATGTAAGTGTTTTGAAAAAATATTCCCTAACTCATTTAAAAGTTGTGTGTCATAAATTAAGTAATCGGTACTCACGTATTAACGTCACCGCAGCCAATTTTGCGTCAAGCCAAATGAGCAACATATTAATCGCTTCCAGATATAGCAATCAAAGAAAGCAATAACAAGAAAATATTTTTACTCAGATGTTTTATTCGAAAAACAAGTATTAATAGTGCTGCCGTGACTATAATACGTTAGTACCAAGTAATCTGCCGCCCATCTTGTCTAGTGGTCAGTGTGCCTGACTGCGGATAAGGAGGTCCTGGGTTCGAATCCCAGTTCGGGCATGGATGTATTTTCACTCTCTCTCTATCCTGTCTTTGTCCTTTCCTTGTATGAATGAGGTGTGAATGGTTGCCTACCCTATAAACGGGTCCCTATGGCATGTGTGTACTGAGGAAGTCGGATTCCACACAAAAATAGGGTTCATTTCGAAAAGTGGAGTAGCGCACCCCATATTGCCATCCTAGCTGGCACACGACAACAACAACAACCAAGTAATCTAATAAGGATATAATTTGAGATTAAAATTAGATGAAGTCTTCTATCCAGAGTATAGCAAATACAGGAATCATTCAAAGCAAAGAATGGCATTTTTAAAATATAAATATGTCTCACAATTTGTAGGTCATAAGTAATTTATAGTAAACATTTTGGGTTTTAATAGCCTGGAAAAGAGAAGGGTAAAAACCGGTCGTGATTTGGGCATTTTGCCAAAAATAATATAAGCCTCAAATACATAACAATAAAAATATGTAAATATAAAAATAACGGGTACCTTACATGATATATATACAAGTAAAACTTTGCAAAACCTTCGTATATTCAAATCTCCCCCATCCTTCCTTTAAATTTCAAAAGTGTTTTTATCTTTTTTTGAGTCTTTTTGTAAGCACAGTGATAAGTAACATCCGTTACACGATTTTTCTTGTTTAAAACATGGCATAAAGCCTGCAGACTGAAGAATATGATAATTCTCCATTGTTTAAGTTTGTAGAATGGAATGGAAAAAATGGTGTATAACATTAGAATAATTGAAAAATAGCAATGCTCTCACAGTGCCTTAATCCCTTGCCAGTGTCGCCCGAATTCAGTTCGGGCAATTACTGAGCGCAGTATTTGTGATGCCCGCACTGATCTCGGGCAGAAGATAAATTAACGTTTCTATTTTGTGTTCTTCAGTTTTTTTTTTTTAGCAGAATGTTCAAAGCTCAATAACGTAATTTAATTTTATGAGAACACAATTGACACCATGTGCAAACGTATGCGAAATGGATTGCGAACTATAAAACTCATACATTTCGCAATACTGAAATATAACATGGACAATCAACGCATGATATACATGGACACGTATTTCACGCGTTAATTCTCCATGTTACACGTGTTACACGAGGGACAGGAAATCGCGTCATACGAAAATGCTTTATAAGAGTACCGTGTTAGAGGTGGGATTACAATCTGTGTGTGTGTGTATATATATATATCTAATATATAAAATTCTCGTGTCACAGTTTTCGTTGCCATACTCCTCCGAAACGGCTTGACCGATTTTGATGAAATTTTTTGTGCTTATCCGGTATCTATGAGAATCGGCCAACATCTATTTTTCATCCCCCTAAATGTTAGGGGTAGTACAACCCTAAATTTTTTTTATTTTTTTGGTTAGTTCTGTAAGTTCCTAATAGATGGCGGTTTAGCATCTAAGTTGCACAGGTATTCGGCAGATGGCGACGTGTTTATTTTTCTAGATTATACCATCTTCGAGAAAATTATCGTGCGCGCGCAAGCGCGTGGTTAAATAAATAATTTTCATGATGTATAATGATACTATAACAATTTTTCGTGAATCATTTTCATAATTATACTTTGTATTGTGTTATTATTGTGCAGTATTCAGTTTGAATATTTTTAATATTATAAATAGTAAAATAAAATTTTATTTATTACTGTTTTTCTCTACTAATTTTCATACCACCTCGAAAATATGTAAGTATTTCTTGATAGCCTTTTATTATTTTTTATTTTTCTTTAATAATTTGATAATTATTAATTTATTCAGTAGAACATTTTGATCTAATTTATTTATTCAAATGATAAATTCTTTTAATTTTTTTATTTCAGTATAATGCCGCGGAAAAATTTTTTAGTTTTAATATAATTTAAAATTAAAATAATAATAGTTCGATGTCAATGTTATCTACCTCATTTATAACAATTTATTTTTAGATGTCTTTAATTTATATAGTATATTTTATAAGTAAGTCACTGATTACAAACTATAATTTAATATAAGATGAATAAAATGTAAATTCAGAAAGTATATGTTGATTTGTGCTTAATTTCAAAATTTCGATACTTTACCTATTACTATTAAATTTTGGTGAAACGTTTTATTTTTAATCTCCTATGAATGAACCTATTCTAAATTTTTTTAGAAAATATTAATTTGATTGAACCCAAGAATTAGTAAAAAATTGATTCAATGTATTTTAAAAACTGAGCCACTGCAACGCGTGGCTGGGTCAGCTTGTATATATATATATATATATATATATATATATATATATATATATATATATATATATATATATATATATATATATATATATATATATATATATATATATATATATATATATATATATATATATATATATATATATATATATATATATATATATATATATATATATATATATATATATATATATATATATATAAGATAAAACATGAAAAATATTGAAACCAAAAATATAAAATTGTGGAAAAATACTAAAATATACAATGCAAATGACAAGAAGAAGGAGGGATAGGGACCACGTCTTCATCAGGAGATAGATGGCCAGCTATGCAAAATTAAAATTTTATATTTCTGGTTTCAATATTTTTCATGTTTTATCTTATTTATATTGGCAAATATTTCTTTAGCTGCTTTTGCGCTGTCTAGATTTCCTATAATATATTGTACTTTTAGTATTGTATTTATTATTTTAATATACATATTTTACTTTATATTAATATATATATATATATATATATATATATATATATATATATATATATATATATATATATATATATATATATATATATATATATATACACACAAAATATGGATCGTATCGTACCACACAATACGGCGGTTGATATTTGACTCGTATTTCCTTAAAAAAAAGACTGTAACTATATACCAACGTGAAAATCTTTCTAAGAAAGATTTTTCCTTTACAAAATATAAATAAAATTCTTATGTTGCAAACGTTGATATGAGCTCCTTTTTTTAAATCTGAAACTCTACATTATTTTGGAAACGAAATGTCTAATTTTAAATAAAAATTGATTTATTAAAATGTGTAGAAATCTCGAATATTAAGAAGCATTCAAAGTTTTCGAATCTAAATCTTTCTTGATTTTTGGATCCAATTTCAAATATCGTTAAATAGTTGTATTTTCGACATTAAATTCCTTTCACATATAATTTTGGAAAACATACTTTATCTCAATACTTTTTTATGCTGTCGCTTTGAGCAAGTATTTTCTATGAATGGACAGACAAAAAATATCTTTTAGAAGCAGAAAGTATATATATATATATATATATATATATATATATATATATATATATATATATATATATATATATATATATATATATATATATATATATATATATATATATATATATACCCCTTATAACATACAGTAATCCCCCTATAACACTGTACTCTTATAAAGAGTTTTCATATTATGCTATATCTTGTCCCTCGTATAACACATGTTTTCCCCCATAGAACGCGTTAATTCCCCACGTTATCTTTCTCTGCACTGTGAAATTTGTTTCGATGTGTGAAGTGCACCATCCATTTCGAGTACATTTCCACATTGTGTGAATTGTGTTCTTATAAAATTAAATTTTATTATTTTACTGACCTTTGAATATTTGCTAAAAAATACGTCGGTGAAACATTATTTGAGAGAGCTCTTACACCGAATAAAAATATAATAAAACTTTTTGGAATTATTTGACTTATTTGAGATTAACTGTTTTTTAGTTACGTTTGTATAAGTTTTTTTTATTTAAAATGTTCTTAATTTGATTTTAATAAAACGCACATATTTTGTTCATAACATAATTTCTCCTTAATAATCAGAAGTTATAATTATTTAAAAATTCTTGTAGCCTATTATCGAATCATTTAAAGGGTTTAATCATTTTAAAATGAAAATAATTGTGCCTTGATTTTTGTACGGTACAAATTTCGTAAATTTTTAATAGTGATCTATATTTCAGTTACCTATGTATTTCCTCATTTTTTTATAGAGTGTAAGTTACAAATTCCAACTTTGCTATGTCTGTGTCACATAATTGAGTCGAGCTTTCGGTTATTTGCTTTATACCGATTGAGGTCATTAAACGTAGCCAATTACTCCATACTTTTCATATCCACGGTCAATTGATGTAGTCGACACCTGAACTCTGGCATCTACATTTCCTAAACTTCCATACAACATCAACAATATGTCGATTGTAGAATATTTAACAATCACAGATTTCGTTAGTAATCTAATCTTCGTCTAGGTCTAATACGAAACTCCTGTTTTCAAAATGGTAGTGTGAAGCCATCACACACACCTGCTGCTGTAGACCATTATATTATTGTCGTCTAACGGAAGAAAGGATTCTAATGATTTTTGTTCCTAAGCCTTTTCTCACAATTCGAGTTCGATAGATCCATTCTACTTCTGTTGGAAATGTCTACATTTTGGCCAGCAAGCATTAAAAAATGGAATCAATTAATCTGACTTTGCATATTTTTCTTTAAAAAATGTTGAGTTTTTAAATTGAATTTAATAACTTTTGTATACATTGTAAAATTATGTATTTGGAATAAAATGGATGAAGTTAAAACATTTAAACTCCCAATAACTCAAATGTAACTTACGTTTTATCACCAACCCTCCTTTATATATATATATATATATATATATATATATATATATATATATATATATATATATATATATATATATATATATATATATATATATATATATATAGCAACGATTTTCAATGAAGATTGATATATATTTATGTATGTCTGCTTAAAATTTGCTAACGTCTGATAATAAAAAAATCTCTTTGCCCTAAATTTATCTTGTTCTTAATATATGTAAGAGCAACTGTATAATTAATAAATAAAAAATTTCTACTAGAATTATATCCACTCATATACTAGTTGAAAACATTAACTAACCATGTTTTATTTCCTTTTCTTTGAGAATTTCTTATAAAGATAACTAATCGATTATGCAGTTTTCTTTGCCACAAAAGCCATGATAAAAGCAAAGATTAATGTTAAAATATTCTTTGCTAAACTCACTTATTTTAGTTTTTAAAATCTATTAAACATTTTCATCTATTGTATCATTCATTTTCATACAGCCTCATTAATCACTTCTGAAACATTTAGAATTTATTTTCAAAAGGGACATGTCTTTTATTTTGCAGCACGTTTCAAAATTATATTTTTTGACATTCATTAACAATATAATGTGATATTATTCTTAAAATATTTAAAATTTAACAAGAAACAAACCATGTAAGTAAATTGGTTATATGTTCTTAAAGAAAGCATTTTTTATCCGGGGATCCAAAACTATAAATTATAAAAAATTAACTGATTCTACAAAATAATTTATTCTTATAGTTTTATTTTTCTCATCCTTATCGCTCTAATGTTTCTCAAATTTCATTTCAGGTTATTAAGTGATTATTCAGTTACTTTCAGGTTATTAAGTAATTTCAAGTTATTAAGTTTATTTTTACGAAAATTCACGATTTTACGAAGTAGTGGCCCGATATTGTACTATTTTTTTCCAATAGCGGGTACACACTTCGGTGACTAACCCTATGCCACAACAAGGCCAGAAACTGCTACTCATTTATCGTTACCCAGCGAGCACCTGTGAACCAAGTCACGGATGCGAGTAGCGTTACCCGCGCCATACCACCACAAACCCTTTTATAGGGCGGGCCACATTCATACATCATCTCAGAAGAGAGGACAGAGAAACACAGAAGGAAAGAAACAACCATGCCCGAACCGAGATTCGAACCCAGGACCAACAGCTCAGGAGTCAGGAACGCTAACCACTCAACCATCGGTTGGCTATATTGTACTATAGACGCAAAGAAAATTTCAATTTCCATTTACGAACTAAAATTTTGCAGGATTTTTTTTGAGAGCTCCTTTTCATGCTTTCATTTTTTATCATGTGATTTCTTTTTAAATTTCTAATTTTATTTTACGGGTGAGGACTTGAATTGACGTTTAGATTAACAAAATGTAAATCGTCCTAATTATTGATAACTAATTGCACTAGTGATTTTGAAATCCCGGGTTTTTCGAAGCAACTGATGTGGAATTTCTCTCACCGAAATCCAATTTCCATCTTACAACTCGAGCATCAGAGCATGATCATGAGCTTCAAATGCCAATATCACTTGAGTACCTTAAGTCTTTTGCAAAGGGTGATTATGACTTGAAATCGCCTGAACTTGTCAAAAAGCTATTCAGTTCTAACAAAAGGCAATTCAGAAGTTTGACGCTTCTATGCGAGATGCATATAGGAATCTATAGGTGGAATAATATTGCTGGAAAAGCAGCATCTAGACCATTTTGACAAGCAGACTTTATTAAAGGAGCCACCGTAAGTGAAGAAAGCAAAGAACCTTTACCTGCGAATCTGAATGAAGATGAGTTACTCATCGATGGATTTCCACAAAGAAACCACCTGCTACTGCAATTTCATTCATATGAAATTTTCACGTAAGAAATATCAGATATTTCATAATTAAAGAGAATGAAAAAGAATTTTCTCATTTGAAACAAGAAGAAAATGTTACACCGATTCGACCGTCAACATAACAAGCAGAAAAATGACAAACAATTTAAAAGCACTTTTTTTTGACAAAAACAACAATTTTTGTTGTTTAAAACATTTTTTACATAGAAATAATAGAACAATGTGTTTTTGAATTAGAAAAAAAAAATTCTTGTTTGCGTGATTTTTTATCCATAAAAAGTGAAAGTAAAAATTGTTTTTAAGAATCCTTTTTATTTTTACGGGTTCCTCTAATATACAATATGCTAAACATTTTCTCTCTAACAATGGTTTATTTAAAAAAAAGAGCAGTTTGTGAAAAATTAATTTTAAGATCTAATGCCCGTTTATTTATAACGAACTTGAGATTTTAAGAACTATTTTATCCAAGTCCCTGCTAGTTTGTAAAAAGGAACGTATACTGTAATTTGATTTTCAAATTTAGCTTGTAAAAAATAGCAACTACTACTGCAATTTCATTCATATGAAATTTTCAAGTAAGAAATATTACATATTTCAATAATTGAGAACATAAATAAAGAGAATGAAAGAGAATTTTCACATTTGAAACAAGAAGAAAATGTTACACCGATTCTAAGCTACAGTAACGAAGAAAATAAATAGAAAGGTTAGCAAATATGTTATTAATAATATAATAATTGACATAGTGTAACAAATGATAAAATTTGGAATAATTTGTGAAATCTAATTTCATCGTTTGTTACCCTATTAACTAACCTGTTCATTAATATAATTAAAGTATTTGAAAAATAGCTATAATATGTCACATACTTTAATTCAAACGTACTTGGTAATAAAGTTAAAAAAATATATCGCTTCACAAGAGAATTATTTTTAAAATAAGTCATACTTCCTTTTTTTTTCTATAAAAATAGAATGTCCAACGACTTTAGATTTTCAGTGTGTATCCACGGGATGTTTCAACATTAGTTATAAAAATATGTTAAAACAATTAATTATTGAAGAAATATTTATTTCAAATATGAATCACCTATTTTTAATTTGTAGTATAGAAAAATGGAAGACGTTTTCTTATTTTGACATTTTTATAATATGCACATTATTTTTTATCGTATTTTACCTTGTTGTGAAACCTCAAATTTAATTATAGAAAAATCTCGTTTTATTTTTTAAATGCATCCTTTTGTGTACTTATAGAATTTCTTGATGTTTTTCTAGAATTCTTTTCTTTTAGAATTTTTTTCAAATGGAAAGTCTAACAACCATTTTAGTTTTTTAATTATATGATTTCTTCTAATTCTATTTTAATGCACTGAATTATTTTTAATATCTGTGTGTCAAAATTTACTCAAGTGCCGTTGAAAATATTATCATTGATGAAAGACTCGAAGTGAAGTAAAAACTTTGTTTTCAATAAACAAAGCCTTCACTTCACATAAATGGACGGTATTTTAAAGAAGTAAGTTGAAATGCCATTAATATATGCTTGAAATTATTGATTGGGAATTTAGTGAAATTGATTTAAGATCTTTTTAAAATCATATAAACAAATTGATCGTATACTTTTAAGAAAGAAATCATATTTTCAGAGATATCAAAACTTAATTTCCAAAACTACCATAAAATTTGTTGGGATCGTTTGCTTATCCAAAAATTCTGGAATTTAAAACTTGACATAAAATTTCGGATATAAAAATAATAACAACTAAATTCGTTTCCAATATCAAAATAATGATAAAAAGAATGAACTATTCACTCTTATGTTTTATTAATCATTTAAAGAAAATGTTCTAAATTAGTAGCGAGATTGTTACAACTTTTTATATCATTCTGTAAGATATAGGTTTTACATAAAAGAATGAATCAGAAAACTCACTTCCCGGGATTTTTAACACGATATTTATGTTCGAGAAGATATTAAATGCCACAAGAGAATTCAGCATTGCATTATGGGTACTCAGGGAATGTATCCTGTTCGAAAGAATCGACTCAGAAAACGTTTTCACGCCAACATTATGATTGTAAACTGGATAACTTTAACCGAAGTATGGCGAGGAAATATTTTGTCAGCATTTTTGGAAATGCTTCGCTATTTTTCTCACCCTGCAGCAGTAAATAATTAACTTAGGCCAGGCATTTTTCAACCACCACGCGAGTTTTTAAAATTGAATTCTGGATAATTTATAGGTCTCCTTTTACCATCGGTGTTGTTGTGTGCACTTACAGATAGCATCGCTGGTCAATGTAACGATCTGTTGACCATTATGCGAGCTGTCTACAAGCCCCGCCTCCTCGACACGCCCCTTTCACTCCTCGCCTCCCCTACTCCTCCATCATTTCGCCTCGTTACCATGGAAACCTCCTCTTCACGGATCATCCACATAGATGTTCTGGGATCAGCGAGACGCAGATCACATCTTCACCTGAAAGTGGAGTAACTACTGAAGTGAACTCATGCACTTCCATCTGCTTGTTTTTATTTTGTCTATCAATTTGGCTACATCTGTTTTGGCGCCATTTCTTTTATTTTTGTGACAGATGCGAAAGCAGTCATACTTAACAATCAAATAAAATAATACGCCTACACAATCGTTTTACAATTTTGGAAACAAGTCAGTTTTATGTGAAAGATACTGCATTTTATTCGGATGCAGATATTTTCGACTCAATGTTTAAAAATCACTTACTTTTAGAAACATTCGAACAATTTTTAAGGAACATATTACGTTTGATAAAAACATTATTAAAAAGCAATGTCTCTTAAAAGAAAATGCATTGGTTTCTTTTTTATACAATTAATTTTTTGTCTGAAAAATTAACATATAGAAATTTATCTTCTATTAACGTAAATATTGCATTAGTTAAAACAATTACAGAAATTATTACAGTTATATTTCTTTTAATTATCAGTGTATGATATATTAGTATTATGAAACAGACATTATTGTAGAGCATTTACTATTATAGCATATATCAATGTAATATTTAAAGTAATATTTAAATTTTTTTTACCAAAATATTTCAAATTTTCCGCTATGAAAAAGTGTAAAATTATTGAATCAACTCGTTAAAAAAGTAGAAAAAATTCGAAGTACTTTCAGAAAATATCAAATTTAAGACAAAAATTATCAGGAATTAATGGTTCTTAATAGAAGATACATTTTTTATAAATAATGAATTTCCTATTTTTATTTAGTATGACAAAATTAAATATATAAAAAATTCACCTTAACGAGAAAGTTACAATGTTGAAGAATAATTAATAAGTAAGTAATGACGATTGTATGAAAGTGTTGCAGTAAATATCCATGTTGTATTAGTTTATTAAGTACAAGTATCATTAAACTGTATTTTTTTAATATTATATAATATTTACCATTAATATCAATTTATATTTGTAGAAACTGCTAACTGAACAAATCATTTTAAATTGTTTGATATAAAATACTTCCAAATGACTTAATTAATTTAGTAAAATGTGTAAAAAAAATGAGTATTTCTTAAAAACATAATGAAAACATAATTAGGCAGAAGGATTTTTAGCAGAAAATATATTATTTTCCAATTAGAATCAGTAATTTTTAAACTAAAAAAAAAGATATATATTAAAAGTAATTCCATTTTAATGAAAAAGTATGCTAGTTGATAAATGATACGTAAAAAAACAATAATGCTCATATTGAAATTATATTGTTATTTTACCCGTATATAATTAGTTTAGCATGTATTAATAACAGAATGGAGTATTATATATGATGCTTAATATTAATATGTATTGTTCATGTTAGATCCTTTACATTTTTAGTTGTAAAAAAAAATTCAAAATTATTGAATTCATTCAATAAAAATATATACTAATAGTTGAAAAGTTCATTCAGTATAAAGATCAATGCACAAAATATTTGTTTTTTATTGAATGAATTCAATAAATATTCAATACTGCGGACTCAAAATCATGCAATAAAAAGATAAGTTTTGTACAATGATCTTTAAAATCACATAATAAATTCATAGTTCTAGCTTTTTATTATAATAATTGATACTGTGCTTTTCACTATAATATTTCGGAATAACTTATTGTAATTTCTGATATCATATGAAAAAAAAGTTTGGTGTGTTTTACTTCATTTCTTTGCATAATAGATTAGATGAGAGACATGATATCTCTCTCATCTAATCTACGATTAAATTGTCATCTAATTTACCATTAAATTCTCATCTAATCTGAAAAATTAATATAGTTTAAAACAATATTCATGTAATTTGAAACTTTACGCAATTTCTAATTGCTATTTTTTTCAGCTTTAATTACCATCTCAAATATGTATTATAAAAAAGTAAAATAAAAATCGCATTCGTGCATTAAAATTTAATAAAATGGTTTTACGAAATTGTGTAAACCTAAGCAGTCAAGAAGTAAGTAAAAATAAAAAGCATCGAAATATATTAGTAATTTAAATTTGAGCTGAGAGGTATGATATTTAAAAATATTAATATTTATCTAGAATCAGTATGTAACACATATTAAAACCCATTTCTTAGAAAAATTACTTTAATTAAAAATTACTTTAAAATAAAGAAAAACATTTTAACATTTTCACCTATTTTAATAAGTGAAAATGTTAAATTATTTTTCGTAATTTTTTTAATTTCTTTCTTTTCTGTTATTACCATATCCTCCTTTCGCCAGTAAAGTTTTTCCTAGTTTTAGTATTTTAATATGCAAAATAGTGTCACCATTTTTATTTGAATTCTTCTGCTTTATAATCTATCAATTTACATGCATAAAAGTCCATAAATTACAGCTTCATAAGAAAATAATATTTAAAAATAACCATCATTCTTAAAAATTGAATCATTGATAAAAATTTGCCCTCAAGTATAAATAGGAACTGTATCAAATTACTGATAGATTTTTTATTTTTTATAATACAACAATTATTAAAAAAATTTCTGCAGATAATTTCAATTTAAGGGGAAAATATAGTTATTCATAATTTCGCTACTTTCAGATATTTTAAGCAAATATTATCTTTATCTTTATTTCTCAGTTAGAGCTCCATCAAAATCATCGTCATGTTCCCCTTTCATTCATCTTTTTAAATTATAACTTTTTTTTAAGAAATTCAATCTTAAAATATAATTTCTTTTAAAAAATTAAAAAAATATATAATTTATTTGTAAGCAATTCCAAAATAATTTAGAAAAAAAAAACATAAAGTAGATATGCTTATAGTTCATTCATATAATATTTCATAAGCAATTAATTAAGGGTAAAAATAAGAAATAAATTCTTTCTTTTAAATTTTCATCCAACTAAAATCCTTAGATTTAAGATTTTAATTGCAATAAAATTTAAAAGAATGAATATTTTTTTTTTAAATTATGCTCAGAAGTTTAATATTACTTCAAAAAATGCTTATGAAACCATACAAAATAATTTCCGGGCATTGAGTATATTTCAAGAAATAGAGTTCTTTTCAACTAACAATTTATGAATAAGAGGAATTTCATAAAAAATCTAAGACTAGATTTTTTTGAAACCTGGGAAATGAAAAGATTATTATATAAACTAAGAAAACGAGTAATTTTATAAGATTTAAATATAAAATATTCCATGTCATTTAATATGGATTTTAAAGTACATTTCTGTTTTAATATATTTTATTCCATAAATTATACATTGTTGCTTTTTAATAAAATTTATTCTGAATAAATAATTTTAAAATTTTTTTAACCCCACTGAATATTATTTTAACATAAGTTGTATATTTAAACATAAAATACTAATATATATTAATTAGGGTATTTAGATTTTATAAAAATTATTAAAAAATTAAAATGAGTTTTAATCCCTAAAAAATCAAAAAATAAATAAAATGAAGAATATGCCATTCGCAGAAAATTATTGAACATCTTTCAGTAAAGATGAAAAAAAAAATATTTTATAATATATAATCTGTCGTCTAGATTATTTAATCAATATTGAACAAATATAAATTTTGTCAAAATATTTCGATTATACTAAACATATTTTATCTTTCCTAATAGCTTGAATATAATTCTCTCTCTCGCTTAATCTATTTCATTTTTCTTCATAACTATCCCATTTTCTTAGCCAATTTCATTATTTATTTATATGAGAAATGATGTTTTTTTATTTAGTTGGAATGTGTATATTTATCTTCCACTTTAAACATATTTTACACGTTTTAAACATGCAGTATAGATGTTTTACAGTTTAAACACATTTTTTCCTCATTCTTAAAGTATATTTCTCCTTTTTTATGCATATTTCCATTTTTTTAAAGTTAAATATCATTTTTGTGATGAAAGTTGCTATTTTATGCTGTCGTAAGAGACAAAGGAAAGATGAAAAGTGACAATAACAGTTTAAATCTTTATAATTTAATTTAATAAAAAATGTATAAGTGCATAAAGTCAAAATGGAATTAAGCTGGTTACAAACAATTCAAGAACTTTATTTAATTTATGAAAATATATTAATTATTTTAATTTATCACAAATAAGATTAATTAAATTTTATTAATTATAAGGGAAAAATAAACTATATTTTTATGCGAATTTATTGAATTTATTTTTCCTTTTCTTTATTTTCATGATTTTTAGAATTTTAATTTACATTATTCAACAAATAGTTGAAAACAATTGTAACGCCATTTTGACTAAATTAATGATTTCTTTAGTGTTTGATTTATCATCTAAAATAAAAGCCTGTTAGCAACTTGCTTTAGGAAGGTAATTGAGAAGAAATTTTTCTTTTTTGAATTTATCTCAGAAAACTGAAATTTTTTCCATTTTTTCTGAAATTTCATCATAGTTTTCCTGCTTCCATTGTTTTGATTTAATTAATTGGAGAGATTAAATTTATTTATATCCTGTTTAATTAAATTTATATCCCGTAGTCTATATGAAATAAAACTCTTTTAAATATATTTGATCCTTATCTAAAATTTGAGAGGGAGGCCAGGCCGGCAGGGCTTATTGTTAATCAAGTTAAAACTAAATATTTCCCTGTAATTAGAACCCAATTTACCCAAACTCATCTACTCATTGGTGATTATAAATTTGAAACAGTTGATGAATTTATCTATCTTGGCTCAATGGTTAACAAAAATAATGACATTCTCCCAGAGGTTAGAAGACGTTTAACTGCATGCTAACAAAGCCTTTTTTGGCCTAAGACATTTATTAAAAACTAAATTTTTATCACGAAAAACTAAGTTACAGATCTGTAGAACGCTTATCCGTCCCGTTTTGACCTATGCCTCGGAAACTTGGACTTTGACTGTAAGAGAGGAGAGGCTGTTGGGCCTATTTGAACGCAGGATTTTAAGAAGTATCTTTGGAGATACGAAGGAAAACGGTGTCTGGCGCAGAAGATACAATACAGAAATCTATCGAATGTACAAGGAGCCAGACGTTGTACATCGCATTAAAGTAAGCCGTCTCAATTGGGTTGGACATGTTATTAGAATGAAGGACAATAAAACACTAAGGGAAATTTTTTTGCAAAACCCATCAGCGTAAGAAGAAGAGGAAGACCACAGCTGAGATGGGTGGATGCAGTTGAAAAAGACTGTAGGGTCCTTGGAACAAAAAATTGGAGGAGTTTGGCTGCCAGTAGAGGTGGCTGGAAGAAACTTGTTTAGAAGGCCTTGGCCCATCCTGGGCTGGCGCGCCATGAATGATGATGATCTAAAATTTTAAAAATTATTATTGATAATAGGAATTTTATCAAGACACATTGATTTTCATGATTTTTAGAGTTTTTAAAATGATTTTTTTCTTTTGGGAAAAGTTTTCGGAAAATAGGAACAGATAAGTTCTCATTCGAATTATAATTAATATTGGAACAACGCAAACCTCATGGGAAAATAGTAATTGGCCCCATGTTCTTCGGATTAGAAAGTTCTAGAATTGATTCCATCCATTGATAAGTATCAAAAAGTGGAGGAAATATTTCTGCTTACACACATACGCTACGGCGTGTGCTTGGGAATTTTCCTTCAGTGATTCACGTGAACGGTCTAGGTGATATTTGGTGATGGAAAGAACTGTAAATAATCCTTGCTTCTCTTCTGGAGAAAAGGTCAAGCGTGGGAGGGAAAATCAGGGGACCAGTCAGTAAACTTCGAGGAGAGGGGGTAAAAGTCTTGTTGCGGAGACAGCCTAAATTTTTATTCTCTTCTATGTGATTCTTGTAAACAGGACTGTAATGTTGTGTCTTTGTATGTGGTGTGTGTGTTTATTTGTTGTTATTGTCTTGTTCCAGCTAAGGTGGCAACATGGGGTGCACTGCTCCACTTTTCCAGCTGAACCATATTTTGGTGTGGAGTCCGACTTCCTCAGTACACACATGCCATAGGGACCCGTTTATAGGGTAGGCAACCATTTACAACCCATTCATACAAAGAAAGGACAAAGACAGGATAGACAGAAAGAGAAAGTACATCCATGCCAAAACTGGAATTCGAACCCAGGACCTCCCTATCCGCAATCAGACACGCTGACCACTAGACAGGGTGGGAGGCGGTGTGTTTGTTTAAATGTAATAAATAATTAGCTAAGAAATGCTTCTTATTTTGATACACCACAGAACTTTGAGGTTAATAGGTAGTATACACATAAGAAAAACGATGAAATGGTTATTTTTTTTATATAAGGTGAAGCTTCAGAATAAAATTAATAATTCGAAATAATTATCAAATTAAAATTAATGTTAAGATAACATATATTTTTACAATTTCACGATGTGATTAAAAATTTTTTTACACATTAATAGTAAACTATTTCGTGGTAATAAATTTCAAAGAATCATGTTAAATATTTTGGGGCAAAGCATTCGACAACTTTTCTTGAAAAGATTCGAATTATGATTTTAATAAAAAATATGATTTGAGTGTTTGAATTTTAGCTGCTTGAAGATCCATACAGGGCTCAAAAGTTCTACATCAAATTAGAAGTGCTCCGTGTTTTATTCAAAGTTTTCGATGCCAAAATATATTATATCCAGTTGGAAGTGTTTCATTTTTAATTCTGTGTTTATTCGAATGTCCTGTATCTAGTTAAGTGTTTTATTTCCACTTTTGAATTTACGATATCTTTGTGGTAAAAGTGATTTTTATCTAACTAGAAATCATAAGATTTGATTCTTTCAATTCGAAGAGTTCTTCCCATGATACAATCAATATTTAATTAACAGTTTCGATTCTGCATCTAGTTAGAAGTATTTATAATTTTCCGTTTTACAATTGCTTCATGTTCTACATCTAGCTGGAAGAGTTCTTTAACTAATTCGAACCATATCTAGATTTGAATGTTCATAGTAAGATTCGATTCCTTTAATTCGTTGGATTCTTTACACAATCAGATCAATATCTAATTAATCAGTTCGATTCCATATAGTTATCTAGTCAGAAGTATTTTTTATTAATGAGACAGGATCTAGAATTCCTCATCTAATTCTACAAAAGCGAGAATCATCTATCTTCAACCTTATTTTAAATGCAAGATTCCTTTATTAAGATCGCTGAATGTTAGAATCATGGAGACTCCAAGACCAAAAACTAAAACTACAAACTATCTTCAACCTTATTTTAAATGCAAGATTCCTTTATTAAGATCGCTGAATGTTAGAATCATGAGAGACTCCAAGACCAAAAACTAAAACTACAAACTACCTTCAACCTTATTTTAAATGCAAGATTCCCTTATTAAGATCGCTGAATGTTAGAATCATGGAGACTCCAAGACCAAAAACTAAAACTACACAACTATCTTCAACCTTATTTTAAATGCAAGATTCCCTTATTAAGATCGCTGAATGTTAGAATCATGGAGACTCCAAGACCAAAAATTAAAACTACACAACAATCTTCAACCTTATTTTAAATGCAAGATTCCCTTATTAAGATCGCTGAATGTTAGAATCATGGAGACTCCAAGACCAAAAACTAAAACTACACAACTATCTTCAACCTTATTTTAAATGCAAGATTCCCTTATTAAGATCGCTGAATGTTAGAATCATGGAGACTCCAAGACCAAAAACTAAAACTACACAACTATCTTCAACCTTATTTTAAATGCAAGATTCCCTTATTAAGATCGCTGAATGTTAGAATCATGGAGACTCCAAGACCAAAAACTAAAACTACACAACTATCTTCAACCTTATTTTAAATGCAAGATTCCCTTATTAAGATCGCTGAATGTTAGAATCATGGAGACTCCAAGACCAAAAACTAAAACTACACAACTATCTTCAACCTTATTTTAAATGCAAGATTCCCTTATTAAGATCGCTGAATGTTAGAATCATGGAGACTCCAAGACCAAAAACTAAAACTACACAACTATCTTCAACCTTATTTTAAATGCAAGATTCCCTTATTAAGATCGCTGAATGTTAGAATCATGGAGACTCCAAGACCAAAAATTAAAACTACACAACAATCTTCAACCTTATTTTAAATGCAAGATTCCCTTATTAAGATCGCTGAATGTTAGAATCATGGAGACTCCAAGACCAAAAACTAAAACTACACAACTATCTTCAACCTTATTTTAAATGCAAGATTCCCTTATTAAGATCGCTGAATGTTAGAATCATGGAGACTCCAAGACCAAAAACTAAAACTACACAACTATCTTCAACCTTATTTTAAATGCAAGATTCCCTTATTAAGATCGCTGAATGTTAGAATCATGGAGACTCCAAGACCAAAAACTAAAACTACACAACTATCTTCAACCTTATTTTAAATGCAAGATTCCCTTATTAAGATCGCTGAATGTTAGAATCTTGAGAGACTCCAAGACCAAAAAAACTAAAACTACAAACTATCTTCAACCTTATTTTAAATGCAAGATTCCCTTATTAAGATCGCTGAATGTTAGAATCATGAAGACTCCAAGACCAAAAACTAAAACTACACAACTAAAACTACAAACTATCTTCAACCTTATTTTAAATGCAAGATTCCTTTATCAACGCGTTATATGGGGGAGAACACGCGTTATACAAGGAACAGGAAATCGCACAATATGAAAACGCATTAAAAGAGTACCATGTTATAGGGTATTATTGAATTAAATGCATTAATTACTTTGCATTGAATGCAATTTTTAAAATTTTAAATACAACAAATGTCAATGTAAAATAAACACTTTTCCTTCTTTTTTTATTTTTGTTATTTAAGTGTATAGAATTGGGATTGAATGAATTTACGAAATTCTTTTATCTAGTCAAACTTTTATCAGCTATTAAAAAAGTCAAAAATTTGTATTAATTTTATTCCGAATTCAAAAGACTGAAGAATTTCATCAGATTTTATAAGTCGTTTTAAAATATATCCACGAATCAAACCAGATTTTAATTCAAGATTGAGAAAATTTATGAATCGATTCAGATTCAGGATTCTTTCTCGTATTTCTCAATTCATATTCATGGATTGATTTTCAATTCCCTTTTGAAACCTGATTTCCTGATTCAAAGGAATTGGAGAAATCTATCTAGATTTTCATCTCTATTAAAAAAAAAAAAATCCGCAAAACTCCTAGCTCAAAAACACTGCATAGAATTTAGTGAAAATTAATAAAACTTTCATTACTTTTAATGTATTTTCATGATTTCCTCAGTAAAATTCCTCAGAAATTTGTAAAGAATTGATTTTCTACATCAATTGTTGTACTTTGTTATATATTAATGCAAGTCTAAAAGATGTGCACTATAATAAATTTAAACACCTGTAGAATTCTTTTAAAAAAATGGGTAAAATTCCTTATTTCCTGTTCCCCAAGGGATAAAATAGTTTTTGTTACAGAAGATTATTATAACTATCATAGAAGGAAATGGTAGCATTTCATTGCAAACGAGCATTTCATAGCAAAACTTTTATGTTGAATACAAGGAAATGAAACATTTTCATTTCCTTGTATTCAACATAAAAGTTTGAAATTGAAAGTTCCCTTTCTCACACGAATCATTCCAATGAACTTTAAGAAAGATTAGATTGCTGAGTTTGTTAGGTGATTTTTCCATTTCACTTGGCGATATTTCCGGTTGTTACAAATTTCAACAATGCGATTTGTTTTGTCTTTCTCGGTCTCAAAACTTGAAGAAAACGTGAGTCACACGGGACAGGTCGGGCCCCTTCTGGCCAGTTTTCATTCCTCCCTGACACTTTTGCAAAAGGAAGTATCGGAAAGGAATGTCATTTATCCGATTGTCGACGATGGATTATCCTTGGAAACATAAGCCGAGAGGAAGTAAAAAACCTGCTAAAAACTCAAACACTCTCACAGCCAATTGCTTTTCTCACCGGACCCTGCGAGGAAGTGCTTCTTGCTGTCAAAAGTCAGAGAAAAAACGTCAATAAACTTTGAAGAAAAATCTCGCCAACAGCTGCGATGGCATCGATCCGTAAGAACACTCCCTTCTTACGCCAACATTCCATTTTCTTGAGCGAGATCTCATGTCATTGATCTCTACGTCTTGGAAGACATTCCTTTCCTTGGTGAGAACGCGGAATCTCTTCCCAATCTTTGGCGGACCAGGAAGGAATCCTTCTTCCGGGACCGAGAAAACCCCCCTTCCGATCACAAATGGGTCGTCGGCCCCTAAGAAGGGGTTGTCAACCTCCCAAGACAGGAAGAAGACGAGAATTTAAGATGAAAGGGAGTTTTAGGATAGGAGTGAAAGCTTCCATTGTTCCACCAGCTGCATAGAAGAAGGGGCAGACGAAGGGGAAAAAAAATCCAACCACCTCGTAAGGTTGCCCACCCCTTGCTTCAACCGGTAGAACAGAATTCACCTTTTTAATACAGAAAGGTACATACAGAAAGAAAAAAGGAACGTGGTTCCTCAGTTATACTTTCCCCATAACGGGGACCGCGGCAGGAAACACAGCAGCTGGGGGGAGCCTTCGGAACTAGGTCATACGCGTGCGTACTTGGGGCTTCCGGCCTAGTGACGTCACATTTACATCAGGAAAAAAAAATTAAATAGATGAGTGAGTGAATGGAGGAAAAAACCCCCTTCAGTCTCCCCCTTCTTCATCAAACAGTGTGAGAAACGCAGTGTCGAAAATTATTTCGAATACTTTTTACTTCTTTCCACCCCCTTGCAAAAGAGCCCCCCAATCGGTATTATAGGCTGCCTAAGCTGGAGGAGCATTTCACGGGTGCTCTGTCAAACACTGACAAGCGTATGATACGAGCGTTTACGTGGCCTGAAGTGTGGTGTCAGCTACTCATTGAAATCGCCCCCCTTCTTCTCTAATGCGTCTTATTGCCTAAAGTGGATTAGGTAAAAGCTCTATCGATATATCTAGGCAATTAATACCAGCGTAACTTAAACTGTAATTTTGCATTGGTTGACTAAAGGGAAGTTACATGATTGAAATGATATTAAAGGGCATATTATCTTAAAACATTAATCGAGTTTCAAGTAATTCCATCAATCCAGCTTGGTGAAAATTCTATTGAAATCTAAGAAAGCTGCTGTAGCTTAACTTTGCACTGCAATTTTACATCAGTTAATTAACTGAAAATTACTTGATTGAAAAGATATTAAAAACATAGAATTTTAAGGTGTAGTAAAGTTTTAAGTAATTTTATCTGTTAATTTAGGTTGAAGTTCTATTGACATCTAGACAATTAACGTCAAAGTAATCTTAGCTGTAACATTGCATCGATTATTTCATGAAAAATTACTTAGTTGGAATGATATTACGAGATACTGAAACTTGGTATTGAAACCTTTAAGTTATTTCATCAATCGATTTAGATGAAAGTTCTATTCATATCTAGGCAATACTAGTCTTACTTTAGCTGCAATTTTATATCGATTAATTAATATCGATTGATTGAAATGATATTAAAGAACAGCGAATCTTAACATGTTAATCAAGTAATTTCGTTAATTAGTTTAGGTTATATTTTTTATTAAAACAATCAATGTCATTGCAATCTGAGCAGTAATTCTGCATCGATTAATTAATGGAAACTATATGATTAAAATGATATTGAAAGAACAGCGAATCCTAGATTATTAATGAAATTTTAAGTCATTTCGTAGATCAATCCCTCAATTTAGGTAAAATTTCTTTTAATATCAAATCGAATGCTAAGTTGAGTTTCAATTTAGCATCAAATATTTGATTGAAATGATGATGAAAAAAAACATTGACTTGAAACCATGAAAATGAATGTACTTAAAATTTTGCTTAATATATTAATTAAATTTTAGATAACTTGTTTAATTAATTTAGATAAAGGCCCTGATATCTGGACCATTAATATCTACATAGCTTAGATTATAATTTTGCATCAATTAGTGCAGCATATTTTTCACTGAAATAAAATTAAAAAGCATTAAATTTTAAAATATAAATCAAATTTTAAGCACTGTTATCAGTCAACCAATCGATATAAGGAAGAGTTCTATTGATAACTATGAATTTATACACTTATATTTCTTTAATCAATCGAGGACTATTTCCCTCTGTTGATTAAGGAAAACTTAATTGGTTTAAATGATACTGTATAAAGCATCCAATTTAAAGGTAACAATTAAATTTCACAAATAATTTCACAGATCAATCTATTAATTTAAGCGAAAGTTTTGTTGACATCTGTGCAGTTAGTGTAACTGGAGCACCAATTAATTTTGCAACAATAAACTAGTGGGTAAAGAACATTGAATCTTAAGATTTTAATCTCAAATCTTAAGAAATTCCATCAATCTTAAATTGGTAAAAATTACTTGATTGAAACGATATTGATAATAATTTAATGTCAAATGTTTTCACATCAATTTACTTATTAGTTTTAATAATTCTACTATAGATATCTAGCCAATTAATGTTAGTGACACTTAGATAACATTTAGAAGAATTTATCGCGAAAAACAGCTTCAACTGGGGAAAGTTAATAAAATAGAAAGCCAAAAGTTTCATAGTCGATTCTTTTATTTTACTGTGCTCTTTCTTATATAAGAGCAATAAAATTCAGCAATTATTTGCTAAAGATTTTCTGCAAAAAACTTGCAAACATTTTTGCTTAAAATAAACATATATTTTCTATTAAATACATCAATAACTTCGTATTAAATACAGCAATAGGAATAATATCTATAATTCTCTACACTTTTAAAAGCCAAATATAATTTGGAAATATCAAAGCGTCAAAAATAATTTTACTTGTAGGTGTAGAAAATTACAGATTTTTAGAAAGTGTGAACATTTAGAAACATTTTTAAGAAACTTATAAATGGCAAAATAGAGCTGAAAATATTCTGAAGGAAAGATTCTTTAAGTAGGAAAACAACTTATGTATTTTAAATAATTAACTTTTGCAATCAAAATTACAATTAATTTTTATCGTTATTTTAGAAGGTATGGGAATAGTTTATATAATGATAAGCTATTATAGTACAAGACATTTTTATTCTTATTGTTTTTATTCCATTAAAAGTGTCAAGTTTTTTTCCCAACTTCACTTAAGAAGCTCCACATTTCTATATATATACAATAAATTGAATAAGATCCCCTTGTAAACGCATAAACGAATGATACAAGCCCAGTAACTTTATTAAGAAAAGAAACTATGACGTATATAATAAAAAAATTGCAATAACATCAGATTTTCACTTCCTATTCGTCAAAAAGCACCCATTTTTCTATTTATAGTTAGACTTTGGTTTAAGCCATTTTTGGAGATGAATAAGAAATCACTTTATAAGTGCCATATCTGATCATTAACTAAGTTTAAATTAACAATAATTAATGAAAAAAATTAATTATTTATAAAAATATCTATGATTACATGTAAGAATAATTCTTAAATTTCTCTTAATAGTATACCAATATATTTATATTCCTTGGTGCATTTTAAAATACATCATAAGATATGAATAAAAAAATGCATATAACATAGTCATAATAATGAGAATATCATGTTTTAAAATTATAACACACTCTAAGTTTAAAGAAGTTTTAAAATTTGATGAAAATCCTTTATAAAATTTATTTGTATAAGGAAATTTTATAAAGGATTTTAATTAAATTAAATCAAAACCATACGAACATCAAAATAATTTTATTTCACCAACATAAGTGGAAAAGTTTCTTATATAAGATTTTTCAAATGAAATAAATTAATGCAAATTTAATTACTTCCCTTACCCCTTTGACCGCATTCGCCGTATCAGCACGTCATGCATTAATTTGACCAAAGTCGCACATGACGTTCTGATACGTCGTTGAAAATGAGACCATATTTAACATGTTCATTCTTGTTTATTTCAAAGTAACAATGATAGTGGTGATGATAGTGAGATAAAACCAAGATGCAAAAGACGTACAAGATACTTATCAAGCAATGATAGTGAATCTTCTCCTGAGAAATTAGATCAATGGATTTGGGAAGAAGAAGACAATGTACCTAATGTAAAATGTTCGCGAAGTGCCTGGAATAAATCTTTTGTGTCTGCGAAGGCTAGGTGCTAATCCTAAACCTTTGGATGTTTTGAATGAAGTCCTGAATGAACATTTTTGGAATAGCATAGTGGAAGAGACAAATAGATATGCCAGACAAGTGATAGAAAAAGATTTTGGAAAAAAAGAAACAAAAGGTGGGAGCCAATAAATTCTAATAAATGCATAAAATATGATGTTCTTACAAATTACTCAACCCCAAAAAAATTAAATGTGCTTCAAATGCAAAAAATTATTCGAATAAATGTGCATCCAAAGGGTTGAAAAATCAGAGGTCGTAAGATTTTTAGTTAAGTGGGTGATAAAATTATTTTCTGATTGTAGAAAAATTTTGATAAGTTCCTTAAAAATTTGGACTAGAGGAATTTTGTTTTCATTATAATTTCAATATCAGCGTACTTTCCAAATTTAAACTAGATTTTTCAATTCTTATAACTGGATATTTTACTACGTTTGATAATATTTTTGCAAATGGCACAGTTTTCTAATATTTTAAATATTTTTTCCTCTGAATTCCTTAAGCGTTTTTTATATCTGTGTGTGTGAGTATTTAAATAGTTTTCTTACTTATTACATAGAAATATTCTCAAGAATTTCTAAGCATTCCTTAAACATATTTTTACCACTTTAATTGAATAATAAAAGAAAGATAATATTAAAAAGTGATAAATTTTTGCTTTACATTTTGATCATGGTATTTGTGTTATGATGCTGAAAAAATATTCTACTACGAAAGGAAATTTATATTTTTATATTCAGTGAAAACCTTTCACAAAATATTAACTGAAATTCCTGATTATCAAAGATGGAAGCTTGGAAAACTCTCAAGCAACATCCTCAACAAATATGGGAATTTAAAATCAGAAAAATATCATCCACTTCTAGCTGAACAGTAACTTGTATCGAGCCTTTGGTCTTCCATTCTGAAGAATCATTATAAAGCTTATTAGCAATAGAGGCTTTTAATCATTTATTAGCCTTAATTGAGCACCCATTTTAAGATTTTTGCCGTGGAGAAGCAATTATTTTGAGATAGATGCTTTAGAAAAATCTACATTTTTAGATTTGCGAGAGACAAACGCTTTTAACACACTGCCTTCGAAAATCCTTTTTAAAGGCAAATATGACTGAATTATTGTCCATTATGGATGGTCGATATAAATTCTCAAATTCAACTTAACACTTGCATTTTTAATTTTTCAAATCAATAAAATAATTTTTGTTTCAAATCAATACATTATAACGTATGCTTATATGATTTCTAATTGAATTATACAATTTTAAATCAATTACATTTTTCATATTTATAATGAGGAAGAATTTTGAGAAATTCTATTTTTATGCTATCACAAACAAAAAAAATATTAACTTTGAAACAAGATATAATTTCTTGAAGTAAATGTGTGTAAAATTTTGCAATTAAATGTAGTTTTTTTAAATTCATAAAAAAATTATAAGAAGATTTTTGTTATTATTTAATTGAACATATTTAATACATTATTATGCTTTTGACTTATAATAATGATGAATAAAAGTATTAAGCATTGAAATATTTGTTCTATAAAACAGATTTTTTTTTTAAAATTTATCAAGGCATTTCTTCTTATTAATAGTGGAATAATAAGTTTTCTTTGCATAATAATTTAAATTAAGCAAAACTAAAACAAAAAATTACATGCTTACGCTATAAATCTTTAAATAAATATTATCGTATTTACAAAATATTTGCATTTTTTGAGATTTTAAATAAAAGTTTTAAAAAACTTATAAAAAATTTAAACTTATGAAATTATAAATTTAAGGAATAAAATATCTGCTAACAATATATTTATAATTGAAATTATTTATTGATATTTACTAAAAAATAATTATAGATTATAAGAAAAGTTATAAGAATTATAAAATAATAATGGCGCTCGCGTTTTTATTAATATATTATTTTAAATTCTTTTCTAATATCGTTTGCTATTTTACAAAGAAATATCGTTTGCTAGGCCCTAATCATATGTACTTTAAGCGATTATTATTGATATTTTGATCTGGAACGCTTTTACAAATTGTCTTTCTGTAGTCTTAATTTTCGCAAGATATATTACATTTTATATCTGCGTCACATTATAAAAATCTTCACATTTAATGTGCTTATTATACAATGTAACTCAATTTATTGGAATTATATAGGGTACAACTTCCTTAATATAGAATGCCCCCATTCACGGTAGTTCTTTCAGCACGACTCTCGAGAAAAGAATTATCGTCTGCAGTTACAAGAACTGAAATGAAATAAATTAAGAGCCATTGCTCCTAATCTTTCCACTAAATTATAATGCGTGAAGAAGTAACAATGCCTTCTTTTTTCCACGTGGAACTGGCGAGAATTTTAGTCAGGTATCGCTCCATTGACGGAGGGATTTTGAATGGGCGTCGGGGGAAGATTGTCCCCGCTTTTCCGGTATTAACTTAAGTTCCGTAAAACTTCCTCGAGTAGAATATTTTATGATAGGGTCATACACTTTGAATAAAAGTAGGAAACATAAAGAATGTTCTATTTCTTTTCCTGCTCAGAAGTATAGCCGATTACAGACATCTATATGATGATAACTGTGTTATAGGCTCCGTTATCATGTGAAAACGATATTGTATGAAATATTTTTTTTTATACAACAATCTTTTACTTAAAAAAAAATAGCTTCATAGTTTCATAAAATCTTATTAAACAGACATAAGCAACTAATATGTAAATATGGAATAGTTGATATTAATTGCTCATGATATATGTCCAAAATGAAATTTTAACTATAACTTTTTATGTGTTTTTTATTACTAAAATTAGAAATGTTTACATAAAACTGATTGAAAATTTAAACGTGGCTAATCCAATAAAAAAAAGCTATGAAATCTTATAATTAAAAATTAATATCGCATGATGAAATCTTTCTGGAAAAGCATTTGGACTTTAGTTTGTTAAGATATAAAAATCTTATGCCGACAGATCTCGAAGACAATTTAAGCTTATGTTTACAAGATAAGTATTTCCTTACAAATATTACAAAATGCACTTTGTTGATCTTTATGGAACATATAGATTAACGAAATATTTAAAGGAATTTGAATTTCGGTTTTATAAATTTTTATAAATAAATTTCAGATTATTTATGGGTAATTTTTATTTGAACTTTTCCTTGATACTAAGAATACTTTATGTTTGGAATTGATAATTTTTTTAAAGTACGGGAGATTTTATGTGAAAAATATAATATAAAATCTAAAATTGGTGAAAAAAATTTAAAAAAGTTTTTGTTTGTGCAGTATTATTGTCAAAAATAGTTTGTACCTTTTTAACCAAAAGACTAGCCAAAAATAAAGAAGACACATTTGGAAAATGTTTCCAGAATTGCCTATTTCATTACAAATATCATCATAAATGTAAAATTATGTTTTGGACAGATGTTCTTAAGCAATCAATATGTCAAGGACTCAAATGAATTGCTGAAATATGTGTGCCACTTGTGATTTATTTCTAATATTTCCAATGCACCAAAAGCTAAATAAAAGTTTGAGTTAAAATTGGCGAGAAAATTTATCTAAAATACCATAAATAAGGGAGAAATAAAATAATCTTTAGGTTCTTGGTTTGATTGAATCCCATCAACATTTAAAGTTGAACTCATCAAAAATTGACAAAATATTTCAGTTGAAAAGAACAAATAATTAGGATTTTAGATGATATTTTGGACCCAGCATTCCAAAAATATAAATAAATAAATAAAAATAGCTAAGAATTAAAATAAATCGATTTAAGTGTAATCCAATGAGCAATAATTGATATTATGCTAAACATATGAAAATAATCGAATGTTAAAACAAAGAAAAATAGTAATCTCTCGTTTTACATTAACAATTTTGAATTTCTTTGTAAAAAAGTGGATTTATAAGTTATCTGAATTTTACAAATAAACATTTATTATTTGAAATTAAAATTTAATTTGTTCTGAATGTTTCCGATTATTCAACAGTATTTATTTGTCATTTTAACACCTTAATTGTGTGTGTGTGTGTGGTATCCTACACCCCCACATTTTTAATACACTATGACATACACAGATAAGTTATTGCGATGCTTCCTGCTGACTATTTAGCCATGGCTCAAAATAAGAGGCTCCGTAACTTGAACAATGCTCAAATGATAGGGTCGACACCTGAGCTTTAACACTCTTCTCTCCATGACACAACAAGTGGTATACAACCTGCATATGCTCTGTTAGAACCGTGATGTCAGGTATCGAGCCCCAGTGACTCAGTAGCTTCACGCCGCTTCCCGTTAAGATCAGCAAAGTGAAGCATCATTGGCCGCGGGCAGTGGTTGGGAGGGTGACCACGGTGTACTCTCCTTCACTGGGTTGCTGGAGCTCTGTGGAACACGTTAGTATGTAAAGCCCAAAGTCCTTCCGCTGGTGTGGTGTGGATGCGGAGAGGAGGTTGCCAACTCAAATGTGACCTCGCCACCTGACCGGGGTTCAAAATTACGAGGCAGTTTGTGATGGGTGAGTATTCCAAATCCGTTAACCTAAAGCTAAAGACACAAGAAATAACAAACCTTTCTGCATTTGCAGGTGAAGCCTCTGAAGTAGACCTTGCTGAAAAAGACAAGGGAACTCAGAGGCAATCTAGTGAAGGGACAGCAATGAATCCTTCACAGGAGGTAGAAGTGACCTCCAAACCATATTCTTCTGGTGAAAGTCAGGAAGCTATCGCTAGCATGACTGACTCTCTGACCAGAATCCTCTGTGGATCATCAGTGAGGATTGCCTCTGAAATTCTAAGATGCTCTAGGCAGAAGATACGTTTAATCATAGGCTTCATAACTGGGCACTATTATTTCATAAAACACCTCCATAAAATGGGACTGTTTCAGCAAGACCCTATCTGCAGGAAATGTCATACGCAAGAGGAAACGGCCAAGCATATCATTTATGAATGCGAGGCCCTGCCCTCCCTAGATTAACTTCTTTAGGCATCATCCATGCTATAGAGTTACACCTAGACTCCATTAAAGGGTTAACGGATTTTATTAATAAAGTGGGTGACCCGAGCAACTGGAACTAGGAAACATTGGGTTTGGAGTTAACAGTACAAAATGCTGATAAAAGCAGAGATGCCCAATATAATACAAACCCAACTCTAAGAAGAAGAAGAACCTAATGCTACAGTCCGGAAATCACCTGCACCGCAATGTAAGTGTCAGGCATCAAAACCAAAAACCTTCTGGAAAAGACAGCGACGTTTTATTTAACAAGTTATTGTCGCTCAACATTCATTTATAACAAAAAATATTTAGTCAGCCCTAATTGTGTGTGTGTGTGATTCATGAATTTAAATTCTCTATCACACCAAATGACCATAGTCATTGGACGAAGTCAATGCTTGAACTAGCACCATCATTTTCTTACCTTATTGCGCTAGCAGAGAGACATTAAACCCAGAATATTTAACAGGCATATTCCTTCTGGTCATGGTGATCTCTGATTGGATGAAGAGACATTGACTGAGACCAATCAATCCATCAGTCAAGTTTCCCGCAACCACAAACTGAAAGTTATTGAACCAGGATGCTTCCCTGTTCCTAGCGCTGAGTTTGTATAAACCAGTTAGATAGAAGCAGACGGATATGGAGTCTTCGTGATTTTGAAGCAGGATGAAACAGAAGACCCCCAGAGGTATTATTTCACTTGGAAGACATTGCGACGACGACATATTGAACGTGCCCCAGTCACTTTTAGCCAACATCTCCGATTGATCCGAGATTCGAACTCACTATCCTCCGATGATGGGAATTACGCCCTAACCAACGTACTGCGACCTATCGGAAGGTAGTGAGTTCAAATTCCGATTTAACTTTCGATCCGTCATATTCACTAATAAAACTGTTAAATATGTCGTTGTCGGAATGTAATCTTAATGGGAGGATACCGCTGGGGGTGGTAGGTCGAGAATTGGAGGAGGTGCCTACGTGGCTCAGAATCTGGTGGTGGTGGTGGGACTAATCCCCATCTGGTCTAGTTCCACTAGACCAGATCCATGAGATCATAGATAGCCCAAAAGTCCAAAAGCAGATTTGGACTTTTCACAGCCTCTTCGCGAGAAAACCCCAAGCACTTCAAGATGTGTTGCGGGCAAAACGGAGCATTGTCGAACTTGGGGCATGATGGGTATTTTCTTTCACCCTCCTCAAAGATCGTACACTTCAAGTGGCCAGTAGAAAGTCGAGACAGTGTCGTCTGATGTACTCTGGAGCCCTTAAATGTTGTGGCGGCTCCAGGATGTCTTTGGAAGTACCAAGGGTGAGCAGGAGGGTCAGCCCAGGTTTTAGAAGTAAGTTGTTTAGTAATGGAAGAGATCTCTGATGGTGATAGTGCCTGGGTCTTCCGGGTTCAAAGGATTACTGGCGGCAGCCTTTGCAAGGTCGTCGGCTACTTCATTCCCAGGAAGACCAACATGCGATTGGTCAGAATCTAATAAGCATTACAAGAGGATAATGGACGTACCACAGTTCTTTGGTAGGATAATAATAACTTTGGTAATAACATTACCAAAGAGCACCGTCCCACCCGAAGGTATACGGTGGAGAACGTCGTCGGACAGTAATCATGGAGGGAACCCAGGCTCAGCACTTGGCCAGGGCGTGTGAGTAGAGCTCTAATGGACTGTCCAAACCGAAGGGGCAAAAGGGGTTCTGTTGGGACTCACTGTGGCTGGTAGAGGGCCGGATGGCCTTAATTATGAAAGATACAGCACAAAACATATGTACAAGGAAGGAGGAGGTGGAGGTTAGTCAGTGAGCTGAAAGAGGAGTTCAGCCTGCAGAATTTCCTTGGCACCTTTCCTGAATTCTTTAAGAGGGAGGAGCTGCTTGATGTGTAGTTGGTGGAAGTTCTTGGGAAAGGTTTTTTCCCGAATGTTGGAGTAGCGGCTACAGTGGAAGAGAAGGTGTTCCGGATCATGTACATCGCCGTCATGTGGACAGACATCTGATTGCCCATGGAATCTGCTGCGATAGGTGCCGAAGACTCCATGCCCGGTAAGAAGCTGGTTTAGGAAGAAGTCCCCTTGTAGTCTTTTCCGTGAAACTTTCGGGAAGAGTTCAAAGAGTCTCCTGGATTTGTTGGAGGTCTCCCATCTGTGCTGCCACATAGAAGTCTCGTGCTCGATGGTAAGTGTCCGGAACTGCTGTTTGCTGAATTTAACAGTGATGTCAATGTTGTCTAATTGGGTGGCCTGCTTCGCTGCAACGTCTGCTGCTTCATTTTGGGTGATACCAATATGAGCCTTGACCCAGTGCAAGGCGAATTGTCTCTCTCGTCCTTTGCAGATCTCGACAATCTCTTGTATTGTATCACTTGAGTCTTGCCTTCCAGCCAACGCCAAGAGTACTGACCTAGAGTCTGTGTGGATGTGGCATTTCTGGTAATCTTGGGAGATCGCGTGCTTGATGGTTAGCAGGATTGCGGTTGCTTCTGCCTCAAACACTGAAGCCGTGTTATTAAGTCGGGCTTGAATGGTCTTAATCAGCTCATTGTTTCTGTAGATGAGAGACGCACAGCCGACTCTATTGCCAATCTTCGAGCCGTCCGTGAAGGCGTAGAAGTCTTCGTGGACCTGTTCCATATTCCAAGTCCAAGGGTTGGTCGTCCATGGTGGGGTGAGACTTGGGACCTTGGTCCAGGCATTGCAAGGGTTCCAATCAGTCTCGTTGATGTGGATTGTGGACCCAAGATTCCACAACTTGAATCTCTTTTGAAGGGCGTCCGCTTTGAGGAAGATCGGTGGGACTCCTGCCAGGATTTGGAGTGCATCGGTGGAGGTAGTACGATAAGCTTTCGTAACTTTCAGGAGTCCAATACGTTGGATTTGCTGGAGCTTGTTGTTGATCTTGGCAGTGCTGGAATACCAGACCTGACACCCGTAGAGGATGGTACTCTCAATGACGCTGCAGTAGATGAGCTTCAGGATATTTGGCTTTAGTCCCCACGAGACTCGGGAGATTCTGACTAGCTTGTTTTGGAGGCTGTCAATCTTGTTCTTGACATTGTTCAGGTGCGCCATCCAGGTCAGTTTGGGATCCAGTATAAGTCCGAGGTACTTCAGTTCATCAGAGTAGGTGATTCTGTTTCCGGAGAGCGAGATGCCTGGTCTTCGGGTAATGTCCTTACTCCTAGTAAAAATAGAGTATTTACACTTATTTAAGCTTAGTTTGAGTCCGAATTCCTTGGTCCAGTCTTCTACTATCTTGAGGGGCCTCATGGCCAACTTCGTGAATTTGAAATAGGACTTCGCATCCAACAGTATTGCTACGTCATCAGCGAAGGCCTGGCAATGGGCATTAGGGCCAAAATCTTTAGTCAGCAACTCATTGGCAATGATAAGCCATAGGAAAGGTCCAAGACTTGAACCTTGAGGAACCCCGATGTTGTATGGTACCAGTCTCTTATTATCATCTAGGTAGAATCTGTCCTTAAGAAATGAGCTCACCATCCAGTACAAATTAGCAGGTGTCTGGAATTTTCTGAGTAAACGCAGTATGTCATTCCACCTGGAGCTGTTAAAGGCATTCTTAATGTCCAGCGAAATCAGGCAGGAGAAGAGGTTGTTCTGCTTATTTTGCTTGATGCGGTTGATAAGTTCTGTAAGGGCATCACAGGTACTTTTGCCCCTGAGGAATCCAAATTGATTTTTATGGAGCAGTCCATTTTCAATGAAGAAGTAGTAAAGCCTCCTCATAATGACCTTATCGAGAATCTTCCCCCATACGGGCAGGAGACAGATGGGCCTGTAAGAATCTCTGAGCGATTTATCCTTACCATCTTTTGGGATTAGAGCAACCTTTGCAATTTTCCAGTTTTTGGGAAACGAACTTTGTGTTAGGCATTTGTTGAGGATTCCCAGGAACCAGTCCTTGTTGGTGTAGAACAGCTCAGCGTAGACGTCCAAACAGATGCCGTTATAGCCTGGAGCCTTATTAAAGTCGGTGTCTTTGATTGCTTCCTCAATTTCATGGACCGTGAAAGCTGGTTGAGGAGGAGAGGTGTAGTCAAGAGCATCATTCACTTTAAGAGGAGTCATGGGAAAGTGAAACTCGAGGATTGCATTGACTGATTCTGTGACATCTTTGGCCAGCTCATTGTTGTCAAGTCTGACGAGGTCAGCAATCTGAGGTCTGCGGAGTTTATCTCGGATTATTTTGTAATGACTGCCGAAAGCATTTGAGTTAGTCACATTGTCAAGAAAATCCCGGAAAGCACGTTGTTTAGTATCCTGAACTCTCTTTCTATAGCAGGAGGCTGCCAATTTGAAATCCATCTTCTTTTTCTTCCGCAGTTCAGGATCCGATTCTTTCTGGAATTTACGCCGTAAAGCTCGAACTCTGCTTCTTTCCATCGTGAGTTCCTGCGTCCACCAGTAGTTAGAGTTGGAGGCTGGTTTCAATTTCCTCTTATGACGTTGACAAAGCTTACTGAGTTTCTCCTCGATCTTATCAATGGTTTCGTTGATGTCTGATATCTCATCGAGTGGGTATTCCTCAATCAGTCTTGGAAGGCTGAGCTTGAACTTCTCCCAGTCCAAGGTCTTTGTGTTCCATCTCCAGTTGTGTCGCTTATGTACCCTGTTGATTCCAATCTCACAAGTCATGAGACAATGATCACTGGCAGTAATGCAGTCTCTAATTTTCCAATTTCTGACATCATCATTAGACAGGTTCTTAGTGATCATGAGATCAATCCAGCTCTCTCCAATGGTACTGGAGAAGGTAGGATGGCTGTTGGCGTCATTTTCAACAATCAGGTCCTGACGAGCTATGAAGTCTAGAAGCAGCTCACCTCGATGGTCAGTACGTCTTGGACTCCATGCCGAAGATTTGGCATTAAAGTCGCCAAGAATGATCCATTTCTCATTGGGGTTGCTGGAAATGTGACTCTCAAGCGGTTCAATTGAAGATTGAATATTCCTTGAAGGAGGGCTGTAAATAGAGCAGATAAAGAGGAAATCATTATCTACCTTCACTTTGATGATGATGATTTCATCAGCCGAAAAAATCGGACTAATGATGAAATTCTTTTTAGCAATGATGGCTGCCTTAAGGTCTTTAGAAGGAATGATAACATAGTCCAGAGAGAAGCCTGTGATGGAATTATTGAATATGTACGGTTCATTTGCTGAGGCAAAGTCAATATCCAAGTTCTTAATGTCTTGGGAGTACAGGAGATTCGCCGCTCTACAGTGGTGCAGATTCAGGTGGCTCAACTTTAGTTCTTGCTTCTTGTCTTTAATATCCATAGTTGGTCTTGAGGATTAATTTGTTAATCTCTTTCCCATAAATATGGCAGCACTTGCTTCTGGCATCATGACCAGTACTTACCTTGGTATTTCCCTTTTTGTTAAAATCAGAGCAGTTGCAGCAGTTAAGCTCGTTCTTGCAGTCTTTGCTCAGGTGGTTATCTCCACATCTCCCACAGGTTTCCTGGCCCTTGCAGTCTTTAGCATGATGGCCGTAACGTAGGCACTTGAAACATTGTGTGACTCGGAGATATTCCCGGAATCTGACGCATGTCCATCCCACGTATAGCTTCTTTCTGTCTTTGATGACGTTGAAACCTTCTCCGTTAACTGAAATGACCCAGTTGTTTCCAAATCGGCTTTTGTAGCTAAAGATTGGTTCCATTTCAACTTTTTCATCCAGTTGATTTTGTGACTTTAATTGGTGTATAATTTCTTCCTTGCAGATTTCCTTGTCTACATCAAAGAGCACGATACGGGGGTTCTTTTTGGCTGGCTTTTGGATACTGACTGCTTCCCTGATGGTGTCGTTCTTCTTCACCTCTTCGATGAGTTTGTCTAAGTCTTGATTGCTCTGGGTCTCAATCAGGACTCCTCCTTTGCGGACAGGCTTCATTTTTGCAATGTTAAATCCCATGCTGGCTGGTTTGATCTTCTTTCGAAGAAGTTCTCTGGTCTCCTCCGAAGTGCTCTCCTTGGTGGGGTAGATGACGACTACATGCTGCTGCCTCTGCCTGGACTTTTCTCTGCGGTTTCTGGAACGACTGGTCTCTCTTTGCTTTTTCTGCCCCTGTCTTTCTGGCTTGCTGGCTGCAACTTGGGCAAAGGTCTTTGCCTGTGTCTGCTGGGCCATGCTGACATGTGCTTTTACCTCTCCTTCAAGGTGGGCGTTCCTCTCGATCTGGGAAAATGCAATCTTAAGTAGCTCCGAGACTCCATTCCGGATCTTTTGCTGGAGGGGGATGCTGGCTTTGCTGTTGGCTAAAACCATTAGGATTTCTTGTTCAACTTCAAAGAGTCGTGTGGTGGCTGAAGCATTATCAACAGAACTACCGCGTTGGTAGCCAATCAGCTCATCCCCTTGCGGGGATTTACTCGAACTGTCCATAATTAGTTTGCTTTGATTGAAGAATCAAAAATGCCTTCAGCCTACTTTGATTGAAAATTTAAAATGCTTTCAGCCTACTGTGAATGAAGAATCCAAAATGAAGGCTTCGGAACTCTGAATTTCCGCTCCCATCCGGTTCTCTGATGTTTTCGTTTTTATCTTTTAATTTAGCCTCTCATGTTGATTAATATTGTATCCATTGCACAAAAATGAAAAAAAAAAAAAAAGTTTTTTTTTTTTTTTTTTTTTTTTTTAAGTGTTCAATTAATATGGTTGATAAGCACACTTTTTCTTGACGCACTATTACAAAATTTGAGCAGATTGAAAACTGAATAAATTAGCACAAATCCGTTACAATTCCCAATGAGGGGTGACCTTCAAATTAACCGTTGTATCTTTCACACGTAGCTCCGTTGCTGGGGGTGTTCGGCCGGTTGCTGGGCGGTCTTTGTTAGAAGGAACGTCCCGCTGTATTGAGAAAAGCTGTTAAATTTGCACTAAATGCTTATAAAACTCACAAAAATGATTCGAATTACGTCAAATTTTTACAGGACGTGCACAGTTTGTTGACACTCACAAAGGTATAGAAATTCTACTGTTTCTAGTAATTTTTTATGTTTTTAGAGGGAAAGTTCAGGAGCGCGGGAAAAAGACGTCCTTCTTCCTCGCGAGTTGGGGCTCGACTCTTCTTTGGTAGGATAAGCTTCTCCAGAATATAAACTCCTATTTTTGATTCCAGGCACTGAGAGATGGTTGTTGTCTTCTGATTTCAGCGTGCACTTTTGTTGTAGTGAGTGTTTGAGAGTTTTCCAGACTTCCTCGTTTACTACATGTGAATGCGACTTACTATCTATAAAAAAAATCTACTGTGAGACAAATTATGTGGCGGATATTAAAATTCTTTAAAACTGTATTCAGTCTGCTTGCTACAAGGTGTCAAAGTAAGAGAACAGTGGTTACAATTACAAATGGACTCGAGTAGAAACGAAAAGAATTCAAAATTGGGCACAGATGCCATATAATCCAGGATGCCAAGTTGGTGATTTTTTGGCGGATATTCATATGTATCTGTGGTAACATTGTTTTCATTACGCCATAGACCTCTAAAAATTATGCAGAAAATTCTATTTGGCAATCCTAGAATTTACGTCATCGCGCACGTCACAATACGTCATCTTGGCAACATTTCTTTACCGCCAAAAAAATTCAGAATTTAGAATCCTCAATTATACGGCATCTGTGCCCAAGATTGTTACGAGGCTTTATCTAAAATAATCAGAGAACCTACCTTATAAGCCAATTTGCAAATGTTAAATTCACATTATGGGTTTCACCTTTCCAGGTATATGAATTTATTTCCATGTTTCAGAAAACTCACAAGTACTCACACTGACAGAGGAAAGCAAACTAAAATTTCTCTCTCATTTCTTATAGCTCAACGGTTTCTGGCATCGTATTTTCGATCTACCACAGCTAAAAAAGATTTCTTTAGCTGATGATTCAATATGCTTAAAATTGTCACAACAGCATTTATTTTGAGTTAATTTTACAGATATTACCTCATCTTGATTTAGCAGAACAGTTTCTGTCAGGTGTACTAAATACAAATCGAATATCTGTATAAATAAACATTCAGAAATGGTTAAGGTATTTACTATAAAATCATTTGCAAATATGAATACCTTCTGAGCTTTTTAAACTTAAAAAGGGGAAAGTGACTTATATTTACAAATAAAATCCTCCTAAAAACATTCTTACAACAGAGCAAGTGCTCTTATCCGAGGTAAAAAGTTTTAATTTCAAAGATATAAATAATTTCTTTCGCTTTTGCTTTTAAAAGTCATATTTAAAGATTGCAAATCGAATCTCATAAGCAGATACCCCGATAAAATAAACGAAATACTATATATTCAAATTCTGAAATTTCTTATTTTTGAACAAAATTTTAAATCGAAAGAAATCTGACTCGATTCGATTTTATTTCGGTTTTTTTCCAGTTTGAATTGATATTGTATAATCTCATCAAGTTTTTTTGGTTTCAATTTCCCAGAAATTCCATGCAAATGTAAATTCTTTTTTGATCTAGAAATTTAAAAAAAAAAAAAAAAAAAAAAACGGAATAACAAGTTATTGGGAGCGCTTCTGATGGCTTATGTCTGTCGGGAGAAAGGAGGGGGGCTAGTAATTTTAAACCGCGGTCAAACTGCGAGATCGGTTTTGAGTTCCTTACCTTCTGAATATGTACGTGGTGGTTTTTCCCACCTGGTGAATGTGATTCTGATAAGAATATTAAATATTCTATAAATTATAAATTCATTAAACCCGAATTTTTCGATTGGAATAAAATAAGACACTTCTTGCAGGACACTGCTTCTGGGCTTGAACAAAGGCGGATGGGTTACGCTTCTCCTTTTAACGTGTACGACTGTCCTAGTGTGTCCTAGTGGTTGGACACTTCTATTAGAACACCGCTCCTGGGATCCACCACTGCTGAACAAAGGGGGATGGATGTTGCGCTTCTGCTTTTAACATGCACGACTGTCGGAATGTGTGCTTAGGAGTTTTCCAGGTTTCCTCCCTTACAACAACGTGAATGAAATCCGCTATCCATAAAAAGTTCTTTCGGGTGGCAATTCAAGTGGTGGATGCAAAAATGCCTTTTAGGCTGTCTGCAAGAGCTCTTCAGAATGAAAGGTCACAGGTTCAATCCTAGCCGCCACATTTGAAAATCGGAGATGGATGTTGCGCTTCTGCATTTGGTATGCGCGTTTATTAGGAGATATGCTTGGAAGTTTTCCAGGTTTCTTCTCTTGCGACGCTCTATGAAATGCCATCCTGGAAAGTAAATTATTCCTTACAAAAGCCTTATATATATATATATATATATATATATATATATATATATATATATATATATATATATATATATATATATATATATATATATATGTTATAGATTATCTATCCTAGTCACACAAAGCTGTAGAAAAACATTTAATTATAGCAAGTGGAAATCCAAATAATTGCTTGCCAATTTTCCCCCTAGAACACAAAGAAGAATAACGTAATGACGTTATACGACAAAAACTCTAGAACACAAAACTGTATAAAAACATTTAATTATATTGGAAATCCAAATAATTGCCAATTTTTTCCCCTAGAACACAAAGAAGAATAACGTAATGAACTTATACGACAAAAATTCTAGAACTCTAGAACACAAAACTGTAGAAAAACATTTAATTATAGTGGAAATCCAAATAATTGCCAATTTTTCCCCTAGAACACAAAGAAGAATAACGTAATGACGTTATACGACAAAACTTCTAGAACTCATAAAATATAGAACTCTAGAACACAAAACTGTAGAAAAACATTTAATTATAGCAAGTGGAAATCCAAAGAATTGCCAATTTTCCCCTAGAACACAAAGAAGAATAACGTAATTACGTTATACAACAAAAATTCTAGAACTCATTACATTACCACAAAAGTACATTTTGAACTATTGCAAAGTCAGGATGTAAACTCTAACAAGCATCCAGGTGTGAATGTACATGTCAATGGAAATTGTGATTCAGAGATAAGATTAAAACGTGAAATATCATCTTTTGATGGAAGCTTCTCCTCCATATCAGAGGACTGAATTATATAGTTAAATAATGTAGTGGACTGAAAAATATTGCATATGACATTTCTCCATCTTTCATATAAAAAATGTGTTCAATATTATCAATTAAATTTACAAAACATTTATACAATGTAATCAATGTGCATTAATTCAATTCTGTTTTAATAGTATAAAAAATTCTTAACAAAAGTATAGTAAATGGTTAGATAGATATGTGTTTTGGGTTCGAATCATGATCACCTCTTTTAGATAACTAAACTAGATAAGAGTTTATCTTATCTAGTTTAGTTGTTTATAAGAGTGTTAAAAATTATATATATATATATACATATATATATATATATATATATATATATATATATATATATATATATATATATATATATATATATATATATATATATATATATATATATATATATATATATATATATATATATATATATATATATATATATATATATATATATATATAAAGTTTCAGATCTCCTCAGACTTTGACCTAATGCAGAATTTAGTCAAAATCAAATAATTCTTACTTTGTTGCCTTTCTTGGTTGTAGTTTTAAATCCATTTGAAATTGTAAATTCTTGAGGCTATGTTTATTGCGAACAAAAAACTCCATAGAGTGAGAAATTAATGTATCAATCCATCAAATTCTTTATTAGTTTAAAAATATCCTATCACGAAAAGATTGGTCGTTCAAATCCCGCAACTATCATGAATAACTGCGAGATTATTTTTGTTTGTTTTGGTTGATCCATGAAAGTGGAAAATTTTCATTTAAAAAAAAAATAAGATAAAAATTTTCAAAATATTTTTATAATAAAGAATGTGTGTGGGGGGGGGGGGATAGAATTTTATAAAAACCTGATTGAATTTTTTTTAAAAAAATTTTTTATGCATTTTTACAGCATACCTTCGAGTGGGTAGGCCTACACCTCAGTGCTGATATCTTTTCGTGCTTTAATATAAAAAAAACACATTTTATATACATCTTTACAGTGTCTTGATATTCCTGCATATAATAATTTATATAATTTTATATTTCAGCTCTCTAATTTCTATATCGATACGTCTAGTTCTAATCTGTTTTGTAATAAATGTTTAGAATTATTGATACAGCAATACTTTGATTTTTATACTGAGCTTTATAACTGCTAATGTATATTTTATGGATAAATATTAAATATTTTGTTTGAGAGAGAGAAAAGCCAGAGTGGTGCGCATTTCTAACATTAGACACGGCTCTGAAAAGTTGTAGAATATTTAAACGTCCAAATAAATTATCTTTTCATTCATTTCAGTTTTTGCTGTTTAGAAATAATTTTAAAAAAGTAGTTTGGTACAAAATGGCGAAATAAAAAATTCCGGGAAATATTAAAGTACTATGTTGTGTCCAATTAAATTTAACAATGACGAAAAAAGCAAATATTAGAAATGATGCTGTAAGCAGAATTTTTTTAGAAAAAGTAAATGAAGATTTAAATCTCCTGGAAAATCATTTCAAATTATAAACCAAAATTTATATATAGTTTCTCAAATAAAAATACATAGTATCGAATAAAAATACGAACCATAAACTATTCTTGTAATTCACGAATCCTAGCAGCATGAAAATGATATAAAGAAAAAGTAGAAAATAAAAGCTATATAAAAATGCATCTTATAATGTTGGTTTAAAATTTTATTTCCTTAAAAATCCTTTTAAGGAAATAAATTTTTTTAAATCAATGTGAATTATAATAGCAGTTAAATTTACATATTTATTGAAAGTATGTATAAAATATAACTATTATATATATATATATATATATATATATATATATATATATATATATATATATATATATATATATATATATATATATATATATATATATATATATATATATATGATAGATAGATAGATAGATAGATAGATAGATAGATATAGATAGATAGGTAGATAGATAGATAGAGATAGATAGATAGATAAGAAAAATGAAGAATATATTTTAATAAGTTTTTCAAGTTAAGTTCACATAATAATTTCTGTTCTTCCTAAAAACGAACTGAAAGTTCGTAAAAAGTTCTACTGTACTAAGAGATTTGAATAATAAATAAATTAATTTTTTTGCTTGATAATTATTCTTTTAAAAAGATTTTTCTTAAATTTTATAAGAAAAATTTTATTTACACCTATTTTATACTAAAATAATATTTAATGATGTTTTTATTCGAAAATTGTGTATTATTGCAATACATGCTAAATAAACGCTTTATAACTACAATTAAAGGATAATTTCACAATAAGAATATTTTCCATTTAGGTTTATTTTTAAAATAATGTATCACACAGTATTCCCCAAGCCGAATCAAATGATGCTTTAGGAATTAAAAAACTTTACTGTGAATCTATTTAAGTTTTCTAAGATGATACATATTTTTATTTTGAGCTTTATTTCTTTATTGTATATTTACTTTTATATTTTCACTACGTATATATTTTCGATTTAAAAAAGAACTATTTAAAAACTTAAAATAACTTTAATTAAGAAATTATCTGATCTTTAAAAAGTTCAAACGATATACCTGCTAAAAAGAACATTAAAAACAATACATATTCTTACTAATCTCTAATTTTTAATATTAAATACGCATTTTTTTGTTCATTTTGAATTTTATGAATTTTAAGATTTTTTAAAATTTAATAGTTAAAGAAAATGTTAACTTAAATGTTTTACTGACAATTCGAAATATAAATTTTGTGAATATTACTAAAACATGATAAGTGAATTTTTTTTATTATTATTGTCTAATTCATACATTATAAAATCCCACAAACATAGTTTGTATTAGCGATCATATTCAAAAATATATTTAAACTAAACTCCATGGCACGACAGCCCATGTGGGCCAAGGCCTACAGTGCCCATAACTGTTTTCATGACCAAGGGCCCTGGGGTGCGAAGCATATGTCCCAGTTAAGTGGTCAGCCCAGTGTTTAACCCCCAGTAAGAACCCCAATGTTTAGCTCGCAAGCATGCTTGGTACTCAGTTAATCGACCCACTGAAGGGATGAAAGGCTGAGTCAACCTTGCCCAGCCCGAGGATCGAACCTCGGACCTGTGTCATGGGAGCGTGAAACGCTGTCACTAAGCCACCGGGCTTCCAAAAATATATTTAGTTATTGAAATTTATTCTATTCTGTAAAATAACGAAAATTATTAAAATAAAACAAACGATATTTCTGTTTTAGCTTAACAAGAATATATCCGGTAAAGTCATAAATATTTAATTTATTCATATTGATGACCATGGTATATATATATATATATATATATATATATATATATATATATATATATATATATATATATATATATATATATATATATATATATATATATATATATATATATATATATAATATTAACTTATATCGCATTTGAAAGTTAGTTTCATTTATTAAGTTTAAAATATTTTCTTCATTCGATAAATTGATTTTATTTCTCGTGAAAGACTCCTTATGAAATCGATCTCTTGTGGCTGGTACCTAGCACAAGTTCTTTATTTTTCGAAGATAACACAACTTAGGAATTCTAGTTCAACAAAAGTTGGTGTCATTGGGAGAATCCAATAAGTTAACTTAATTCCAAAAAACTCCCGGGAAATTCCCGGGGGAAAATAATAACCCTGATCACAAAATAACATCTTGACATCTCTATCCGGCAATGCTTTGTTGTATCCGTTGCCATTGCTATGTTAGATGCGAAACAAATTTGTGAGGTGAGAACGAAAGTGACGTACGTCGACCACAAAGGACGGCGTGTTCTAAGTCACTTGTCCACTTCTTCGTCTGCAGTTGCTTTATTTTAGGTCCGAAGCATCCCTTTGCCCCCTGGAGTAGAAATAAGGGACAAGAGTTTGCTGACTTAGGGTCTCATGTCAAGTTAGAAACGTCAAATTTCATATCAACGTGGGAAAAAGTAAAGAAGTATGGAAGCTTGATGGTTTATTTATTTATTTATTTTTTACTCTCCAGATTCGTAATTTCAATGTAGCTCTTTTTTTTCTCCCTTTGCGCTGGCAACACCACACCTGCTTATCTAATTATCCTCACCGTCAGGAAAGAACTGTCGAAACTTTTTCAGGGGATTACTTGTGCTGAGATTTTTTGAGTTATTCTTTAGGTAATCTGTTACAATACAAAATGTTTGGAGAAAGTAAAAGTAAAATATTTGTTTTTCGGGTTTTCTCTGTAAATGCTTTTGGGTTAAATGAGTGTTCTTAATCATTTTTTGATGTATGAAATAATATTTAATAGAAAGAAGAATTGAGCATGATTAATTTTACAATCCGAAATTGAAACTAAGAGTTAAAAGAAATTTATTCTTAATGAAAAATAAGGAATAAAACTTCTCAAAACGGCATAAAATTTTATTCGCTAACCATATAAAGATTAAAATAATTTTTTTTGTCGTTATAAGTTGATGGAGTACAACTTCATTTCTGTATATGGAATTAGACGAAGATCTTCATACTGAGAAACGTTATGCATTTTATATAAATTTCAATTAATTAAATAACACTCCACTTGTGTAGCGGGAAAATTTGATGAGGAGAATGCCAGCTAAGTTGTCGACCTGGTCATTTGAATATAACTATAGATTATTATGAGGTCTTTGCACGAGCTTAAAGGCCTCTGCTGACAGATAAAAACAATCAGATACAAAATGTAATGAAGCAGTATAATTTTTTTTTATTACTGCAAACGATTTTTACACATAGCAAACGATTTGTTTCCTAAAATGCTTTTTAAATATTTCATATAATTATCTTTGAATGCTTATAATATGTCAGTTTGCAAAATAATTGCTTTTGTGGTACGGTCGAAAAATTGAAAATTGCTTCATGTATAAACAATCAACTTTTTACCAAGAAAAATTTCCAAAAAAACTCAGGCTATGATTTTGATGTGCTTTAGGACATTTACTGGTCATGGTGTTGTCTTAGTTCGTCAGTTTATGGGTTCGAATCACATTGTGTACAGATGCATATAGTGATTTAGAATCTATTTTAAAATTGCATTTTACTGTTGAAATGTTTTTTTTTTTTTGGTAATAAACGATAATTAATCCAACTAGTGAAGAATAAAAAGTTAAAATGCAAGGGGACAGCATTAAGCTAACCTCGTCCCTTCACAGTTTTTGAAATTACGTTATGGTTTAAAACATATTCCACATTCTCAGAATACAACCTGATGAATAGTTCTTGCGTTACATACATATAGGAACCAAATTAAATTTTAATTTTTATGACAGAATACTGCATGAAATTTATTAAAGGCCTGCCGTTGCTTGAAAAGAAAAAGCTTTACTCTCTGGTCTGAAAGGTTTAGAATTCAATACCCACCCAGCAGAAGACTATCATGTGAGAGAAATTACGCACTTTATAAACATTCGCAAGATCATTTATTTCTTTTATTATATGGGTGTAAAGTTTGTAAAAATTTAGACTCGGATGTCGTCTGCGTCAGTGTTAAGCAAAATAAAGGTATTGGAAAAGCAATGCAATTAAAAAAAAAACTTATTTTTCTGTGTGTGAATATTGTTTCTCACGATATGGTTGATTTTATTATTAATTTTTATTATTTTTGTCTACATTTTGTGTTAAATATTTTTATAAGTGTACATTTTACGCTTTTTTATATGGATTATACATTTTACCAACTGATTACATAACAATTGCCAATGCATCCCCCTTTTATATTCCAAAACCTGTTGAAAAAAGAAGTTTCATCTCTGGAAGATAACGGGTTCTGTAGTCAATGATCCGAAAAAGGACCAATGGATAGTTATATTCAGTCATCAAAAAAATAAAAATCAAACAAAATTTACAAAATAATAATTGTATCTTTTGCACGTATAAGAAAATTTGAAATTATCGTAAAAATCAATTTCTGAATGTAATATTATGTGCTAGAGAGAAGTTTATATTAAAATATGTTATAAAAACAATTATTGAATTTGAAGTCTTGTTTTTGTGAGTAATTTGGAAAAATTTTAATGAAGCTTTATAAACCAATTAAGGAACTACACAATTAGTGACAAGCAATTAACATTATCTGTTACAGTAAAACATCTTGAATAGATATTAATAACTATTATTAATCCAATATATGCCGCCCAACTTGTCTTGTGGTCAGCGTGTCTGACTGCGGAGAGGGAGGTCCTGGGTTCGAATCCCTGTTCGGGCATGGATGTACTTTCTCTCTCTATCTATCCTGTCTTTGTCCTTTCTTTGTATGAATGGTTGCCTACACTATAAACGGGTCCCTATGGCATGTGTGTACTGAGGAAGTCGGACTCCACACCAAAATAGGGTTCAGATGGAAAAGTGGAGCAGCGCACCCTATATTGCCAGCCTGGCTGGCACACGACAACAACAATCCAATATATATTTTAAATTTGCAATGAGATTTCAAATTAACATATAAAGAATATAAACTTTTCAGCCGAAAACAAAATGACATTTTTAACAGATTAAGGTTTGAAATACAATTAAATTTTGATATCATGGACAAATGTTCCCAGTTTTCTCAAATTGGATTCCTATGCTGAATCTTAAAATTTTCAGGAATTTTTAATTGCTCAAATCGCTTATGTAAAACCATTGAAAGTTTCTAATTTTCTTTCTCATAGACTCTGACTTTTATCGAAATGAATCACTCTAATCATAAAATTCCCAAATCCTGTAAATCTAATTCATGAAATCTCGAATCTTTTGGAATTTCTTGAATCACACATGAAATAATTGATTTTAAATTTTGATGAAATCGTATGCCACACCTTGAAAATTAAACCTCCTCAAATCCTATGAATCACAAATTATTCGAACTATATATGTGAGCAGCAGAAGTAGAGAAGATTCTATATTTTCTGAAATTCAAATTCTAACTAGATTCTATTGTTGTTGTTGCTTAAGGCACTTGGACAAGCCAAGCTCGCTAAGCATTTGGCAGTGAGAATTAAGTCAATAGAGAGCGTCTTTCGTTTGGATTAGAGCACCACGAAGGTGAAAGTACGACTTTGCTCTTTTTAAGGTGCCTCTTAATTTTGAGCCACGGTCAGGTGACGAGGCCATACCTGAGCTGGCACCCTCCTCTCTACATCCACACCACACCAGCGGAAGGACTTTGGACGTCGCAGATTAACGTTGACACGTCCCTAACCCACGGAATTCCAGCAACCCAGTGAAGGAGAGTACACCGTGGTCACCCTCCCAACCACTGCCCGCGGTAAATGATGCTTCACTTTGCTGAGCTTACGGGAAGCGGCGTGAAGCTACTGAGCCACTGGAGCTCTAGCTAAATTCTTAAAAGGCTAATTGCTTGATTCTAAAGTTTCCAATTCTTTTTTTTCAAAAGGAACAGAGATGGGACAGATTCTAAAATTTCAAGAATTCTTGAACCAAGTTAAATTTTAAAATGTTTTTAAATCCATAATCATTCCTATTTTTTAAGTAGGAAGGTGTTAAGCAAATTCTAAAATTTCTCGAATCCAAAAGTAAATTTTCAACTGTGAATTTCTCATTCCTTAAATCTCGAAACTTGTGAATCCCTTATAAATTCAAGAGAAATATAAATGAAAATATTTCTAAATTTTTTTTCGAGGAAACATTTTATGTTAGAAAAGATTGTTTTCTTGTGTTTTTTTTAAGTTTTCTTTTTTAACCATAAACCGGTTGTTTCTTTCGTTCCAGTTGAGGTCATTATTACGTCACTTTATTACAATTCTCATTGGTTTGTGATATCCATGACGTCAGATAACGCTTCATCTGCGTCACATCGTATTGAGATGGCGTCGTAAATTCGATTTGTTGATGAGTTTGCTGCCTGCCTTCAAATCGCATTCTTCTAAAGGCAGCCAACAAGGCGAAGTTCCACATCAAATGTCTAAATGTCGTCAACGATGAAAAAAAAAATCCAATCATGATTTTTACTAGTAATGAATTATTTTTTTAATTATAATTTTTTTCCGTTTTTTTAAAAGTTTTCAAAATTATGAAAATTACCTGTTGTTCTAAATAATTAGTTTTCAAGTCTTTAGCGTTATTGCTTCTAAAATTGAACACGTTGAAAATAGAGCAGAAGAAAAAGCAAAATGAAAATGACAAGTCAAAACATCATTTTTTATGGTTAGTTAAAATTGGTAAGAACGGTTAAAAAAATTTTTTTTCACTTTCTGGCTGTTAAGAAATCTATTGTGGCTGTTAAGTTTTATCCATTATGGCTTTAAAGAAGTTTCATGAAAAAATCTCATTCCTTAAAAATGGATATTTTACCTATTAAAACCATTCTTAAAAAGAAAAAATATCAATATTAATATATGCCAACCAACTTGTCTAGTGGTCAGCGTGCCTGACTGCGGATAAGGAGGTCCTGGGTTCGAATCCCGGTTCGAGCATGGATGTACTTTCTCTCTCTATTTATCCTGTCTTTGTCCTTTCCTTATATGAATGAGGTGTCAATGGTTGCCTACCCTACAAATGGGTACCTATAGCATGTGTGAAGAGCAAAAAGTCGTACTTTCACCTTCATGGTGCTCTGATTAAAAACGAAAGACGCTCCCAATTGACTTAAATTCGCATAGCCAAGGCATAGCGACCTTGGCTTGTCCAAGTGACATTAGTAACAACAACAACAGTATATTGTATTATCTACGATTCGAGACCTAATCAACCAATGAGCAATTGGAGAAAAACAAATTACTTTTGTAAATGAATAGTTCCCAAAAAGAGAAGTAGTAAAATTTTACTAGCAATTGTGTGACTACTTCATAAAACTAATCATTACTCAAGAAATATATATTTTATATGAGATTTTTTCCTGTAAATTATATAATGTAACGATGAATTTAACCCATTAAAATAATGACATCAAAGTAGCAAAACTATTAGAGTGCTTTTGTATATAAGCATGAAATCAATAGGAAAGAATTTTACAATTAATTCGTTTTAAATTGATCATTTGATTTATTTTTTAAAAGTTTTATTAAAATGAAAAATATAAATTGAATCCCATTTGAAAAAAATTTCATTTGTCAGTTGGAAAACAAATTAATTACTTCTATGATTAACTTTAACTATTAATTTTAATATGAAGTTTAAAATAATATATGACACAATTTAAAAAAAAATTTTATGACATTTTTAGCTATTATAATTTAATAAATAATACAAACCATACCAAAAATTTTTTCCTTAATTGAAATAATACCTTGCATTTAATAAAGAGAAAAGTACTTTTTTGCTAAGCAAAAGCATTCCATGTTTCTAATAAAAATATTCGAAACCTTCACTGCAACATTCACTAACCATTACCTTGACATAATGCTTAAAAAAATCTAAGTAGCATTTCGAATTTTTCTGCTTCCTACTCTCAAATCTATAAGAACCTGAACTTTTAGGTTTTTGTGGAGCATTCATCACCAGAAATAAAAAGAAAAAAATCACCTGTATCTTTGTTATCGAACCACAACTAAGGGGAAAAACCTATTTTTCTCTTAGAAAGAATCTAAGAAAGAAAGAAGACAGGATCCATTAGTTTCCTTTCGCACTTAGAAGATGCGGGGGTGATGGGAGGGACCATACCATACAAGAGAATGGTCAGTACACGGATTGCTGATGGTCTTTGTTTCGGAGAAGTCGTTTTATGTACCGGACTCACGTCCTCCTACATCAAAAGGAAGGCCGTAACTTTTACGCTTACAACTTTTCTCGGCCTTTTTCAATTACCGGAGGCTCCTGATAACGGAACAGGTCCGTAATGAAAGGCCAGAGTTGATCGTGTATTAAGGGAAGGCCACATTTTCTGTTTTTAGGGGATCGCCCTTCTTCTTGAAGGAACTAAATTTCACAGTTACGTGTTCCAGCTCCTTAAAAGGAAGCGAATTGCCATCCGACCAGGGAGTCAATTTTCGATCATTTAGCGCCGTTGTTGGCGACTTTGAAATGAAATGTTGGCTGATTGCTCAAAATGATTCGAATTCCAAAATTTTAAAACCTTTAAATCCCAAGTGATACTTAATCTCTTGGATCTCAAATATTTTTTTATCCAATAGCGGGCACATTTGGGTGACGAACCCTATGCCACAACAAGGCCAAAAACTGATATTCATCTCTCGTTACCCAGCGGGCACCTGTGAACCAAGTCACGGAGGCGAGTAGCGTTACTCACGCCATACCACCACAAACCCGTTTATAGGGCGAGCCACATTCATACAACATCACAGAAGAAAGGACAGAGAAACACAGAGAAGGAAAGAAACATCCATGCCCGAACCGGGACTCGAACCCGGGACCCACAACTCAGGAGTCAGGAACGCTAACCACTAAGCCATCGGTCGGCGGATCTCAAATATATTTCAAAGTAAAGGCTTGAATTTTTTCACGAAGGCGATTCCAAAAGAGTATTTTGAAATGTTCTAGAACCTTTAATCAGTATCAACTCGAAGAAGCATAAATAAGGCACATTTTAAACTTTAAATAAAAGAATTATAAAACTTAAAAATTCCAGTAAATAATGAATTCCATAAATCATATGTCCATCGAATCCTTTTGTATCTTCAAGAAACTTTCAAATATAACACACAATCATTTCTATAACAATCAGTTAGATGTCATTCGAATCAATTTCTCTTTTTTTTTCGGGGAGGGGTGCATAAAAAAGTGAAACTTTCAGATTTAAGAGAACTCAGGAGAAGAAACATTCTAATATTTGGCATAGGATTTAGAATCTGTACCATACTTTCTCATTATCAAAAGAATTTATGGTTAGTTACTATAGGAATTTAAAAAAAAATCTCAAGATTTAATTTGGAATACGAATTTAAGAAAGTTCAAAACTTGTGTAATTGTAGCTTTGTGCACAAAAATTTCAAGCACTGTTAAAGTTAAGCAAAGTCATGTACAATTCAATTTTATAATCTGCCAAATTTTATAGCCTTCCAATAGGATTTGAATGATTAATGATTCAAGTTTGTTTGTCGCTCAATAGTCATTTTCTGCATACGAGGGCTATTTAGACCGAGATATACAGATCAAAGTGGTTTCCAAACCATACAAACTTCTACACTCAAAGTGGGATTCAAACATTCGAACTGTAGAACCGAAGAGGCCAGAACTCTAATCGTACTGCTGCCAGCTTGTGGATTCAAGAAATTTATAAACATCTCAAGATTCAACTTGGTATAAGAATTCAAGAAAATTCAAAACCTATCTCACTTTAGTTTTCTACACATAAATCCGAACGCTACGAGATTTAAGCAACTAAAGTCTTTCACGATTTAAATTGATGTTTGGCTGCTTACATAAAGATTTATATGATTCAAAATCCGTGGGATAAATCTGAGCAATGTAGAACATTCGTAGGAACTAAAAACTGCTTTTGAAGTTTTTTGAATTCGAATACCAAATTCAAACTTGAGATGTTTTTGAATTCCTTGAATCACTAATCATTCAGATTCTTTTGATAAGAAGCAAATAGGGGGCAGATTTTTGAAGTTTGTTAAGTCCAATACCGAAATTAAGAGAAAAATTTCCACACATACAGTGGCACAAACAATTGAGGATACACCTTACATTTACTTGATAAATCCAACTTTCAATCGAAATAACACATTAACTAGAATTGCAAACGTAATTTTATTCTTAGACATAACAAAAATTTTAATTAACAGTAAAAATAAAGAAAAAACAACGACAGAATTCTAAAAGAAAAATTTTCAGAGGCATTTCAAATAAACATAAGCAGATTTCTACCTCAAAAAATTGAGGATACACCAATGAAATTTTTGTGATATATCAGATACAAAGACAGTGTTAATATTTGATTGCTTTGGCTTTTATAATGTCCTCCAAACGTCTTGGTACCGATTCGACCATTTTTTGGTGGTATCTGGAGATATTTTATCCCATTCTTCTTGTAACACTTGCTTTAAATGAGTTTTGTTCTTAATTTGGTGTTTTTGGACCGCTGTTTCGAGTATGGCCCAGAAATTTTCTATGACATTGATGTCAGAGAACTGTGCTGGTGTGTACAATTGCTGTTTACAATGAAAAAGTCACCACATTTTGACATTACGTGCCATATGTTTGGGGTCGTTGTCGTGCTGAAATATAAAATTTCCATCTAAACCAAATGTTTTTGCACTTTCTTTAAGATTGTTGCGAAGTATATCTATATAAAGCTTATGATCCATTATGAAATCTATAAAAACTAAATTTACTACCCCATTTGAAGCCATACAACCCCAAACCATGACGGAGCCACCACCATGTTTAACTGTAGCACGTAAATTTTTTGGATCCAAAGCGGACTTTCTCCAAGAGCTCCGACGACCATCGCTTCCAAAAATGTTGAATTTACTTTCAGAACTAAATATAACTTTCTTCCAAAAGTTATCTGTATTCAATTGATGAGTTTTTGCAAACTCCAAACGCTTTTGCTGATTTTGTAAACTTATAAATGGTTTCTTTCGAGCTACACTCGACTGTCATATCTAGCATGTCTAATGACATTTCTCACAGTTTCAGCACTTCTGCCCATTATTCGAGAAGTTTCTGCAACTAGTTTGACTGCAATTAGTTTATGATAAATTTTGATATCTTTCAAAATTTTCCTCTTTTGGCTACATCACTCAGAATACTTTTCCTTCCTTTTCCACTTTTATTTTCAATTCATTCATCCGTTTTAAATCTTCCAATGTTTTTCTGGACACACGAGCGGTTTCTGAAGACAATTTCAGCTGTTTCACGATAAGATTTTCTTTCTTAAGTAATCTTAATATAAATTTTCTTACATCAATAATGGTCTCTCTTCGAGAAGCCATTTTCCATTTAAATTTGAGACTTTATAACTTCACAGAACAAATTTCTAAAGACAAAAACAACAGTCGAAAAAGTTTAAGATAACATTGACCAAACTTAGATTACTATAGTAGCAAGCAGAATAAAGATTTAGTGGAAGTTAAGCAAAAATTTCATTGGTATATCCTCAATTTTTTTTTGAGGTAGAAATATGCTTATGTTTATTTGAAATGCCTCTGAAAATTTTACTTTTAGAATTTTGTCATTGATTTTTCTTTATTTTTACTGTTAATTAAGCCTTTTGTTATGTCTAAGAATAAAATTACGTTTGCAATTCTAGTTAATGTGTGATTTGGATTGTTGTTGTTGTTGTCGTGTCCTAGATAGTGCCGAAAGTTTTCTGTATGAGGGCCGCCAGTTCCGGGACCTGGAGGCTGTAGAGAATCTCTTGAGGTGGTCCGCCAAGTTGAAACAGGGATCTAATGATTGCTTGGCAATCAAAAATAGGGTCTGGTGAAAGTTCAGAATCTGGACAGTTTCTACAGGATGTACAAGACCTTGTGTTATCAAATACTATTTTCATGCCTTTGAAATGGCCTGTTCGAAGTCTGGCTATTATTGAAGATAGATTTCTGGGGCAATTATGGTCTGGGATCAGCAAGACCCTATCTTCAGGAAATGTCATATGCAAGAGGAAACGGCCAAGCATATCATTTACGAATGCGAGGCTCTTGCCCTCCCTAGATGAACTTCTTTAGGCATCATCCATACTTGAGAATTACACCTAGACTCCATTAATGGGTTATCGGACTTTATTAATAAAGTGGGTGACCCGAGCCACTGGAACTAGGAAACATTGGGTTTGGAGTTAACAGTACAAAATGCTGATAAAAGCAGAGGTGCCCAATGACATACAAACCTAACTCTAAGAAGAAGAAGGTCTGGGATGGATGGCTTACTGAGAGAATTGTTGGTTGGAAATTCTACATCGCAATAGTACAATAGTGAAATAGTTATTTCGATTGAAAGTTGGATTTATCAAGTAAAAGTAAGATGTATCCTCAATTGTTTGTGCCACTGTAAATATCTTTTCTCACTTAAATCAGGGTTTTTTTTAAAATTCTTTATATATTAAAGAGAAACTGATTCTAAATTTATATGATTTTGAGTATGAACTTGAATGTAAAACATTTCCAAAAAAATTTGGAATCAATCTAATCTTTGAGATAGATAATCAGTGAGAACAGAACATAGATTAAATTTTCTCTATGATCTAAAACAAAATTAGAAACTTAAAGTAATTAAATTTTTTTGAAGTGTTTGAATTTTGATGTTTTGAAAGTTTTGCTTACGGAAAAAATAAACATGAGACAAAACTTTGAAAGTTCATATATTCGAATTGCATATAAATTTTAAAAATTTCTTGAATCTTGTATATTGTGAATCTTTCATAATCACTTTGTAAAGAAGCAGAGGTTGATCACAGTATAAATAGCCCCGAATTCTAATCGTGACTCGATTTTAAAAACTTCACGCGAATTCTAAGGACTTACAATATTTTTTTCTATCTCTTAGAATTTCGTGTCACACAGGAATCCAACGATGTTCTAATTAAAATTTGGGCAATGCATTCACCAACTTAGTTTCACAATTCCAATTTTAAAAATTCTGAAATCCTTTGAATTCATAAACATTGAAATTATTTTAAGGAAAAAGTGGTAAAGGAATATTTTCAAATTAAAATTACAATTTGAATAAAAAGATCTCGAATATTTTGACTCTAAAACTTTGCGAATCACGTTGCTTATGTCGTTGTGTTAAAATCAAAATTTTGGTTGGATTTAAATGGTTCTTAATATAAATGAACCGGTGAATCTAGAATCTCTATAACACTAGATTCACAGGTCACAGATTCACTAGAACACTAGATCGAAATAAGAAACTCTTTATAAATATTAATAATATTTCTGTTAAGACATCCTAATTTTTTCAATATATAAAAATATTAAATTTCAGAATAGAAAATTTCCACCCATATAACAGTAAATTCAAAATGTTTTTCCTTGTTCTTAGTTTCTCTCAAAAACAGGAGAAAAACTGTTTTTATTCCATTCTTTTATTTTTCCTCAGCTATTTCAATTCAGAATTCTTATTTTTTAATTCAATTTTAATTAATTTTACCCTTTTAATTTTATTATATTATCTTAATATTTTGAATGTCTACTCTTTTTCTATGTCTCAAAAATCTGCTTTGTGTACTTTTCTTTGCTACATTTATTTCTTTAATTAATTTTTTTGAATATTTGTATTGTTAAATTACATGGATTACTTTATTAAGTTTCTGTATTTTTAAAATCAAAACAAGCGCATTGGAAGTAATGCTCAAACGATATAAAAGGATGTTTCACTCATAATTATCAAACGAATTACTAAAGAAAGACGAATACTTTTATACCATGTGCTTATTATCTTACGTTACTAATATATGCTTTTTCTTTTGACATCAAATAAATTCTGGAGCTAACTATTCTTAAGAGGGAAATATTTTCGCTAACTGGGACTTATACAATTATTATGCATAATATGTCTTCATTTTGAACGCTTAATTATGCAGAAAGGGTCTTGTACAGGAGAAAGATTGAATGTTTCGTTTGCACGAGAGACATTATAAAAAAGAATAAAATTGATTTATTCCTTTCTCTTACTTTATCCCGGTGATACTAAGAATATCAATATATTTTGGTATAAATAAATATAGAATAGGATTAAGTTATAGAGGAATACGAGATATTTTATAGGAAAAAATAAATTATTTTTAATAATGAATTGTTTGCTTTTACAATAAACTCAGTTAGAGGACATTGCATCTGAATAGCTCCTCGTTAGCTTAATTTAAAATAGGCTTTATTTATTACAATACAATTCGATGATTTTTTTAAGGCAAAATTAATTAATTTTAAAATGAATATTCAATTCAAAATTTAAAGTAAATGTACATTTTAGTTGTTGTTGTCGTGTGCCAGCTAGGCTGGCAATATGGGGTGCGTTGCTCCACTTTTTCAACTGAGCCCTATTTTGGTGTGTAGTCCGACTTCCTCAGTACACACAAGCTATAGGGACCCGTTTATAGGGTAGGCAATCATTCGCACCTCATTCATACAAGGAAAGGACAAAGACAGGATAGATAGAGAGAGAAAGTACATCCATGCCCGAACCAAGATTCGAACCTAGGACCTCCCTATCTGTAGTCAGGGACTCTGATCACTAAACAGGATGGGCGGCTTACATTTTAGTTATTTTAAAATTTTAATAATTAATAAACTTTTGAAATACATATATAGAAAACATGATAGAGACAAATTGGTTTATGCATTTGTGTAAAGTTATAGAAAATACACAAAACAAATTAAAAAGAGACACTAAATTTTTTTTTATGTATACAATATTTGGAAACAATCGTTTTGGGAATAACAATCTGTTTTTTCTAAATTTTTGCGAATTTTAGTGAAATTATTAAAACAGTTCTTGACAAGATTTATTATTTTTAAATTAATGCAATTTAATACGGATGAAAATTCTTTTTAATTGATTTGTATCATTTTAGAAAATATAAATATTTTAAGATGGTTAATATGATTAAAATATTATAATAATATATAGTCGTTTGTTTTTAAAAAGTTCTTTCAAACATTTACCCAAAGAGGGGTTACAAATAAAACGGGTCACAATTTTCTTCTTCTATCTATCTATCTAATGGCATTGTTTGGAATAAAATCTTCCGCTGTCTGCTGCTAGTATCAAGTAGAATATAAATAAAAATAGAAAATTTTCATATTAAATGTTATTAATCTTCTTTTAGTCTTAATTTAGATATTGTAAAATTTAAAAAAAGTTATAGAAGTTATGTTTTTTTTCTATGATTCTATTTTTCTTTAAAAAAGTGAAACTATAAAACTGGCTTTGATGGAATGTATATTCAAAATTTTAAGCGCTCCAGATTTCTTAATTTAGATAAAATATTTATTTTTAAATAGAATTCATTGAATTTTTTACTCGATATGAGAGAATAGAAAACTCATGCTATTTTATAATGTGGATGGAATATTTATATATCTGCAGCAAGAAAAAACGATTGGATTCTATCAGAAAATTTTTTAAATTTTTAATGTTATTGGAAATTTATGAAAAGACATTAATTTAAATACTTTTAGGAGTTTATAATAATAAAAAGTTGCCTTTATATATATATAAAAATTTGTTTCAGCCAATAATTCATTTTAACTTTTTTAACACAATTTAATTTTCTTTAAATTTAAAGTCAGAAAATAAATTTTAACAACGCTTATTTTTAAGTATATATAACATGAATTTGTTCTGGTTGAGTTAAATTTTTTCTCCGAGTTCAAGAAATTTTTAAATCTTATCCTAAATACATTTAAAATAGTATTTTCATTCCATAAAGTTAATCTAAATTTCTATCAGCCAAATAATCCTTTTTAAAATTCAATTTATTTCCAATTATATATGAAAGCAGGGAAATATATTCAATTATATTTCAAAAATATCTAGAAAACGGAACATAAATTTTGCAAATGATCGTTTAATCTAAGTATCACATTTATTTTAGTTAATTCTAATCCAGTTTTATTTTATTTTGTTCTAAATAATTTGAAAAATTTGAACATTAAAGAAGCAGATTTATAAAATTCTGTTTAACCAATTTATAATTTCTATTCAACCAATTTAATTTAAAATTCAACTTATTTTGAATTATACTCGAAAACAGACTATTATGTTCAAATTTTCGACAACATTTGAAAGCAGAAAACAAATTTAAAAGAATTTTTTATTGTAGAAAACACACTTATTCTAATATAATTCAATCAATTCTTAAATTCTAGAAAAGTATTTTTATTTTCTTCTAAGTGCATCAGAGGCGTCATGCTGATATTTTAAATTAAAATTGAATTAACATTTTGCAGATGACATTCTTTTATTTCAAACATATTTTATTATTTTTACCAGCTGTGAACTAAACATAAATTTTAAGTAACTTTTCTTTAGAAACAAAATATTTAGAGTGATATTAAATTTACCATTGCATAAAAGGTATTTTTCTAATATTACAGATTTATAAATACTTTACTCTAAACACTTCAGAAACAAATGAAATGTTTAGAATACAAATCTGGCAACGAATTTCATCCTGAAATCTAAATAATGCAGTTTCATATACATTGTGGGTCTTCTGAAAATACTTTCATTCATCAAAAGCAGTCATTCTGCAAGTATTCTTTTCATTCTATGTAGATATTAGAGATTTCATTCGACCAAGGGTCAGTTCGATGACCAAGGGGCAATTAAATTTTCACAAAATTAGAAGACACAACATAAATTTTGGAAATTCTTTTCATGTAGAAAATGTATTCCTCTATTCTAATAGAATTCAATCGATTTTTAAATTTTACAAATTCACTTTTACTTTGTTCAAAATGCATCTGAAACACCCAATTGTTATTATCATTTCAAACTGCAATAAGTATTTTATAGACGATTTTGTCATTTAAAATATCTTTTACTCTCTATCCTATCTGAGAATTAAACATAAATGTTAAATGATTTTTTTACATCGAAATTATTATTAAATACCCCATTGAACTAAAAAAAAATTTCTTAAATTTTCGAACTGATATGGAATAAAGATTTTAGTACAGACATTTCACATAAGCCAGTGTAAAGCTAGGAATACGAATCTGGCAACAAGTTTCATTCTGCAATCTAAACAACGCGGTTGCATAGACGCTATGGTCTTCCGAAACTACTCTCATCCATCAAGAGCGGTCATTCTCCGGGTATTCCTTTCTCTCTTTGTACCTATTAGGGATTTCGTTAGATGTATTTTTCCCTACTCATGGAAGTGAGCAGGGGTCTGGCAACCCTGCTTTTCCCAATGGCCACTCCTTAGCACCGCCGGGTGCTCAAGCAGATCGTAAAAGTTAGATTTCTTATCCCCCTTATCACCATCGCCGTAATTCTTCCCTCCTTCTTCTGGTCTTGAGGAGATCATGGTAGAGTGTACCGATTTCAAAAGTTTCTCACTTTTCTTTAATACCTAGTTTTTCTTTTTTTCTTCTGAGGTATGTGACTACCCTCCATTGGGAGAACGTGGTACGAGTTCAGAGTAAAAAAAAAAAAAAAAAAGAAAAAGAAAAAGAAAGAGTGATTTAGTTTCACTTCAAGAATGCTTTGAATCTTTAAAGACTCCTTTAAAAAAGTTACAGGTGCAGTTTTCGATTTCAGAACAGTCTTCGAATAATCTACAGGATTTTGTGAAAGATGGAGCTTCAAAAAAAGATTATGTGAAATAGCTGTACGTTTGCTATTTTAAACTAGTCATAAAATAGATTTTTTTGAGGACTTTGGAATTATAATTTAGTTAATTGAAATTCGTGAGTGTTCTAAATAATGTCCAGTTGATAATTATTTTTTAAATTAGTTGAACTAGTTATGTGGTTGAGTAAAACATTCAATAAAAATATTTTATTTAATGTTTACTGTCAATAATAGAATCGATTTAGCAAAAATATTACATCAAAGATAAGCAAATGTGACAACAGTTCTTTGTTGAGTTAAATGGATTTCCAAAGAAAATTAATAAAATTCAATTTTCCAAAAATTGTTGTTCGCTTAGTTAAATTATCACTTTATATTTTTCATAAGTATAGTTATTTCTCATGATATTATATAAGTTACATCACATAAACAACTAATAAAATTATTTTTCAATACGTATTACTTGTTAGCCGAATTTTTTTTTGGGGGGGGGGTAGGGTATTTAAGTAAAGATTATTAATTTTGTTCGAAAATAATTACGACTTACTTTGACACAATTATATTTAAGTTAAGAATTATTATTATTTTAGGGTCTTAATTTTGGTCATCATATGTATAAACAGAAGGAAAAATATATTTTGTGTTCATTTATTTTATTATTCAATCTCATCTTTTTCAAAATTATTTTGTAGAGATGTCATCTGTATAAAAAATTTCGAAAACTTACTCTTTTTACCATGCAAAGAAGTTGCAGCAAACATTTTGTACTATTATGCTACAATATTCAAAGATTTGACGAAGTCATTTTAAGTTTTCATTAATATATTACTAATTCTTTATATCAATATGCTTATAATTCTTTATATTAAGACTTTATTTTAATATCAAAAGGGCTAGAAAGAGTACATATTTTTATAAATGCTTAATTATATAGCTTATTTCTATATATATATAACATAAATAAATCGCTTCAAATTTTATGCAGAATATAGAGTATTCCCCCAGACAAATGCAGAATATATTTGATCTATATAATATTCTCAAAGACTCTAAAATGGTTCTGTATGACAAAGACAATTTACATACGTGGCTTACTTCCAAAAAAAAAAATATTATTCCTTTCTATCCCTGAATTAAAAAATTATTTCTGAAAATTTTACTTTCTCTAACCTTATATGTCAACATTGTATATTTCATAAAATTTAGTAATATATGTATAATATACTTTTTGGATTAAAAATTTCGCTAAAAGTATTTGTGTATATCACCAATTCAAATTATGCGATTTTTAAAAAACACTAGGAAAAAACGAAATTTTAAAAGTATAAGCTGTTTTGGAAATTAATTTTCATGCACTTCATTACATGAAAATGTTTATTTGGGAGATCAAAGAAACAAAGCGAATGTAATTAATTGTAAAAAAACAAAGAAGGTAAAAGTTATATGAGAAGAATAAAGGAAAAAATTAAAAATTAACAAAATAATGAAATGATTTTTAATTTTTCTTAAGATTTCTAGAAAGGTAGAATGTATCGAAAAAATAAATTATAACATGACAATAATTATCAAAATGTACAACGTCATGATGTACGAAATTCTTATTAAAAACACACATTTATATGGAAAAAAAGTCAATCTACGAGAAAAAGTTATTAAAGGATAGCTTATGCATATGCTTGCGGGTGATATGTAGCTGTAGATATTCTATATGAATTCCTATTCTTAAAAATTTGGCGAAATTGTTATTTATAGTTTCCAAAAGACAGCAATCATAGTGGAAATATTGATTAAAATTTAATGGAAATCAAAAAGAGGTGAATTTTCAGAATTTATCAAAAGTATATAATCCAGTCAAACTTCAATTAAAATATGTATTTCTTCTCAAACCAATTTTTTTTAAATAGTGAGTTAAAACCAAGTCAAAATACATTCCTGTGATATTAAAAAAGTCATTGTCAATTCAGCTTTCGTGTTTTTGATTGTGTACACAAAGACGTATTTTAATAAATTCAGCATCTATGAAACGTTGTAAAATTAAAAAAAAAGTGTAAACATGGAATATAACATTACTAAGAAAACTTCTTACACATGAATTTGAAGCCACTTTCTCCTTACTTCTTCTAAAAATTCCTAATCATTTTTTTATTTCTTTTTTATTTAAATATCAAATTTTAAATCAATTGTTTTTATGATAATAAATAACATTTTTAGTAAATTAAGTTGCTCAAACTATTGCTTGATTTGTAATTTTTCTTTCTAGAATATATTTTTAATTTATACATTTGTATAATATATTCAGCGAGTTTAAGCAAAGTAAATGTCGATTTTTTCAGAAATAAATAAAAGCTTAACCTAGAATTTGAATCTAATACAAGCTCAAGCCTATCGTAAAAGGTATTCTTGGCTTTCCAAAACAATAATAATCTTCTTTGTCCATATTTATAGTTTAGAATTAATAAAAAATATTATTGAAAATCTCGAATAAATATTCATAATAATAGTATTTTCGAATGGGACAAAATTAAATGAAATCCAGAAAGAATAATATTATGAATTCTTTTATAAGAGAACATTGAAATTATTTTTTTCCTAATCAATATGATGAAAGAATAATCAAAAATAGGATTTGTTTAAACATACAAGATTTAAAATTCCGGTACCAATAATAGTTGATAAAACAAAATCAATTTTTATAGAATATTATGTTGAAAAAATATTCGATTCTATATTTATATTTTATACAATAGTAAATCATATTCCATCATTCTGTTAATTTAGATCTCTCAATAAATCGAAAATCAAAGGTTTTGTACTACTAATTATTTTTTTAAATAATGAAAGAGTATTTTTAGAAAACTTGATATCAAATAAATTTTACTTCAGTTTAATTAAACACAATTCATGAAATATGCGGATACATTATTTTCCTTACCAAATTTTGAATATTATGTCGATAAAACTTATTGCTGTTGCAGAACGATTTCCTTAGACAGAGTGGCAACTAGTATTTAGATATCATCGAATGGCAACGACAACAGAAAAGATGCAATGGGACTTCAGCTGCATTGATGTGAGCTGATAAAATACAATGTTCAGCCCTTTTCATTTATTTTGTTACTGTTCTTGTTCATAATTGTTGTAAAAGCTTTAATAAATAATTTTCAAAAGAAAATTATGTTGTTTTTTTTTCAAGAATAATTTCATAGTGACTAAGTGACAAAAGATGTACTTTTAGAAGTAGAATATTTCTTACATTTTACGTCAAATCATTCCCTCAATAAAAGATATTCATGGGGAGGTTATAAAGACATTTCGATACTAACCATAATGTATTTGGCACGAAGAGACTAAATTGAAATTGAAATATTTTATAAGATGAGGCGAAAGTCTATATTATCTAGGGGTAAAAATAATTAAAAATTTCCTTCTAGGTAAAATTTCTTTTTAATGTATAGAATTAAAAGTGTATATAATTAAATAACAGAAATTTTTTGTCCTGAAGTTAAATTTGTTTGTCTACTAAAAAAACATTATTGTCTGAATAATGTCAAGTATCGTTTACAGTTAATATTTTTAAAATATATATATATATATATATATATATATATATATATATAAACCATAACTATTCCTATTTTATTATTTTTCACGATGCTCTTAAAGGATTCGAAAAAAATTAAATGTTACAATAAAATTTTCTCTTATGATTTATTTTGAATTTTAATAATTAAAATATTTTATTTATAATTTTTTCTATAATATACTAACAACATAATAATATTTAATTTTTTCCTCTTTTAACTATAATTTCATTTAAAAATTATTATCTACTTCAATCTTTAAGCATTTGTGTTTAATTTTAATTTTAAAGCATTTTTGTGTTTAATAATTAATACCAGTTTTATTTTACCTGTTCAGTCATTCCTCACAGGAACAAATAAGAGTTCTCTGTCATCAAGTCAGTTAAAATTCAATTTCGTTTCCTTTTCTATTGTAATTTAAATACTCTTATACTTACTCCATGTAAATTCATGTTTTTTCTTACATTTATATGTATTAGCAATCATAATAATTAATTACTGTCTTGAGTACATTTATAATATATTTTTAAATGTTTAATACTGCTATATTTTTTAGATTTACTTAAAAAACTTTTATTTTTAATTTCTAATTTTAATTGTATGAATATTTTAATTCAAAGCGGTCGGTCTGGAAGAGTTCACAATTCATTTGAATATTGTCTATTCTTTTGAATATTTCCACCAATATATATATATATATATATATATATATATATATATATATGTATGTATGTATATATATATATATATATATATATATATATATATATATATTGTGGAAATATTATATATATATATAATAACACTATAGTGTTATTTTTGGGTATTGTAATTACGGTTTAAAAACTTGCAATTTTAATTAATTTTGCTGAAAGTTAAACCTAATTTGATTTAACATCTAATTTCGAAAGTAATTAAAGTCAGTAGAACAAAAAAAATTGTCACTTTTTAAATAGAACATTTTTCTTAACTTAAAAATTTTACAATAACGTTTCAGAGAATTTCTTCCAGTTTTTCTATATTACATATTTTTGATGAAAGTAAAGAAAACAAAGCGAAATAGAATCCTTATTTCAGATTATATTATTTCAACTTTACTTCACTATAACTGTAATAATACAAATGCCTAAAGCTGCAGTTTGCGCCATGATAATTTGCAATTACTTTTCACCTCCTAGCCCCTCACATTGGCGGGCAGTTGGTCAGTGTTTTTAGCCAAACAACCGGCCTGAGCATTCTTCTGGTGGAAATGGGTGTGGTCATGTGACTCTGCCGGGCTCCATGACAACGGAAGGGAAAGAAGAAGGGAAGCGATCCATGACCTTGAGAATCGGGCGGGTGCCGTTAGAGACGCAGTTTCCAAGGCAACCAGAAACCCGTTAGGAGGGAAAAAAGAGATGGAAGCCAATATTCCCGTAGGGACATGTGCATCACTTTGAAGGCGACAGTCTCTCACACAGCTTCATGTCAGCCCTGTTTCTTAACTTTTTCCCTTTATTTTTTCCCCTCACACCTTCGCAGTAATCCATCTGTTGGAGATTTATAGAGTAAGAATTTTTCCCTACCTTCCCCCCTACACTCCACACTCTTATACTCCTTACAGAAAACATTTTTCAAACAGTAAAGAATTGATGAAAGCAGGAACAGATTGGGCAACCGCGGCATGGAAGCTGACATCTGAACTTCAAAGGGAAATTTTTTTCCCCTCAGGATTTTGTCGTTGAGATTTATGAGAAAACAAACCTGACTTACGCCTTTGCTTAATTGACTGTTAATTTTGTTCTTGAGGAAGAAAAATCCCTTTTAATAATTAATTACACCTCTTGATAGGGAATTTCTCTTTTTATCGGAACCTTAAGCAATTCTTAACTGATTAAATGAGGAAATAGAATTTGCGAATAGATTTTTAAGTATTTATTTATAGCAACAAACAGTAAACATAGCCTATTATTCGAATCAATTGAAACAAAAAGTGTCAGGTTAATCAAAATATTGGATAACTGAATATTGAATTTTAATGGAGAAAAGGTTAGTTTATCTTGATGAAATTTAAAATATACTAAATGTAATTTTGAGATGTATTATAAAATAATTGGTGAGAAATATTTGTAAACTGTTTAACTATAAATATGAATCAATATTGTATGTGTACAGTGCAACGAAAGGCACAATAAAAATATCATTATTATTTTTTTTATTTATTGAGAAAAATCATTCATTTTTTTATTTACAACTGAACATTGTCACTAAATTATGTCATCTTTACTAAAACAATTTTATTTCAGTCAAATTATTTTCGTCATATTATTTGGTGACACAATCATCACCAAATAACATGACAAATATATTCGGTTGATTGACGATCAGTTAATTAATAATATAATGTAAACGCATTAAATATTAATGTATAACACATTAATTATATTAAATTTATATTTTCATTAAAAATTTATTATTATTATATTTAAATTACATTAAATATGTTTTATGCTTACATGTCTCGTTAAAAAAAATTACATATAATACGCTATGAAATTTCCTTACAGTTTCCTTTTAATTTTGATCCACTTAATATGTTATTAAATAATTTTATTTGCTTCAGACAATTAGCATTCAAGTATGTAAATTTTATGACAAAAATACACCAATTATTTTCTTTTAACTTCCGAACTTCCGCTTTATGTTTTTTTGATTATTAATATATATATATATATATATATATATATATATATATATATATAATAAGCGTAAGAGAAAATTTTATCAGGTCGTAAAAATATTTATGATTATTTTGAATGATATTTATCAAATATTTATGATATAGTAAAATATGATATGAAAATATGATAAAGAAAAAATATTTATGATATAATCAGATTCACTTCTAATGACATACAGAATATTAAACAATTTTTGTCTTTTTCTATATACAATCTTAAAAAATGTCTCATGCTAATACATTAATTCGTTTAAAAAAAACAGCAAAATTAATTCTATTAAATAGTTCTATATTTTTATAACTAAACATATATGACGAAAATATTTTAAATAAATGGAATTAAAATTATTAATTACTTAATTCTAAATTTCTTATGTGTTAGGTATTGTATTCGAACGTAATATTTCAATAGCATCGTGCTTTGTATTCAAATGTAACACATTTAAATTATTATACTTTAAAATGGCCAAAAACATTTAATATTTTTAAGATAGCCGAAATTGGTGTATAAGTAGAATTTTAAGATGGCCAAAATTAAAAACAAGCATGTTTGAACTATCATTCTAATAAGATATGTTAAAAAAATTTCTATCAAATACAAACCAAATAATTTTGAGTATCATTCTTCTGATTATATTTTCATCAATCTTTTTCACCTGAAGTTTTTGGTATTTAATTTTCCTTCAAAAGATTTTTTTTTAATTTTACATATCTATATCAAAGTATATCTTTGTCTCTGTCACTATTATTAAAAGTATTCGTCTTCCCTTTGAAGCATTTGTTGAACAATTAAAAAAAAGCACATTTTTCAAACTTTAATGATTTAAAAAATATTCCAAAAATATTTTTACTCAAATATTTTTTTAACATATCTGATTCAGTATTTTAGAACTTTTGTTTTTAATAAAAAGCTGTATCTTATTTTTTGAAAAATTAATGTGTTTTTTAAATAATAAATGGTTGCAAAAATAAATAAAATAAAAAATTAATTTTGATTCAAGCGTTTTATAAGTCTGCGATAAATGTGAGTTTATTTGATTAAATATCACAATATCACATTTTTACGCGAAAAAAATTTTAGTTACTTCTTATTCTTTTTTTTAAAAAATAGTTAATCATCGAAATGAAACCCATTTTCTTGCCAGAAAACATTAAGGTGTAGAAAAAAAAGTAAATAAAACTTATTTCCAATTATTTCATTTTTGATATTTAGCTTGAAAATTTCGTCAGTAATGTTATTGAAATAAATACAGAGATTTCATTGGCCACCACTGTATTCTCCAGACCCTATTCCTCTTGATTTTTTACAATAGAAGTTAATCAATTATGAAAAGTACAAAAGAAATGGAACTTCCTAAAACACTAGTTTCTTTCTATTCCAATAGCTCATTTAAGTGTTTGCAATTTTTTCATTTTCTTTGAAGGAGAATAATTAACTTTGAAAGAAAATGCTCAGAAAATTTAATATAAATGATGTATTTTACTGTAATAAATCACACCTTATATAAAAACTTTATATTTTTTCAATTATGTATGTGATTTTTATTTTGTTTTATAAATCTCATTAATACATTATATTTTTGAAGAAAGTTTTTGTAATGAAATATTAAGCTATAAAAGTATATAACGTTATAGCTTTTCAAAAAATTTGCAGAACATATGCAGTGTCATCTTAGTTTAGTAATTAATTTCATAAGAAATAATTAAATTTAATCATTTTTCAATATTTGTTGCCAACCACATTTGCAGAGATTTTAATCGATGATATTTATTATAAAATTTAAAATTCACAAGATATCTTTGGATTTTTTTCAAAACTTGTGTGTTTCAGATAAAGTAAAAATTTTCCTCCTATTTTAGGCAGATTAAATTTCGTCTAAAAATGTTAAAATCTTAAATTAAAGGATTAACACACAATTTTGTTAATTTATGAACTTAAAATAACGAAGTACTTATGCTACAATCATTTTATATACCTGATTAAATAAAAGATAATATAATATTATTAAAGTATTTTTTTCAGAAATTATTTATTTTATCAGTGTTATGCGAGATATTAGATTTTTGTGCCGTGGTAAAAAATTTGTGTGTTTCAGATAAAGTAAAAATTATTTTAAGCAGATTAAATTTCTCGTCTAAAAATGTTAAAATCTTATATTAAAGGATTAACACACAATTTTGTTAATTTATGAATTTAAAATAACGACGTATTTATACCAACAATCATTTTATGTATACCTGATTAAATAAAAATAATATAATATTATTAAAGTATTTTTTCAGAAATTATTTATTTTATCAGTGTTATGCGAGATATTAGATTTTTGTGCCGTAGAAAAAAAATTTCTATAATTAAAAACAAAAAATTTTCTTAAAAAAAATTGATTCTTAAAATATAACAATTTTCTATAAGAAATATATTTACAAAGTATAAGTGTCTTCATTTCCAATAAAGTTAAGCAATTTTTGTCCAGTTCAAAAATTTTTGTAAGAGTTCAAAATGTAAGGCAAACTTCGTTTTTAATGGTTTGTAGAACGTGGCGAAAAATATTGACAGTAAAGCAATTTTCTATCGATACTCCATGTTGGATAAAAGGGAAAAAAATTGGCACCACCTTCTACTTCTTATTCTATTTGAAGTCCCTCCTACTGGCAGAGAGGGGTGGGGGAGGAGAAGGGGGCTCTCTCCACCCCTGATCCACGCTTAGAGTGGTGTCCAGATGTCGAAATCAATCAACTCAGGTCTCTAAATGAAACTTAACTCCTATGTGTACGCGCGTGTGGAACTTCCCTTCACTTCAGTTCGGCCTTCATAAAATCGTTTTCAATAGTTAGAAATCGGGTCAGGAAGAATACAGTGTAGGAGTCGTTGGATTTTTTTTTTCCTTTTAAATAAAACGGAAAAAAGGATATAGAATTTTGTGAACATAAAATTTATTTGTTTGGTTTCTACAATCTACTATTATTGAAACAGATTAAAAAAATTTGAATGCAACTGACAAAAACGATATATTTTGAATGTATTCTAAATAAATTATTATTATTTTTTTTGGCATGAAAAAGTAGAAATAAAAACATGGTTTTCATGTTGGAAGCTTATACATTATTATAAAGCTTTTGTGTTGTTTTTAAACTAGTTTTAAATTTTTTGTTGTTTGACATTATTTAAACAAATTAGAACTTTCCGGATATTTTTTGTACAAATTTAAAAATTGATATTAAATGATGGAGTCAAAAAAAAAATAGTTGATAAACAAAATATTGAATTAGAGAAATTCCATGTTAAAAATTTAATTTTTGAACCCACCAATATAATATAATCTAAGTTTATAAATATTTGAATTAAAAATGTTTGCTTAAAATTCGACATTAATAAATAATAGAAGTCTGATTTAAATCATCACCAGTAATAGAAATCATATGCTAATATTAAGGTTTTATAAACATAACAAAAACAAACCAGTTGAGTTTTATAAAGGGGTTACATTTTCTTATTAATGAATGTGACATTATTACATTAATACGTATAATTACTATTATAAATAAAATAATAATTACATGTTTTGGATATTTTTGTGGATCTTTAATATATCAACATATGCTATTTCAGAAATCCTAATCAAATTGAAGATCAAAGTTAGAAAAATGTTTTCAAATTTATTTTCTTAATTTTGGATTTGTTTTTTGTTTATTCTATTAAATTTTCTCTTTTTATTTCTTTTATATATTTAAACGATTATTTAAGTTTTATTGAGAATTGATGATTTTTACATATCACCTAGCAACAAATAAGTTTCAATTCTGAATTAAGAATGTGTTTCTAGTTTACCAGAATGAATAAACGAAGTATAAATTTCAATTTTAAAATTTCTAAAATTTTTGAAAATAGTTTATATAAATGAATTATTTTGTTTTACAAATATTAAAATAAAAATATAATGGGCCTATATAAATTAGAGATGCAATTTATAAATAATTTAACTGTATTTTATTTTTTAAACTTAAAATCATGGGAAATCCTGAAGTATAATTTCGAAAGTTTTTCTAAATTTACAACTCTTTTGAGAATATGAATTTTAATAACTCTAAAATCACCAAAATAAACAAAAACTTTAAAAATTTGATTGAAATAAAATTCAAAAATTCTAGACAGCATAAACCATTTGTTAAATTAAAGTTTTCGAAAATGATATGTAAATATAATAAATACAAACGAAAGTTAAAATAAATATAAAATTATAAACTATTCATTCGCAACAATTTTATCTTTTGATAGGTATGAGTCTTAATGCTTGCAATTTTTCTAAAAAATGCATAAATTTTCAAATTAAAATTTTTTGAATGATTAAAAGAAAATAAATTAAAAATTTGTATCACGAGAAATATATAATTTTGACTGTTTTCTAAAATTGAATGCAAAGTGTTTGCTTATATGTTAAATACTCTTCATACATTTTAATGGTAAAATAATTTCCAAAACTTTAAATAAAAAAAATAATAAAATAAAAAAACAGAAAATTCTCAAATAAGATCAAAAGAATAATAATTAATTAAAAGGTTATTTAATATAGAGCAAATTATTATTTTCTTTTCATAAGAATAATGATGTGTGTGTGTGTGTGTGATATATTTTAACAAATGAATGGCTAGGTTCATCAATTAAACTTTATTCGGTGTTCTACGCATGCGCAAGAATTTTTTAAAATTAATTTTTGGCTAAACTTTAGAATAATGAAACGAATTTAAGAATTTTCATTTGCTATAAGATTCTGTGTCTATAGTCATATTTCTTAAATATTTGTCGCAAGGTTATCCTTTTTCACTACGTTACTATAGCAACAAGAACTCAACAGCTAATGTAATAGTGTTTGCTGCACCTAAACTTCAGTTAGAAATTAGATTCCGTCGTTCAAAGTCTTAACATTGTGGCTTTAAGATATTTAATAATAATAATTTTTAAAAAATGCTGGTCGTGATGATTTGGTTGGGAAAGTCACTATTCTCGTGATTATTATCGATTAACACCGATAGCTGTTGGGGCACATCAGCTCAGGTGTTGACCTCGTCACTTGACCAAGATTCACTATTACGAGATGATTGCCTTTACTTATTTGCTTTAGTAGGCAATAATAAGTAGCCAGAAACGAATAACAAACAAAAAAATAAAGACTGCTAGAAATCAAATCAAATCGATATATATTGCAAAGGAGAAAACCAAGAAAAATGCTATGAAGTGAGGCCTCATTGATTAGAAATTTCAATAAGCTATACAGTTGATAAGTCTGAAAAATAATTTAGCCAAATATTGCTTACTTTCATGATTTTTGAAGGCTTATTTGTCACTCAAAGGTGCACACTGGAGCTTACTGGACCTTGCGAGAGATGGATAGTTGAAATGAGATGACCGGGGGTCAGGTGGGGAGGTGTTGCCACCCTGCCACCCATGACCCGAGACACCAACTTGTGCGAAGCACAGGAATCCATCACAAGTTAGGGTCTCAGGGAGTGGGGAGCAGGACACGACAAGTGCACGGTTTCACATTGGTCAACCTGTAAAAGAAAATAATTCATAAATTATAGATTAAAAATACACTTTTTTTACAGTTAAATTTTAAAAAATTTAATATTTCTTAACAATAATTAGTTATATTATATTTCTAATAAATTAACAACTAATGATTTTTAATCATTCAATATTTAAATTTTCAATGTGCAGATAGGCTAGATTCTTTGTTAAAAGGCGCGCATACACTATTAAAATTTAGCGAATCTCAGCCCGAGTAAAAGCAGTACCACCAAAAATGTTACGGATTTAAAAATTTTTAAAACATAAAGTATAGAGTAGAAATACTCTCACAGTTTCAATAATATTAATATGTCAATTGGCCAAAATAAAAAAACCAACAATATAAATACAAATGCAACTCAAATGTAATTATAAAATAGGGCTTAAAGTGAACATACATACGGAATTAAGTACCAACAAAGTCACTGTCATGAAAAAATGCACTATTTTGGCACAAATGTATGGCTTTCCTGCCCGTGGTACAGGACAGCAAAGTCAATTGTGCTTCGACAACCCAAAGTTTACAAAATTAAAAAATAAATAACTAATATGTATACATATATAAATATATATATTTATATATATATACATATATATATATATATATATATATATATATATATATATATATATATATAAATGCCAATCGATGGCTGAGTGGTTAGCGCTCCTGACTCCTGAGCTGTGGGTCTCGGGTTTGAATCCCGGTTCGGGCATGGATGTTGCTTTCTTTCTCTGTTCTCTCGGTGTTTCTCTGTCCTTTCTTCTGTGATGATGTATGAATGTAGCTCACCCTATAAACGGGTTGTATGGCTGCGGGTAATGCTACTCGCCTCCGTGACTTGGTTCACAGGTGCTCGCTGGGTAACTACAAAATGAGCAGCAGTTTCTGGCCTTGTTATGACTTAGGTCCGTCACCCAAGTGTGCCCACCGTTGGACATATATATATATATATATAATAAATAATCAAAATATGATTACAAGCAAGCACAGCCCATAAAATACCGTTCAATAAAAATCAAAAATGCCACACAAATTATCAAAATTAAATCCATAAACCACACAATTAAAACAGTGATATGTAAATATCGAAAAAAAATATTGAAGAGCATTTTCAAGTTTCTCATACAAGCTTCAAGGCTTGGGTCATCCTTCTGTAGTTTCATAACTATGCCTTATACCAATTAATAAGCATTACAGAATGGATCGTTCCATGCAGTTATTGCTATATTATTATTTAATAAATTACTTAAAATTTAATTAATTTTCTTATGTTTTTAAACTATTATACATTTACTAAAAATTATATTCTTTTAAATTTTTAGAAATATTTGATTATTCAGTAAATTAAATTTGTTAACTTTATTATATATATATATATATAAAAGAAGAGGTCGATAGCTGAATTGGGATTTCACTTCATCCTTATTGTATCTCAGAAAAGGAAGAATATAAGATCTTGTAAGAACTTTAATATGCACATACCACTTCAGCACAACAGTCTACTAGATGGTCGGAATGGAACTACCTGCTTTATAAAATGGAGAATAGTGGTATTTCCAATTAGATTATCACAACTATCCAATCTTACAGTTACCAAAATAACAGAATGTCTGCAGCAATATATGTTGTCCATTTATATTACAAATAAAAGCGATATATATATTTTTAATTCAAAGAAATTTTAATATATAAATCAGTTTCACTATAATTGTATGCTTCATAAAAATTGTTTGAATAAATTCAAACGTTTCAGATTTTTTCAAATTTGTTTAAAAATGCATTAAAGCATTAAATTAAAATAGAAAATTACATTAATACGTTTTTTTAAATTTGGAAATGTTGCAATTTAAAGTAGTAGGGCAATTTTCTTATTTTATACAAGACGAATGTAGTTTTGAATGTCATATTATAAAATTTTTCTTTAAGGACTTGTTTGAAGAATTTCCCACATGAGGATTAGAATAATTTTAAGAAATGCACAAGATTTGTAATCTTATTTCCTTCATTAGACTCCTGATCCAATGGGTGAATACTCAGTAAAAAAATGTTTGAATAATTAAGCAAAAAAAAAATTAATGTTGGCATAAGCAAGGCATTAGACTTAATATTTAAAAGAGACAGCTTACAAACATTGCAATTATAAATATAGAATTATATTAATTAATGAAATTTTTAAAAATTTAAAGGGCACTCCGTGGCTGAGTGGTCAAAGGCATCACTGCTAATCGCTTGAGAGCGTAGGAGTGTGGGTTCGATTCCCACCGTGGCCCTGGGTGTTTATCTTCGTTATTCTTCTGTGGTTGTACATCTGTCATTGTGCTATTTGTCCTAATATCGACGAAGACTTACAAGCGGATCTCAAGAATCAAGTATACAAGTCTGAATATATGTAATGTAATAAATAAATAAAATAGAATCACATTCTTAAAACACTCTTTTTTTACATCAGAAATTTACTCCTACGCTCTCAAGCGATTAGCGGAGTGATGCTTTGACCACTGAGCCACGGAGCGCCCAATGTGATTCTAGCATTTATCAAAACTCCAAAGTGGGGCTTTACAAGTAACAAGCAGTATTTGGAATAGTAACCTTTATTATGCAATGCAAATTGTTAATGTGGATATCACACTGGAAGAAAAATATCTCTCTTTTTCTTGGTGAGAGTTGAAGATGACTACGGATAGGGTGGTCCTAGGTTCGAATCCCAGTTCGGGCATGGATGTACTATCTCTCTCTATCTATCCTCTCTTTGTCCTTTCTGTGTATGAATGTGTTATAAATGGTTTCCTACCCTATAAACGGGTCCCTATGGCATGTGTGTACTGAGGAAGACTCCCCACTAAAATAGGGTTCAGTTGAAAAAGTGGAGCAGCGCACCCCATGTTGCCAGCCTGGCTGGCACACGACAACAACAGTTGAAGAAATTTCTGAAAAACATATTTCTGCTATTTACGTATTATCCACTCGTTTGTTTACATGGAAAAAATTATATTGGCAAAAGTTGCAGTTTAGAGATCATGTTCACGTTGTTTACATTTTATTAATTTAAGCTCATATTTAAAATGTTTAACACATAGAAGTTTTAAAGTTATTAAAAGTACCAATGAAAATGAAATTTGTAACAATTTATTTTAAATATGATATATGTTAAGAGTTACATTTTATTTTTTCTACACTTTGAAAAAATGAGTAAAATTTGCAAGAATTGAACGATGTTTTTCTGGGGGAAAAGGCTCAGAAATTATTCGTAAAAATCATATTGGTGAGAAAATACCATATTTCTGAAATGAATTCTACATAAAAAACACAATTGGCTACTTTTCAGGCACTGTATTACAAAAATATGCCAAATTTAAACAATGATCTCTTGAACAAGAAAATATCTAAACCATTGTCAAACGTATACATAATAAATCATTCCTTGCCATACCGAGATATTATATTTTTAATTGAAATTTCAAATTTATTTTAATTTAAATATAAAGTCAGGGAAGAGATAAAATAATTCTTCGAAATTTAAAATAATTACGAAATGTAATTTAATTCATTTTACTGCAAAATTACTTCATCATTTTATATAAAACTATGAAAAAATTTGCCCCATTTCGTGACAACATTTTTGGTGACAATTATTATAGATAATATTTGTCGCCAAATATGAATGTTGCCAGTTTTTCTGTCAAGAAACAGAAATAATGCTCACATTTCATTTATACATGCAACTTAAATATTTATTATTAAAGAATAAAAGTACTCGAGACTAAATTATTTTATATTATGAGGACAAACTAGTCACCAGTTGATTATTTGGTTTTTTAAGCAGTTAAAACTCAGATTTTCGGAATTGTGAAGTAGAAGAACTAAAATTTTTTGGCTGTTTCCAAATGGCTAAATGTAAAAAGATTTTTGTGGTATATATTCAAACCAAGCAAACTTATTTTGCTCTGAAAGAACATAAAATTTGAAAGATTTTGAATTATAATTAATTTCCTTACTTTTCAACCCATATTTCATTTTAAATCAATTTTCATTGTATCACAATCATTAGAATATACTTCATATTTTTATCGATTTAGTAAGTGTTGTAGATATTTAACTCAATTTAAAGTTTGTTCAGTAATTTTATATAAATGTGATTATTTAAATTAATACATAAATAACAATTAAATTTTATGGAACAAAATAATTTAATTCAATTTACTGCAAAATTACTTCATCATTTTATATAAAACTATTCATTTCTTATGATCATTAAATTAAATAAAGTTTGAAATATTGTTTTAAGCATACTTTATAAAACATTCTCAAAAACATGTACGTAAGATGTTGATTACTCGAAATATTTTCAAATAAATTTGCAAATAATATTACACAAAAATATAATATTTGTGTGGAAAAACTACAATAATGGTAATAAGAATAATTTTTGAAAATAAGCTAGAAATCTAATAAAAATATTAGAATTTTATGAATATTTTTATAACGCAAATTGGGAAACCAGTAAAAATTACATGACTCAGTTTTTAACTTGTAGAAAAACATTTTGTTAATTATTCCGATGAATTTGTTATTTTTTTTTTTTTGTACTCACAGAAGATATTGTGGGATTAAAAAAATTGTGGGATTAAAATATTGTCATTTTTTATGTTTAAGAGAACGAGTTAACTCGTGAGCTGGCCATCTTCTTTCCAAACTATAGAAATCCAACAGAACATTGAACAAAACGGGACATTTAACGTTCATTAGGTCTTTCAGCATAGAGCATCTTCAGTCATCTCAGGTATTGAACTCGCTACCTTACGGTCGCCAGAAAGCCTATTTCTGTCCCAATACTGCTGCTTTAAAGCATTTTATTTTCGCTTTAGAATAAGATTTATCGTGAATAAAATGTATTATAGTTCATCAGATATATTGTTCTACAAATAAATAAGAGACTAACCCGATTTCTAAGACCAAACATGTGTATTATCACTTTTACGAGTTTCAATAATCACTTTATTGTCCAAAAATATTCTTAACCCATTGCCAGTGTCACCCGAATTCAGTTCGTGCAATTACTGCGTGCAGTATCTGTGATGTCCGAAATCAGGTCGAGCAGAAGAAAAATTAACGTTTCTATTTTCTGAAGTCCGAGCTCAGTTCGTTTCTGCTTTAGGATACTTAATTCCCTATTTTCCTAATAAATGACACAAGTGGTCCTAGTTTTTTCCAATTCCAAATTTGGTTCTGAAGGTAGTCCATGACTACAACAACATTATGGGAGGTGATGTTAAAGTCGGTCAACATCTTACAGACTTCCCGGTTGCTAGAAAAAGTTGGTTGCTAAAAAGGAGGTAAAACATATTACTAGAAAATGTTTTTCCATATCCTACACCAGGCGTTATATAAATAGCTCCTTTATTTTGCATACTTCAACAGGAGGTGCGAAAAATATGAACTTCAGAAAATCAATTGTTGAACTAAATAAACCAAATGTTCAACTACCAGGACCAGGGCGTCCTAGTGTAAGCTTTTTGCGCATCACCGGTCGACTCTTTCCAGAACACAACTCATGAATGGGGAAAAGATCTACTCCAACCAGGCAGTGTTTTATATGCTGTTGTAAAACCGATGAACAAGGGAAGAGAATAAGGCATGAGACAAGAGTTTATAGTAAAAAGTGCAATATACAGGCTTTTGAGCAGTACCTTGTTTTGGGATTTACCATACTGTAAAAGATTTGTAAAATTTAGGTATTGAAAATCATATTGTTATGTTTTTATATTATACTAGTTTATACTAGTTATATTTAGCTTCAAAATTTTGTTTAATTTGCTCAATACGAATAACAGGTATGTGTAATCAATGTTTTATGTGTATGTAAAAATTATAAATATAGCAGTTATTGTAATTAAAACTTTATTTTTGTAATAAAAAAGCATTTTTTAACTCTTATAATAATATAAAGAATAAAATTAAACAGTCAAAAAATGTTCCATTTTTGGTCCATTTTTCTGAAATATATGTCACAGTTAGGGGTTATATAAATCTCCTGAATTTCTACATTTATGTTATAACAAACATGTTCAACTAAGTAAAAGTAATAAGATGAGATCTCTCACCTGCAAAAGACAATCATGTTGATAGCGTCTATGACATTAAGCTATTTGTAGCCCAATATTTGTTCACTGAACGGCGACTATGTTCAGAGAAGAGAGTAACAATTTAGAACTTATTCTAGTTAAAAAAAGCTATGTATTTTTGGAGCAGGAATTCTGAGTATTAGTTGTAAAGTCATTATGTAGTTAATAGGCGTGTTGCTGTTGCTTATGACACATGGACACAAGCCAAGCTCGCTTTTGCCTTTGGCAGTGCGAATTAAGTCAATAGAGAGCGTCTTTCGTTTGGATTAGAGCACCAAGAAGGTGAAAGTACGACTTTGCTCTTTTTGAGGTGCCTCGTCATTTTGAACCACGGTCAGGTAACGAGGCCACACCTGAGCTGGGACCCTTCTTTCCACATCCACGCCACACCAGCGGAAGGACTTTGGACGTCACATATTAACGTGGACACGTCCCCAACCCACGAAGTTCCAGCAACCCAGTGAAGGAGAGTACACCGTGGTCACCCTCCCAACCACTGCCCGCGGCAAATGATGCTTCACTTTGCTGAGCTTACGGGAAGCGGCGTGAAGCTACTGAGCCACTGGATCTCGTTATAAGGCATAAATGTCTAAATACAGTAAGCCATGGTCTTTTTCCCATGATTGCATAATATTCATCGTAACTTAATTGTCCACTTTAAGAGTTGTTTCTTCAAATGAACATTATATTTTGTTCATTTCTTTTGAAATAGAAACATAATTTTTTTAACTAAACCATTTTTCACGACTTCACAATTTTTACTTTAATCAATAACTAACTATAGCTGTAAAAATATACCTAATATAGTATCGTCATTTATATCACATCTAATATACATACTAATAAAAAAAACACCCAAAACAGCATTCATTTCAATGTCATTGCACAATCTGGAGAAAATCATCATCATATCCTCGAAGTGAATATGTTTTGCATATGGTACATTTAACCGAATATAATCTTTGTCTTTATTTCTAATTGGTTGGGGGTAGTTCTCATTATCGGTTGGTTAAGGGGTAGTTCTCATTATCGGTTGGTTAAGGGGTAGTTCTCATTATCGGTTGGATAAGGGGTAGTTCTCATTATCGGTTGGATAAGGGGTAGTTCTCATTATCGGTTGGTTAAGGGGTAGTTCTCATTATCGGTTGGTTAAGGGGTAGTTCTCATTATCGGTTGGTTAAGGGGTAGTTCTCATTATCGGTTGGTTAAGGGGTAGTTCGCATTATCGGTTGGTTAAGGGATAGTTCGCATTATCGGAAGATAGTGGGTTTCAATCTCGGCTTAACCGAAGATCTGTCGTGTTCACTAAAAGCGGCTGGTGTACGTTAAAATTGAGTGCGGTCGCAATGTCCTCCTACTTAAATGTTCCTTTTTGGGTGGCAGACCAAGTGCTGGGATCTTGTGCTTGGTCCCTGCTTCAACATCACGAAGACACCACCGAGATGCTTCTAACTGGTCGAGCCCAACTTAGGGCTAGGTACTGGGAGACGTGCTGGTGCAACAACAACAATTCCTTATTGGGTCAGTTTAATCAGAAGACCTATTTCTTATTTTTAGCATAATTTTCCCAAAATTTGTAACAAAGTTTGTAATTTTAAAAGACTGTTTAAGGTTTTAATTAAATATAACATTTAATACCATATTAAGATGTGTTTATTTTCAAAATCATCATCAATAAATGTTTATCTTCCATCATCACCAACAAAATTCTATCCATAATCCTAATCCAAAGTTCACTATCAACGTTATTACGTCTTCATCAACACAATCTCAACAATTCAAAAGTTTTATTGATTAGTCAGTCACATATGTCAGAAGATAATTAATTCTATTTCATTGGATATATTTCAAAACCTAATTTACTTAGACAACCTACGACTATTGAGCTGGTAAAAATGTTTCTTTAGAATTATATGGATTTTAATGGGGCATTATTCCTCTATATTTTTGATACTCATACAAAATATTCTAACTAAATTATCTGGAAAAAACCTCAGATATTATTAAAATATGGAGCATCAGAAAACATTCGAGATATTTTTTATGCATAGTTGGAAAGTATAATCCCCTCATGTATTGAGATAAATCTGCTTACATGTTTCAAATTTTGAGTTTCGATAATCCTTACAATCAAGCTTACCAGAAAATCATATCAAGCAAAACTTTCTCGTCAGTATCAATTCTCAAATTTTAGGAAATAAATTTAGGGGACACTTGTATATCTAAGATTAGGATACTCTTATGAGACAAAAATTAATAATGTTCTTATGGTTTCGAAAATTATTAATTAAAATTGTGTAATACAAGACTCATTCAACTCTATTTAAAGTATGTATTAATTAGACTTCATTTAGTTGCAAGTAGGAGAGAATAATTTATTTTTGGGGATTCTAAGAAAAATTCATATAATAATCAACTCTATATAAAATTTATGGAGAGATATGGCCAGAAAGAAAAGTATTTAAAATTATAAACATTGTAGTATTGATATTGATATAAATATTACGTTAGCAATTTATTTTTTATTAATTAATGTACATTTGTTTTACCTCATCCATATCGGAAATATTATCAATTGCTTAGATGTTAGAATTTAATGTTATTTAACCTTTAATGATGTTAAGTTTGTTCGACGATGTTTTGAATAAGAACTATTTCGAAAATAACTGCGTACTAAAATGAATGATAAATGTAATCTTTTTATTCAGCAGTTGCAACATTTTATTCATTTTTAATGAGTATAAATAATGACAAGCAAAACACTTGGTTATTTTAAAAATGTTGCCGCCGCCCAACTTATCTGTGGTCAGCGTGTCTGACTGCGGATAAGGAGGTCCTGGGTTCGAATCCCGGTTCGGGCATGGATGTACTTTCTCTCTCTATTTATCCTGTCTTTGTCCTTTTCTTGTATGAATGAGGTGTGAATGGTTGCCCACCCTATAAACGGGTCCCTATGGCATGTGTGTAGAGCAAAGTCGTACATTCACCTTCATGGTGCTCTGATTAAAAACGAAAGACGCTCCCAATTGAATTAATTTCGCATAGCCAAGGCATAGCGAGCTTGGATTGTCCAAGTGTCATTAGCAACAACAACAAAAATGTGGCATAAAATTAAGTTTACAATAAAATTATAAAAAAATACTAAAATAAACTAAACTCTGTGGCATAACTGCCCATGTGGGCCGAGGCCTAAGTGCTCATCTCTGTTTTTCTGACTGCGAGGCGCTGGGCTGCTTAGTATATATAAATATAGTTTTTTAATTAAAATTATAAATAACTGTCACTTTAATATGCATTCGCTCATGAAATAATAGTCAATAATATCTGTTATATTGTTAGTAAATTTAAAATAAAAATTTTTATAAAATCAAATTTTGACCTGAATTTTTTTCACTACACAATAAAAATAAATAAGTATTTTAGTTTATCAATTAAGTTTTAACTTCAACCGCACTTGCACCCCCAGCATTAATGCTTACAATCATTCAGAATTCGCGTTTAAGCATATATTTTGATAAATTTTTTTGAACACAAATTGGCAATGGAGGACAAACCAACCAATCATAACGAGATAAGGTAACATTTAAGGTATGAATTAACTCATATAGATGTCATTTTAAATAAATAGGGAGGGGAATTTTTACACAACACCTATTTTACCTTCTGGATTTACCACCGTCCTGAGATATTAAATTAAAATAGATTTACGCAGGAATCACCGTAGCATAAGGATTGAAGGACACGATTAAGATTGCAAGATTTCCAATCCGATTCTAGGCATTCTCATTTAGCATATTAACCGTTCATTGACTGCTGTTTATACCTCATCGACTTATATTAAACTTATTTACTTTATTTAGCATACACACACGCACACACACACACACACACAAACACACACACACACACACACACACACACACACACACACACACACACACACACACACACACACATATATATATATATATATATATATATATATATATATATATATATATATATATATATATATATATATATACTATATATATATATATATATATATATATATATATATATATATATATATATATATATATATATATATATATATATTCCAATGGCGGGCACAAGAGAGTTGAACCCTATGCCACAACAAGGGCAGAGACTGCTACTCATTTGTCGTTACCCAGCGGGCACCTGTGAACCAAGTCACGGAGGCGAGTAGCGTTACCCGCGCCATACCACCACAAACCCGTTTATAGGGCGGGCCACATTCATATAACAACACACAAGAAAGGACAGAGAGAAAGGAGAAGGAAAGAAACATCCATGCCCGAACAGGGATTCGAACCCGTGACCCACAGCTCAGGGAGTCAGGAACGCTAACCACTCATATATATATATATATATATATATATATATATATATATATATATATATATATATATATATATATATATATAAACTGGTTGAGCCCTGAGATGGGCTCAACCAGTTTGATGGAAATTTCCAAGTGGGAGTCTTTGTAATTTAGAAGCAGGGACCAAGCAAAAGACTCCTCAACCGACAACTCTCAGAGGTATCATTTCTCTTGGAGGGCACTGCGAACACTACCTATTTAACATTCCCATCCACCATTTGCAATCACGATGAATCTTCAATTGGGTCGGGATTCGAGCACACTACCTTCGGATAACGAGAACGAACACCATAACCAACCAAACCTGATCCGTGGTATTCACGGAAATAACTATTATATTGTGACTCTCTCAACTAACATAAACATTAACTTTTAATTATAACAACTACAGCTAGATAACAGCTACATTTTCCTTAGCTTGTAAACTCAAATAAGTTATGACTTCTTCTTCTTAGAGTTGGGTTTGTATATGATTGGGCACCTCTGCTTTTATCAGCATTTTGTACTGTTAACTCCAACCCAATGTTTCCTAGTTCCAGTTGCTCGGGTCACCCACTTTATTAATAAAGACCGATAACCCTTTAATGGAGTATAGGTGTAACTCTCTAGTATGGATGATGCCTAAAGAAGTTCATCTAGGGAGGGCAAGAGCCTCGCATTCGTAAATGATATGCTTGGCCGTTTCCTCTTGCGTATGACATTTCCTGCAGATAGGGTCTTGCTGAAACAGTCCCATTTTATGGAGGTGTTTTCTGAAATAGCAGTGCCCAGTTATGAAGCCTACGATTAAACGTATCTTCTGTCTAGAGCATCTTAGAATTTCAGAGGCAATCCTCGCTGATGATCCACAGATCATACTTTTCGCATGGGTTTGACCAGGAGTGTTGAGCCAAGCTTCATACATCTTCCGTTTTTCCCATCTAAGAACATTGGTTTTTGCAGTCTTAAAATTGATCCCACAAAAAGGTTCTGCACCAATGGGAGCAAAAGATGATCCTTGCTTAGCAAGTTCATCAGCCCTTTCATTATCTTCGATACTTTCATCCAAATTGCGTTGGAAGTGAAATTTAGACTTGAAAATAGGGTGCAGAGTTGTGATATCATATCAGTTGTACGACACAACACTGCTCTTGAACCGCTATTAGAACACATCAACCAAATTAAAATTTAAATTAATTTAAAAATATCTTTACACATACACGTGTTTAACTACTTACAGATACGTATATGTTTAATCAAATACATGTATGATAACTAAATAACATTTAAAAAAATGCCAAGCCCTGCACATAGTTGCTTTTTAATCCGAACTTAAAATTATTAAATAATTGAAAGCTGGAATAGCTTTCAATTCAAATATAAAGATGGCGTGTTCACGAAGATTTATTTTTTCTTAATTATTTAGTGCAATTTTAATGCAATTTAAAAATTACCAATTTTCGATGCAATTTGTTAAATTATCTAAAAAGCTAAATAAAAAATTTTTGAACTTTAGCACAGCATATTCCATTATTTTTTTTGTTTGATACCCATTGAAATTTAGAAATTGCTATAGATTTCCTTAAGTATTGACTCTAATTTGTCAAAAAATTAAAAATAATTTAAAATAGTATTCTTTTACACTAGTAGAATTTATTCGATTTAAGCAAGAAAATATCAAGTTGTGTGATTCTTTCAATATTATTGTTTGAAACATGAATTTGTGTGAGGAAATGTATTTGACTTTGGCAGCATAAATATATCCAAATGTACATTTAATGGTATACGAAGTATGCGAAAACTAAAAATATTTAATATATATATAGGTATATATAGTGTATATATATATATATATATATATATATATATATATATATATATATATATATATATATATAGTGTTATAATCATTTACAGTATATTAAATAAAAAGGTCTATTTCTCTAATACAGGCAAAGTTTTTTTTTTTTAATTTAAAATTTACAAGTAGAGAAGTATGTAATTAATATTATTCATATACTTGACAAATATTTAAAATAACTAATGAATATCATTAAATGTCTGGAAACGTAAAGTCTAAAAGTTCAAATATAAATTCACAAAAATTAACGAACCAAAAATATGCCTTCAAGATATTTTAAATTGCTTCTTAAAATCCGAAGTGATTTCTTACTGTTCAAGTAACAGGTAATTCAATTGTTTTTTCCAAACTTATTAAAAGTTTTTTAGTTTTTTGCTTTTAACTAAAGAAAATATTGGCGCCTTAGGATAAAACTAACATTTTCATTCAAATTATTCAATTTTTTAGAACGCTATTTAGGTCTTTAATGGTTCATTAGTTCTTTAGAAAAACTAATGAGTAAAATTTTCATGGTATTTTATTTCTATGATAAAAGTAATGAAATATTTTTTTGTTTTAAATAAATTATTTATTTGATATTCAATTTATTGTATAACTTACCATTAAATGGATAAAAAAGTGAAATTTTATTACATATTACAGCGGCATTTTTCAAATTGAAAATAATAAAAACAATAAATTTTAGTAAGTAATAATCTGCTTAGCTTATTTCTATCAAGCTTTTTATTAGTATCTACTCTTAGTCACGTTTAGATATAGACTGATTTCATCAAATCAATAATATTACAATTTTGACTGCTCATTAACAAAAACATTAATACAGAAAATATGAAAAAATATAAATCAATATAATTACATGATGATTCAATTATGGTGCATGATGATTTTTTTGATGGTATAAAGCCTTTAATTTCAGTACTCTTAAATTCAAAGAGACTTTTGACGTTTATAATGGTTTGGAATTTCCTTTAAATTTTAGGTATTTTTTTAATCAGCCTTTGTGTGTGTGCTAAAAACCTGTTAAACGACAATGTTAACTTTTTGATAGTCATTAGAATTTTCCTTAATCTAGGTCTTTAGATCAATTAATATAGTTAATATTTTTGTAACAATCATGAAAACTTTTATATATATATATATATATATATATATATATATATATATATATATATATATATATATATATATATATATATTAGATTGTTAGAGAGATAGTTTAATTAAAAAACGATGAATTTTCTCTCCCAAATATGGAAAATTCATTTCAATAGAATAAAATTACATTATTTTTCCTACATCAGTCCTTTAAAATAAAATGCTTTCTTTTTGAGAAATTCCATCATTAATTTTATTTTTTTCTACTATATAGAAATCATTAGACAAAGGACATTTTTAGATAAAAAATCGTCTGCAATATTCATGACAAAGAGCAGGATATTCATTAGTATTATTCATGTACGTAGACTGAAAACAACGAAACAAGCCTTATGGCGCAACTTCTGTCTTGTGACTGCAAATTCAGCAGTTATGCTAATTTAATTTATCAACGAGAGAGGAACTTTAATCTCCGGATTTCTCATTCATCAAATAATTTCTAGTTTTCTCTCACAATTATTATTTTTTTCACACCCTCTATTCTCTTCCTTCATATGGTCTGTAGCCTTCTTAGCATTTCTCTACATTATGTTTAGCAAGATCTTTTACATTTCTGGAACTTTTATGAGGAAGTGAGAATAATCACGAAGTACACAAAATTCTGAATTAGAAGATCTTAGGGTTTTCTCTGCTCGCTATGATTGCGATGATATGCCTCCTCCTCCTTTTGGACCTAACTGGTAATTTCTTGCCTTCTGTTTTTACAGTTCGTGGGTTCGAATCCCATCTTGGATTCGGTCGTTTGCAGTGGTTCGTATCTACTTTAAACCGGTCCCATTCTAATTAGCATTCGTGTGAAAAAAGCCCCACCACACTTATAAACTCTCATTAAAACTTGTTTGATGCAAAGTATTGATTGTTTTATAAGTAAGTAATGCCGCCCAACTTGTCTAGTGGCCTGACTATGGATAGGGAGGTACTGGGTTCGAATCCCGGTTCGGTCCTGGATGTACTTTCTCTCTCTCTATCTATTCTGTCTTTGTCCTTTCCTTGTATGAATGTGGCGTGAATGGTTGCCTACCCTATAAACGGGTCCCTATGGCATGTGTGTACTGAAGAAGTCGGACTTCACACCAAATATGGTTCAGTTGGAAAAGTGGAGCAGCGCACCTCATATTGCCAGCCTAGCTGGCACACGACGACAACAACAACATAAGTAAGTAATAGGAATCAGTTTTGGAGCTCCATGACTACAAAGTGCTTATATGCTCACACGGATGAAATTCTAATGAATTATTTCAATTCATGGATCATTCAAAGGTGGTTAAGTTTTCTTAATTCAGAAGCAAGGACCAAGCATCATTTTGAACTAGAGTAAAATTATTTCATTAAAATTTGAATCGTCTCTCTTATTAAAATTTCCGCACCATAATAATGGAGAGATATTAGATTTCAAACGCATTTAACATACGTAGAACGTTTCATCACGATATTCGGTCGGATCCAGTATTGAACTTGAAACCTTCTGCACATGAGAGCAATAAGTATTTCATGTGCTACGTTATCACTATTTTATCGTAAAAGTTTGAGATAAATATCAAGTGAAATTTTTTGAAAAATTCCCACTTCATTTTAAAAAAAAATTAGGTTTAAGTGAATAGTAATGTTGAACCCTTTCAATTAAAATTTAACTTCGATCTACATTCATGTAAACAGAAACATTTGAATATAATACAACATAAATTTAATCTAATAAATATTTAAATATATTATGAAAATTTTTTTATTGCTGGGATCATTTGAAAAAATTTATATGAAAAAAATATGAATATAAAATAAAAAATCAGAATAATATATATATTTTCTGAAAATAAACTGTTGTACTTGATTTCCCTTTAAAATTCACTAAATTTAAAGTTATTTAAAATTAAAATTTTATTTCAATAAAGAATAGATTTTAGAGTAACTTTAACTAAAGCAAATGAAGAGATTTCCAAAAATATTATTAACCAAATTATTATAAACTATTAAAAATTAAGAATATGGGGTATTCATAAAGTTTAAAGGTTTGGAAACATAAATAGATAATCATTTTCTTTTTTAAATATTTTTCAAAATAAAAATTATAGTTCTATGTAAACAAATTTAATATTTAAAAAATTAAAAAAACATTCAAAAGAAAAAAAATTCTATTGCTGTTTGCAAAACTTTGTATGAGTTTTATGAATAACAAATTCTTAATGTTTCTTTCTGTTCATATTGTTTAAGCAGATTATTTGAATAAGATATACAGTATTATCAGATTAAAATTATATGAGACAATATTTCATGTGATAGTGTTTACCATTCAATAAATCTAAATTCATTGTATTGAAAATTGTTTCGAGTTTAATTAAGCAGAAAGTTTTTGAAAGAATAAAAAATTGATATAAAGTTTAAAAAATGCTAAGATTTTTAAATATAGAATACAATACTACTATTTTAATGCAAAGATAAAAAAAACAAGATTTATAAATAGATTCATAACAATGTTTTTTGTTCCCTCATTTCCAATTAAATGTTTCATTCCCGTTTAATGAGTAAAGATGAAAAAAATTACTGACACTAAAATGAGAAAAAATAAGATTGTGTTTTTTTTAAGACCACGTAATTAAGCATTTCTTATTAAGGAATGATAATTGTTTGTCTTTTTCTGATAGCTTTTTCCCTTAATAAAACGTATTAAAGTCTGTATAATGCTGTCGAAAGATATTAAATATTATTGTCGCAGTTTCATTTAATTATCTCGTTACTCTTAAGAAAGCCAGTTATTTAATTTAAAAATTAATTGGACTTTTCAGATAAATTGAAAATAATTAAGCACTATTTGCTTAGCAATTTTTACATTATTTTTTATTTATAGAAGCAAAACCGATGATTATTATTTGTCACGGCTAAAAGTTATCACAATAATTTGGAGCAATAATAAAGTTTTCAAGATATTCAAATTCTGTTTTCTAGAGTTACTTTTCATGTACCTTTAAATATCAATATTTATGCAGTACCAGCAAGAAAACTCTTGTGAAATAATGAAGCAACCTCATAATCTAATGTACCCCATAAAGCAGAAGCGAATTATGTGTCCTCTTTTTAGTTAGTATGTGTGATGAGATTCGATCTTCCAACTGCTCAATATTGGCATGAAAAACGAAACAGTAACTAGATAAGGAATATTTTGTAGAGGAAATCCGTGTAAGTTATGCAATTGCGATAATTCAGCTAGTACTATATGACGAGTGGACGCAGATGAACAATAAAACGTACCAAACACTAAATCGGTCAAGTTCAAGAACCATTTCTGAACAACAGGAAATGGATGTTCTACCTGCAGAATGTATATCTGTTGAGAGGGGTGCTTGGAAATTTTCCGGGTTTCCTTCGCTGCTATATATGAATCAGCCGACCAACTTGTCTAGTGGTCAGCGTGCCTGACTGCGGATAAGGAGGTCCTGGGTTCGAATCCCGGTTAGGGCATGGATGTTACTTTCTCTCTCTATCTATTCTGTCTTTGTCCTTTCCTTGTATGAATGAGGTGTGAATGGTTGCCTACCCTATAAAAGGGGATATATAGCATGTGTGTACCGAGGAAGTTGGACTTCACACCAAAATAGGGTTCAATTGGAAAAGTGGAGCAGCGCACCCATTTTGCCAGCCTAGCTGGCACACGACAATGAATGAACAACAACGTTAGACTACCAACTGCGCAATTACTAACAACAAAACTACCAACTATGCAATATCCTACAATTTACGCAGTGGATATTAAAATATCTTACATTAAGCTATTAACTACGCAGCTACCAATCATGCAAGATTTTACAATTTACGCAGTGAATATTAAAAGACTTAACAACGTCAGGCTACCAACTATGCAACTACCAACAACAAAATTATCGAATATGTAACATCCTACAATTTATGCAGTGGATATTAAAATGCTTAACAATAATGTTAGGCTTCATTAGACAATAATGCTATGCAACTTGGCGCAGCTTGTCTTTTATTTGGCGCTATAAAACACAACCAACCAACTACGCAACTCTCTCTCTACCAACAACAAAACTACTAATTATGAGATATCCTACAATTCACACAATGGATATGTTGTTGTTGCTTATGACACTTGGACAAGCCAAGCTCGCTATGTCTTTGGCTGTGCGAATTTAAGTCAGTAGAGAGCGTCTTTCGTTTTGAATCAGAGCACCACGAAGGTGAAAGTACGACTTTGCTCTATTAAGGTGCCTCGTAATTTTGAACCACGGTCAGATAACGAGGCCTCACCTGAAATGCCCCCCTCTCCACATCCACGCCACACCAGCGGAAGGATTTTGGACGTCAACGATTAACGTGGACACGTCCCCAACCCACGGAGTTCCAGTAACCAGGTGAAGGAGAATACATCGTGGTCACTCTCCCAACCACTGCCCGCGGCAAATGATGCTTCACTTTGCTGAGCTTACGGGAAGCGGCGTGAAACTACTGAGCCACTGGAGCTCACACAATGGATATTAAAATAGCATGAGTAGATATAAAATGAGAGTTCAACGCCACGCGGAGCGCGGAGCAGTGGAGCAAAGTCTTATCAATGTTGGGGGTGGAGCAACGTCATAAATTTGTAGTCTTATACGAGGGTTTAGAGTGACGTCAAATGTTTGTGATCTTATACGAGGGTGTTATTACTAATCAGATTGTGTGACGTCATCGAATAGTGCTGCCATCTATTGAGAAATTTTCAAACCTTAGTTTTGATGCTGATGCTGCCCTCTATGGGAATAATTTTAAACTGTTTATTTTTATTTTAAAAATTGAATTTTGCCATCCGCGGGGACAGAACCTCGCACCTTAGCGGTGGTAGTCCGTTATCTTATCCACTGAGCTACTCGGACTTCGATTAGAAGAGGGTTTTTATGGTTTATTATCATAGGGGATGATTTGGACTTGGAATATTTTTTGTAGAGATTTTAAATAGAATTTTTATGTTTAAGGATTATAATGTATTTTAAAGTGTATAATATTATGAATTTATTTTTTTACAATATGAATTATTTTTCAATTTAAAAGGAAATGAATCCTGAACTTAATTACAATGTTGAGAATTTTAGAATATTAATTACAATGTTAAGAATTTTAGAATATTAATTAAATTTTATTGGAAAAGATTTTTTTATGATATTAAGATAAAATATTTTTGAATGCTACTGACAAAATTTATTATTTAAAAATATTAATGGAATTTAAAGCAAATGTTAATTGTTTAGAAGTTGATCATTTTTTTAAAATAAAATTCTAGACATTTTGTAAATGATTTGAACTTAGAATAAATGACTGAATTCTATTTACTTACCTTTATGGTCACATCTGTAAATTTTTATATTGGTTAAAATAATGCTGATTTCCACACCACGCAAGGCGTACAGCACATTTGGCGCATTATCTCTTTTTTTTTTTATACTTGGTGAGATTCCCCAGTAGGTATATTTTACCAAGTTTACAAACATTAAAACACTTTTAATGCTACATCCAATATATTATACTTTATATACATTTTCAAAATAATTTTTAAAAGATTTTTAATTTTTTTGCTGGAGGTTCTACGTTTGACATAATTTTACGGAAGGTTAGACTTATACGACATCCCTTAATTAAAGGTTCTGAAGGAATCCCGTGAGTAACTAATTTGTTTGTAGGAGGGAACATAGAGTACATTGATCCATGTTCTAAAGAAATGCATGTTTTTTTTACAATCCATTCGCTTAAACTCGATCGTTCGTGTTTCACCAAAACTCAGAACACCAATAGGGGTATTAAAATCTAAGTCTGATTCATTATCTCTATGATCAGAAATTTTTGAATTTCCATTTGAATAGAAATTAATCAAAACAAAATTGTACTTACAATTCATTGCTTCCTAGACATCATTGCGAATTTGTTATAACATTGGTGTCCAAGGCAAGGCAGAAACTTCTAATCCACTAAAACGATAAACTAGACCATGATCTCCATACGCACAAATTTTTCTATAAAAGGCTTATAACTTTGTCCTTTAATAATGAAAGTTGGAGTTGAAAACGGTAAAAGTTTAAGCTGTTCAAACACATCATTTGCTTTGACTCCATCATAAAATTTAGATAAATAATGAACATTAAGTTCATTATTGTTAAAAGTAATACATTTATCCATAGTTTTAAGCAAAGAACTTTTATATCGAGCTCTCACTGCGACAGAAGTTAATCTAATAAAAGAAAACATGAATAAAATTTGAACATAATGTAAACTTAATGCAAACATTTTAGATGATATGTTATAAATAATCATTTTATGTTTTTGTTCGATGATTACAATGTGACATTCATTTCTAATAACATTTTAAAGATTATAATACTTTTAGGTATAAAGTTATATTTCTTTATTACTATATAATTTTATTATTAATATACAATATCTAAAAATTTTATAATTGAATAACACATTACGATATTAAAGTAACTACTTGAAGTTGTTCAAACGTCAAATAGTTAAAATATTCTTATTTTACATTTTGGTTTTCCATGATTTAATAAAATCAAACCCGAAAATTGAATACATTTTGAAAATTATAAATGATTGTATTATGCTTTTCTTCAATGATTTACTTTTAGTATTATTTAAAAGAAAAATGCTTTTGAAGGGTAAAATTACATATTTTAATAACACTAATTTTTAATATACAATATCTAAACACTTTCCTATTGAGCAACTATACATTAAAATATTAAAATAGCAATCGTTTAATAGTGATTTCCAAGATTTATTATCAGAGGGATAATATGAAAGGTAAGGACTTTTAGATTCTCAATAGTTTAAAACTTGTCATTTTTCACATAAAATTATAGATATTTTTTTAATGATTTTAAATTTGACTAAATGATCGAATCGGAAATTGAACAAAATTCATATCTATAGTTTTTTTCGAAGTTCTTAATAAAATATGTAATTTGTAATAAATTTAATGAATGTAGAAATGTTTTAAGTAGTCCTATTTTCAGTCAAAAATAAATTTTCATAGTTTTTAAACTAAAGATTTGTGAAAAAGTTCGTTTGAAACTTTAAAAACTAATTTGATATCTTGTGAATATTGTGATGTTACATTCTACATATAGTATTCAAAATTTATTAACTTATTCACTATAATCTACTTAATGAATTTTATAAAATATTTTTATAACATGTTTGTCTCTTTAAAAGATGTTATTTTTTTTAAATCACATATAATGTAACTTCATTGTAATATCATAATCACAAACAAAATGGTCTTTGCTTGAATCATTCAGAAATCTATATATATTTTAGCCTAATTTTACATTTAATGAATGCAGTTATTCTTAGTATATGTGCTTTACTTATGAAAATGTTTTAGGAATGAACTACAATTTTTAAGCAACTTGAACAAACACAAATATATTAGTATTTCTTTAAATTTTAAAACTAAGATTAGTATAAATTTATTTTTTGTTGAGTTTTTATTCAAATATTAAAATCTTCCTCATCTCGATCTTGGATATTTGTAATGGTTTGGAATCCACTTTACGTAAGACCCTAATTAGACTTCATATACCAAAAATGACCGATGAGTGTAAACAAACCAGAATTTTTATAATCACGTTCTTAAACATGTGTTTTCAAACTATATTTGCTTCTCTTGACTGAGATTGCTGACTTTTACGTAAATAAATTTAACTAGTTTTTGTAAAAAATTTAATTTATTGAGTATAAATTATTATTATACTAAATATTTATTAAATACTATATACACGATTTTTACAAATGAAACTTTCAAGCATTTTGATTTTAACGGTGTTTCAAAGCTAATGTTATTTTAGTGAATTTTTTTTATATAAATATGACACTTAATTTTAACCTAACAAAATTAACCGGTTAGCAAAATTTCTTAACTTGTTAAAAAATATTTTTTTATTTATGAGTAAATTTTTTATATTTTTCTTTAAAAGCTACCGAAAATGCAAATAATTTTGATAACTAATCTAGTTTTTACAAATAAATTCTTTAAATGCTCTAACATATTTAAATTTTTTTAACAATTTACAAAGTATTTACACTTTGAACACATTACACAATTCTAAACATGGTACATTGATCATTTTTATATGCGATGAAATGCAAAAAATTTCCTACGTTATTATTTTTTTAAAATCTATTAAGGGATTAACGTTTGTTTTTTTAATTGAATAACAATCTGAGTTTAATTGAATAACAATCTCATGATTTCAAATATCAATGTTTTCATAAAAATAAGAAATAATATGTGAACTTACATTTAGAAAGAGTAGTTTTCCGGTCAAATACATTCACTTTAAAACAAAGGTATGCGATATTACACTGAAATCGCGGGATAAATATATCACGTGACTCTAGCTTTGCGATAACTCTAATCAATGTGATTCGTTGTTTTCGCTATACATGCGTCATCACGTGATTGGTGTGTAACAATTCTTATCATAAAATGGAACAGCTATCTTATCATTTAAGTGTAATATCATAATCACAAACAAAATGTTCTTTGCTTGAATCATTCAGAAATCTATATATTTTTAGCCTAATTTTACATTTAATGAATGCAGTTATTCTTAGTATATGTGCTTTACTTATGAAAATGTTTTAGGAATGAACTACAATTTTTAAACAACTTGAACAAACACAAATATATTAGTATTTTTTTAAATTTTAAAATTAAGATTTGTATAAATTTATTTTTTGTTGAGTTTTTATTCAAATATTAAAATCTTCGTCATCTCGATCTTGGATATTTGTATGGTTTGGAATCCACTTTACGTAAGACCCTAATTAGACTTCATATACCAAAAATGACCGATGAGTGTAAACAAACCAGAATTTTTATAATCACGTTCTTAAACATGTGTTTTCAAACTATATTTGCTTCTCTTAACTGAGATTGCTGACTTTTACGTAAATAAATTTAACTAGTTTTTGTAAAAAATTTAATTTGTCGAGTATAAATTATTATTTTACTAAATATTTATTAAATACTATATACACGATTTTTACAAATGAAACTTTCAAGCATTTTGATTTTAACGATGTTTCAAAGCTAATGTTCTTTTAGTGAATTTTTTTATATAAATATGACACTTAATTTTAACCTAACAAAATTAACCGGTTAGCAAAATTTCTTAACTTGTTAAAAAAATTTTTTTATTTATGAATAAATTTTTTATATTTTCCTTTAAAAGGTACCGAAAATGCAAATAATTCTGATAACTAATCTAGTTTTTACAAATTCTTTAAAGGCTCAACTATATTTAAATTTTTATAGCAATTTACAAAGTATTTACACATTGAACACATTACACAATTCTAAACATGGTACATTGATCATTTTTATATGCGATGAAATGCAAAAAATTTCCTATGTTATTATTTTTTTCTAAAATCTATTAAGGGATTAACGTTTATTTTTTTAATTGAATAATAATATCATGATTTTAAATATCAATGTTTTCATAAAAATAAGAAATAATATGTGAACTTACATTTAGAAAGAGTTGTTTTCCGGTCAAAAACATTCACTTTTAAACAAAGGTATGCGATATTGCACTGAAATCGCGAGATAAATATATCACGTGACTCTAGCTTTGCGATAACTCTAATCAATGTGATTCGTTGTTTTTGCTATACATGCGTCATCACGTGATTGGTGTGTAACAATTCTTATCATAAAATGCAATAGCTATCTTATCATTTAAGTAAACCGATGAATGTACTATATAATTAAACAATTAAATTCTATTAGAATTTATACTTCTATTTTTTAAAAGAGGTAAGTTATACAAACTTGTTACTGTAAATAATTATTTTAATTTCAACAAGAATAAACTAAATGTAAGCCTAAACTGAAATATTGTATTCACCTAAGCTTTCTAACATTTATTTTAAATTATTCCATTATATTGAACTAATCATTAAATAACATAAGATCTTTTTATAAGTCATACTTAAAACAAATTAAAATATTCATCATTGTTATCATCATAAGATTTGGGTACACTGTTTGCTTATTAACTGAAATTATTGTTCTACAATCAATCGTAAAATTTTACATTTTAAAATAAAATTGATGTTCAAATAAAATATACAATTTTTCTATTACTAAATATTAGGAAATAATCTATTTATGCCTAAAGTTTTATGATTTTAATAATTTATAAATAATTATGTTTTTAAATGTAACTTATTATTTCAATTCTCCAAATAATAAACTGCAAATATTTTTTAAATTGAGATTAAATACATTTAACAAATTTCTATATCAAATATCTTTCCACTCATATCATTTCAGTGTTTCTTAAATAGTAATATGTGTGTGTCAAATGATTTCGATCTTAAAAATTTTATCGATTTTGCCAGAATTTCTTAACTTTCAAAAATATTTTAATGTGTTTCTTACAAATGATGAAATGCAAAAATTGTTTTATGTTGTAATTTTAAAAGCTATTGAAAATAATTTTACAATTAATTATAAAAACTTATCTAGTTTTTAGAAATAAATCCTTTAAGTGCTTGCACACAATATCTTCCAATTATTATAGTATAATATTTACAACTATGTACCGTCTTTACAATAAAGAGAAATGCTCTACTATTATTAGATGAACTTAAACTGTAAAGTAAAATACTAGAATTTCTTAACAAGTTAAAACTACATTGATAATATTTAATGTACAATGAAATGAAAAATTTTCTTTTTAGAAACCTAATAAGTTAAGTATTAAGGGAGCTATATTTACTTTTAATTAGAATAACAATATCATGATTTTAAATGTTAATGTTTTCATAAAAATAAGAAATAATACATCCACTTACATTTTAAGAGTTGCTTTCTCGTTGGGTACATTCAATTTAATACAAAGCTATGCGATTTCATGTTAAAGTCGGATAAATATATCACGTGATGATCCATGTTTAGCGAAAACAACGAATCACATTGATTAGAGTTATCGCAATTGTAGGATCACGTGATATATTTATCCGACTTTAACATGAAATCGCATAGCTTTGTATTAAATTGAATGTACCCAACGAGAAAGCAACTCTTAAAATGTAAGTGGATGTATTATTTCTTATTTTTATGAAAACATTAACATTTAAAATCATGATATTGTTATTCTAATTAAAAGTAAATATAGCTCCCTTAATACTTAACTTATTAGGTTTCTAAAAAGAAAATTTTTCATTTCATTGTACATTAAATATTATCAATGTAGTTTTAACTTGTTAAGAAATTCTAGTATTTTACTTTACAGTTTAAGTTCATCTAATAATAGTAGAGCATTTCTCTTTATTGTAAAGACAGTACATAGTTGTAAATATTATACTATAATAATTGGAAGATATTGTGTGCAAGCACTTAAAGGATTTATTTCTAAAAACTAGATAAGTTTTTATAATTAATTGTAAAATTATTTTCAATAGCTTTTAAAATTACAACATAAAACAATTTTTGCATTTCATCATTTGTAAGAAACACATTAAAATATTTTTGAAAGTTAAGAAATTCTGGCAAAATCGATAAAATTTTTAAGATCGAAATCATTTGACACACACATATTACTATTTAAGAAACACTGAAATGATATGAGTGGAAAGATATTTGATATAGAAATTTGTTAAATGTATTTAATCTCAATTTAAAAAATATTTGCAGTTTATTATTTGGAGAATTGAAATAATAAGTTACATTTAAAAACATAATTATTTATAAATTATTAAAATCATAAAACTTTAGGCATAAATAGATTATTTCCTAATATTTAGTAATAGAAAAATTGTATATTTTATTTGAACATCAATTTTATTTTAAAATGTAAAATTTTACGATTGATTGTAGAACAATAATTTCAGTTAATAAGCAAACAGTGTACCCAAATCTTATGATGATAACAATGATGAATATTTTAATTTGTTTTAAGTATGACTTATAAAAAGATCTTATGTTATTTAATGATTAGTTCAATATAATGGAATAATTTAAAATAAATGTTAGAAAGCTTAGGTGAATACAATATTTCAGTTTAGGCTTACATTTAGTTTATTCTTGTTGAAATTAAAATAATTATTTACAGTAACAAGTTTGTATAACTTACCTCTTTTAAAAAATAGAAGTATAAATTCTAATAGAATTTAATTGTTTAATTATATAGTACATTCATCGGTTTACTTAAATGATAAGATAGCTATTGCATTTTATGATAAGAATTGTTACACACCAATCACGTGATGACGCATGTATAGCAAAAACAACGAATCACATTGATTAGAGTTATCGCAAAGCTAGAGTCACGTGATATATTTATCTCGCGATTTCAGTGCAATATCGCATACCTTTGTTTAAAAGTGAATGTTTTTGACCGGAAAACAACTCTTTCTAAATGTAAGTTCACATATTATTTCTTATTTTTATGAAAACATTGATATTTAAAATCATGATATTATTATTCAATTAAAAAAATAAACGTTAATCCCTTAATAGATTTTAGAAAAAAATAATAACATAGGAAATTTTTTGCATTTCATCGCATATAAAAATGATCAATGTACCATGTTTAGAATTGTGTAATGTGTTCAATGTGTAAATACTTTGTAAATTGCTATAAAAATTTAAATATAGTTGAGCCTTTAAAGAATTTGTAAAAACTAGATTAGTTATCAGAATTATTTGCATTTTCGGTACCTTTTAAAGGAAAATATAAAAAATTTATTCATAAATAAAAAAATTTTTTTTAACAAGTTAAGAAATTTTGCTAACCGGTTAATTTTGTTAGGTTAAAATTAAGTGTCATATTTATATAAAAAAATTCACTAAAAGAACATTAGCTTTGAAACATCGTTAAAATCAAAATGCTTGAAAGTTTCATTTGTAAAAATCGTGTATATAGTATTTAATAAATATTTAGTAAAATAATAATTTATACTCGACAAATTAAATTTTTTACAAAAACTAGTTAAATTTATTTACGTAAAAGTCAGCAATCTCAGTTAAGAGAAGCAAATATAGTTTGAAAACACATGTTTAAGAACGTGATTATAAAAATTCTGGTTTGTTTACACTCATCGGTCATTTTTGGTATATGAAGTCTAATTAGGGTCTTACGTAAAGTGGATTCCAAACCATACAAATATCCAAGATCGAGATGACGAAGATTTTAATATTTGAATAAAAACTCAACAAAAAATAAATTTATACAAATCTTAATTTTAAAATTTAAAAAAATACTAATATATTTGTGTTTGTTCAAGTTGTTTAAAAATTGTAGTTCATTCCTAAAACATTTTCATAAGTAAAGCACATATACTAAGAATAACTGCATTCATTAAATGTAAAATTAGGCTAAAAATATATAGATTTCTGAATGATTCAAGCAAAGAACATTTTGTTTGTGATTATGATATTACACTTAAATGATAAGATAGCTGTTCCATTTTATGATAAGAATTGTTACACACCAATCACGTGATGACGCATGTATAGCGAAAACAACGAATCACATTGATTAGAGTTATCGCAAAGCTAGAGTCACGTGATATATTTATCCCGCGATTTCAGTGTAATATCGCATACCTTTGTTTTAAAGTGAATGTATTTGACCGGAAAACTACTCTTTCTAAATGTAAGTTCACATATTATTTCTTATTTTTATGAAAACATTGATATTTGAAATCATGAGATTGTTATTCAATTAAACTCAGATTGTTATTCAATTAAAAAAACAAACGTTAATCCCTTAATAGATTTTAAAAAAATAATAACGTAGGAAATTTTTTGCATTTCATCGCATATAAAAATGATCAATGTACCATGTTTAGAATTGTGTAATGTGTTCAAAGTGTAAATACTTTGTAAATTGTTAAAAAAATTTAAATATGTTAGAGCATTTAAAGAATTTATTTGTAAAAACTAGATTAGTTATCAAAATTATTTGCATTTTCGGTAGCTTTTAAAGAAAAATATAAAAAATTTACTCATAAATAAGAAAAATATTTTTTTAACAAGTTAAGAAATTTTGCTAACCGGTTAATTTTGTTAGGTTAAAATTAAGTGTCATATTTATATAAAAAAAATTCACTAAAATAACATTAGCTTTGAAACACCGTTAAAATCAAAATGCTTGAAAGTTTCATTTGTAAAAATCGTGTATATAGTATTTAATAAATATTTAGTATAATAATAATTTATACTCAATAAATTAAATTTTTTACAAAAACTAGTTAAATTTATTGACGTAAAAGTCAGCAATCTCAGTCAAGAGAAGCAAATATAGTTTGAAAACACACGTTTAAGAACATGATTATAAAAATTCTAGTTTGTTTACACTCATCGGTCATTTTTGGTATATGAAGTCTAATTAGGGTCTTACGTAAAGTGGATTCCAAACCATTACAAATATCCAAGATCGAGTTGAGGAAGATTTTAATATTTGAATAAAAACTCAACAAAAAATAAATTTATACTAATCTTAGTTTTAAAATTTAAAGAAATACTAATATATTTGTGTTTGTTCAAGTTGCTTAAAAATTGTAGTTCATTCCTAAAACATTTTCATAAGTAAAGCACATATACTAAGAATAACTGCATTCATTAAATGTAAAATTAGACTAAAATATATATAGATTTCTGAATGATTCAAGCAAAGACCATTTTGTTTGTGATTATGATATTACAATGAAGTTACATTATATGTGATTTAAAAAAATAACATCTTTTAAAGAGACAAACATGTTATAAAAATATTTTATAAAATTCATTAAGTAGATTATAGTGAATAAGTTAATAAATTTTGAATACTATATGTAGAATGTAACATCACAATATTCACAAGATATCAAATTAGTTTTTAAAGTTTCAAACGAACTTTTTCACAAATCTTTAGTTTAAAAACTATAAAAATTTATTTTTGACTGAAAATAGGACTACTTAAAACATTTCTACATTCATTAAATTTATTACAAATTACATATTTTATTAAGAACTTCGAAAAAAACTATAGATATGAATTTTGTTCAATTTCCGATTCGATCATTTAGTCAAATTTAAAATCATTAAAAAAATATCTATAATTTTATGTGAAAAATGACAAGTTTTAAACTATTGAGAATCTAAAAGTCCTTACCTTTCATATTATCCCTCTGATAATAAATCTTGGAAATCACTATTAAACGATTGCTATTTTAATATTTTAATGTATAGTTGCTCAATAGGAAAGTGTTTAGATATTGTATATTAAAAATTAGTGTTATTAAAATATGTAATTTTACCCTTCAAAAGCATTTTTCTTTTAAATAATACTAAAAGTAAATCATTGAAGAAAAGCATAATACAATCATTTATAATTTTCAAAATGTATTCAATTTTCGGGTTTGATTTTATTAAATCATGGAAAACCAAAATGTAAAATAAGAATATTTTAACTATTTGACGTTTGAACAACTTCAAGTAGTTACTTTAATATCGTAATGTGTTATTCAATTATAAAATTTTTAGATATTGTATATTAATAATAAAATTATATAGTAATAAAGAAATATAACTTTATACCTAAAAGTATTATAATCTTTAAAATGTTATTAGAAATGAATGTCACATTGTAATCATCGAACAAAAACATAAAATGATTATTTATAACATATCATCTAAAATGTTTGCATTAAGTTTACATTATGTTCAAATTTTATTCATGTTTTCTTTTATTAGATTAACTTCTGTCGCAGTGAGAGCTCGATATAAAAGTTCTTTGCTTAAAACTATGGATAAATGTATTACTTTTAACAATAATGAACTTAATGTTCATTATTTATCTAAATTTTATGATGGAGTCAAAGCAAATGATGTGTTTGAACAGCTTAAACTTTTACCGTTTTTAACTCCAACTTTCATTATTAAAGGACAAAGTTATAAGCCTTTTATAGAAAAATTTGTGCGTATGGAGATCATGGTCTAGTTTATCGTTTTAGTGGATTAGAAGTTTCTGCCTTGCCTTGGACACCAATGTTACAACAAATTCGCAATGATGTCGAGGAAGCAATGAATTGTAAGTACAATTTTGTTTTGATTAATTTCTATTCAAATGGAAATTCAAAAATTTCTGATCATAGAGATAATGAATCAGACTTAGATTTTAATACCCCTATTGGTGTTCTGAGTTTTGGTGAAACACGAACGATCGAGTTTAAGCGAATGGATTGTAAAAAAACATGCATTTCTTTAGAACATGGATCAATGTACTCTATGTTCCCTCCTACAAACAAATTATTTACTCACGGGATTCCTTCAGAACCTTTAATTAAGGGATGTCGTATAAGTCTAACCTTCCGTAAAATTATGTCAAACGTAGAACCTCCAGCAAAAAAATTAAAAATCTTTTAAAAATTATTTTGAAAATGTATATAAAGTATAATATATTGGATGTAGCATTAAAAGTGTTTTAATGTTTGTAAACTTGGTAAAATATACCTACTGGGGAATCTCACCAAGTATAAAAAAAAAAAGAGATAATGCGCCAAATGTGCTGTACGCCTTGCGTGGTGTGGAAATCAGCATTATTTTAACCAATATAAAAACTTTACAGATGTGACCATAAAGGTAAGTAAATAGAATTCAGTCATTTATTCTAAGTTCAAATCATTTACAAAATGTCTAGAATTTTATTTTAAAAAAATGATCAACTTCTAAACAATTAACATTTGCTTTAAATTCCATTAATATTTTTAAATAATAAATTTTGTCAGTAGCATTCGAAAAATATTTTATCTTAATATCATAAAAAATCATCTTTTCCAATAAAATTTAATTAATATTCTAAAATTCTTAACATTGTAATTAATATTCTAAAATTCTCAACATTGTAATTAAGTTCAGGATTCATTTCCTTTTAAATTGAAAAATAATTCATATTGCTAAAAAAATAAATTCATAATATTATACACTTTAAAATACATTATAATCCTTAAACATAAAAATTCTATTTAAAATCTCTACAAAAAATATTCCAAGTCCAAATCATCCCCTATGATAATAAACCATAAAAACCCTCTTCTAATCGAAGTCCGAGTAGCTCAGTGGATAAGATAACGGACTACCACCGCTAAGGTGCGAGGTTCTGTCCCCGCGGATGGCAAAATTCAATTTTTAAAATAAAAATAAACAGTTTAAAATTATTCCCATAGAGGGCAGCATCAGCATCAAAACTAAGGTTTGAAAATTTCTCAATAGATGGCAGCACTATTCGATGACGTCACACAATCTGATTAGTAATAACACCCTCGTATAAGATCACAAACATTTGACGTCACTCTAAACCCTCGTATAAGACTACAAATTTATGACGTTGCTCCACCCCCAACATTGATAAGACTTTGCTCCACTGCTCCGCGCTCCGCGTGGCGTTGAACTCTCATTTTATATCTACTAGCATGCAAAAACGTAAGATAGTTAGGCTAACAACTAAGAAATGTCAATAGGAGTTGACCGGCCTGGTGATAGGACAGTGACTTTTGAAGTGGAATTTTCCAGGTTCTATCAGAGTCAATGACCACGGGAGATGTCTGTTATTTTTCTGATATCAGAGAACAGATATGTGTTTACAAGTGGCTGCGTGGTAGTTTTCATGTCTTCCCTTGTTAGAAGTGAATGCAGAGCCATTAAACTTTTCTCTGGAAGGTAAAATATGGTGGACTTAAATAGAAACTTTACAACAAACTATCTACATTCTGAAGTCTTATACAGAAATAGATGTATATTTTACGAATACTATCTCCAGTTATTACTTTAGTGTTCTAACTGGATTGGTTTGGTTTGTTTGTCGCTTAATGGTCATTTTTTGCACACGAGGGCTAATTAGACCAGGACCTACGGTTTAAAGTGGATTCCGAATCACTACAAACAACATCCATGCCCAAGGCGGGATTGGAGCCCACGATCTGTTGAACCTAAGGCAAGAGAGCTAACCATTTGGCTGCCAACTTGGAGTTGGTGTTCTAATTGGAATTGGCTTAAATTTACTTTGTAACTTTTGATTCTAATTGATCCTGAATAGTACACTACATTAAATCAAGACATACTCATTAAAAGTTGTAATGATATGTCATAATTAAACATTAAACATTGCCACCCACCCTGTCTAGTGGTCAGAGTCCCTGACTACGGATAAGGAGGTCCTGGGTCTGAATCCCGGTTCGGGCATGGATGTACTTTTTCTCTCTATCTATCCTGTCTTTGTCCTTTCCTTGTATGAATGAGGTGTGAATGGTTGCCTACCCTATAAACGGGTCCCTATGGCATGTGTGTACTGAAGAAGTCGGACTCCACACCAAAATAGGGTTCAGTTGGAAGAGTGGAGCAGCGCACCACATATTGCCAGCCTAGCTGCACACGAAACAACAAAAACATTAAACATTAAAAATGCTAGTTCTGATTTGATTGATTTCTCTTATTTAATCAAATGCTACACAAGGTGTAAAATAAATAAAAAATTTTCTAGTAAATAATTGGCACAGGTGCCGTATAATCCATGATTCCAAATTCTGAATTTTTTTGGCGATGAAGAAATGCTGCCAAGATAACGTATCATGACGTGCGCGATGACGTAAATACTAAGGTTACCAAAATAGAATTTTCTGCATAATTCTTATAGGTCTCCATATGTATGACGTAACAAAAATAAGGTTGCCAAATACATAAGAAAATCCGCCAAAATATCGCCAATCTCAGAATTTGGAATGATAGATTATACGGCACCTGTGCCGAATAATTATGTATCATAACCATAATAAAGGTATTATAATTTCGTTTTATTTTATAAGTAATGAAATCTAATTAAAATTTCATTCTATATTTTATTTATACCAGAATTAGTTTTGTCTGAAAATATATAAAATAAAGAAGGTAAATAAATTACAAAATTTTAAAAACATAAGAAGTAATTAATATAAGCCTTTACAGTGAAAAATAACATGTTAAGAAATGCATTACTTCATAGAATGTAAATTTTGTGGCTTAACATATATAAAATAAAATTGAATCGTCATTAATGAAATATTTTGTGTAAATGTTAGACATTACCTATACATATGTTGATTAGATTATTAAACTGAATTTTGATAATGATCAAAATGATAGCAAAGCTTCATGGAAAATATGACGGGATATTGATAAACTTTGATCTCGATTAGATTTTAATCCCTATTAGAAACGTTATGCTGAAAAGAGGATATCACTTCTTAAGATTAAGTTTTAGTTTGTTAATTCTCTGTTTATTTTCAATAATGCTTTTCTTTGTTTGCATCTGATAAAAGTGCTTTTGACTATCTCATATTTGCTAAAGACTTTTATAAAAAATTGGGGGTAAAGATTACGGGTTGAATACCAAGTAAATGCCCAATGGATCAGTCCAATGAATGCGCATACTTAAAACAATTTCTTTTTCATACTATATCACAATGTCTGGACTTGAAATTGAGATCTTCCATTCTGAAGTGCATTGGTTTATCATTAAGTTATCGTGGTTTTGGTACAAAATTGTTAAACAATTCAATATAACCAGCCAATTGAAGAAATTTTTAGACAGATTCTACATAGATAATTGTCACGCCATGTTTCCGGTTGTGAGATTTTTATTCACTGTCTTTCAATATTTCATTACTGTCTTTCAATATTTCATTACTGTCTTTCAATATTTCATTTTAACAAGTTAAACAATCTAACAAGTACAATTCTCCATTAATTAACTTCAATTATAATTCGTTCCATACCATAACAGACTGGAGTCAATGCAATCTTCATGCCACCGTATTCAGATAACAACTGAGCAAAATTCCCTATCGGGTAGGGAAGACGCGCATTCGATTCCCTTTTTAGGGATTTACTGTGGCTAAGTTGCCGCAATAATAATGAAAGCACACAGTTATATATATATATATATATATATATATATATATATATATATATATATATATATATATATATATATATATATATATATATATAACTTTTAGAAATCACACACACATACCAGAGGAAAATCTCAAATAAACAACTTTTGAGCAAATATTAGAGGCGCACTTGAAGATAAAAAATTAAAATATATAGATGAGATTAATCTTTATCTCATATTAAAATCAAACCCAAGAACTTTGATATCTTAGTGTAAAGGGTATCTGGTTTACTATTTAGAAGATCGTGAGTTTTATACCAGACACAGCAGAAGATTTCTATGCCGAAAGTCTCTTTGCATGTTAAGTACTAGTAGGGTATTAATTTATTCTAATATGAAAATTTACGAGGGAAAGGAGCTTGTTCAGAACTTGAGCCCTTCATCTGAACAAGGCTTAGAAGGTGGTTATTAACCTCGATGACTTCAACTGGCAGAAATAGATATCTAGAAATAATACATAAAATGAAAAATTGAAACCTAATGAAGAGATAGCATAGTCAAGCAGTTAACATTAGGTTTAGTTACTTTTCTTCCAATTTTCTGAATATGGATCTAATTTTATAAAAAAAAATCGTAAATATACAGTTTTTTTTTCGTGTTAAGGCTTTAATTTTTTATGCTATAAAAAAGCAATTTTTATATGCTATATATTTAACCAACATTACAACCAAGAGTAGATTATTTAACCTGAATTAAATAAGTAGATTGATTTTTTGCATTTTTATTATAATGTATTTTAATAATTTTAGTGAGGAATTTTTTAATGATTATAACTAAGAGTGTTGAATCAAAAAAATAGTCACAAAATTAACGTCATATACTGTAAAAAAACTTACTCAAGTATATCAATAGATTTTCGAAAATAAAACGAATAACAGTAAATTCATTTGGCGAGTAGTTCTGAATGGGTCATCTGTGGTATTTATATTCTATATTTGAAATACGAGTTTAGGAGCCAATTCATATTGCAAAATATTATAAAAGTGTAGAAAGTCATTTAAAATAACACAATAGCATGGCATAATATTGTATATGATAATACCAGATCTCATACAGCACATAAGAAAAAATTTGCAAAAGAAATACAAGTGGAAAGTTGTACCCCACTTGCCATACAATCCCGATTTAGCGATGTGGGATTTCAGTTTATTTGGGTCCACATCAAGAACTATCTTTTTAAAATTGTATTCTCAATGATAGAGGGCGCTTGAGGTTTAAAAATACATTACAAATTGTATGCATCCCAGGTAAGCTTAGTACATTTCGAACAATGATTTGGCCATCGCTAGAGACAAAAAAATGTGTTTTACGAATTTCATCTACATTCGTCAACCATGATATTATATTTTGGCGACAAAAAGATACAAAATTCGTAATGGCATTTCCAATGCTATCAATGTCGACAATATATGCTATCTTTGCAGGCGTTGAGGGCATTGGAAATGCAAAATGCGTGTCACGTGAAATTGGTTTGAGTGTCACACGTGTCTCAACTCGACTTAGAGACCTAAGGAGATGTTGATGGCTTATGCTTATAAATAAATGGTATTTCAGTACCATCAAATGCATCAGTTAGGGTATAGCTTAAAGCAAGTTTGCTCTTCATTTTGTTGCTTAAATCAACTTTATTTGTGTGACCAATAAAGTATATAAGTTATCATATCCCAATAAGTCGCCCTTAAGAAATATCCGCTTGTATAATATACATTTAAGTTCCTTATGGTGGTTTATTAATATTTTATTGATAATTCACTATAACGATTTTCCTTGAACATATTCAAATACCTTTTTTTTATTTGAAATCATATATTCATCTTTCTTCATTATTTTTTTATTAATTGAAAAAATATTTAAGAAATTATTTCTTGTACTATAAGCAGTAACTTTAAGATAGCGATTCCTATGTAATACACACTAAAAAATTTTTAATTTTACATATTGCAAAAAGGCAAGATATTTTGACAAGTATCCAGAAACGTATTTCTATAGATTGAAAGGGTTAATTTCAGCCGAATTTCTCATAATTTTTAACCTGAGACAAATGACTCGGTTGATATTTGGGATGATATAATTCTTTGCATATTAGAGATCCAACGGAACATTACAATCACGTAAGTTCCGCGTGATTTAAATTAATACGTAAAAAAGAGCTACATTTTAAATTAAAAAATTTTAAAAATGTTGCAGATTTTATAAGTTTAAGCACGTGAATTTTATTTAGCAAAATATTTAAAGTAGTTTTAAATATTATTTATATATAATATTAATAATATTATTTAAAATATATTAAATATAATAAAAATATATTAAATATTATTTATGAATTTAGATAGTTTATTAAAAATTTATCTGTTTTTAATATAACTCTGTGGATATATGTTGTGTCAACAAAATGAATGTGCTTACATATTGAATTTTTTCGTTGTGATTTTAAGGAAATATTTTGAAATCCTTACTATTATTCAATGTCATTTTAATGGTGATATATATAAAAATAATATTTAATGCACACAATAAGGAATGGGGAAATTCATCGCTGTTATGTTGAGAGGATAGTGAGTTCGATTCCCGTCCTAATTGAAGTTAGTCATTCTAAGAAGGCCTGCGTTTGGCAAAATGACGTAAAATCTAATGCGATTTCATTGATTCAGTGTGGAAAGGAGAGTACCAGCTCAGATGTAGACCATTTCACGTGATCATGATTCAAAATAACGTTGTGATTGGTTATGTTCACAGTAGCTAAAATTGGTTGTCTTATCAAAATAATGAGATATTGATATTATTCAATGATAAGAATGCTTGAAATTCTATGCATTATTATATTAAAATGAATTTTATATTTTTAAAACCTGCTCTTCGAAAATTTTATAAATAAGAAGAAAAGTTTTATATTGCTTAAAGATAAAAAGAATATTTTCTAATATTGGTCATTAATTTTGAGAACAATTAAATTAATAAATTTATATAAATCAGTTTTGCTTGTCATCTAATTAAAATCACACAAAAAATTTTTTAAATAAACTGATTAATATCACATTAAATTTAGTTACAAAAATGTTACTTAGAATAGGACATCGAACACTATTGACAAGTACAGCCTACATTTTAATATTTCGCCGAGTTTTCTCATTAGATTTAACTGTATTTAGAAACTATGTCTTCCACAAAAATCCAGCTTTTCTTAAGATTAAAAATGATGTTTTGTGAAATTATCATCCTTTCTTCATCATAAGATTTATCGCCTGCTTTGGTGAATGTGAACCTTATTAAACACTTCGAATATTTATTATAAATTCTTCGCTGCAGCTGTATAAAATATTTATTAAGTGAAAACTATATTACCACAAATAGAAGAAAACGACAGAAAAAAATGCTACTCAGAAATCTTAGTATAATTTTTATAAGAATTGGTTTCATTTGCTATGATCTTTGGTCCTTCATTAACAAATAATAATGAACAAAGATTAAGATTAATAAAAATTAACAGTACTACAATAACAATTAATAATAAAGAGATTATATAATCTTTCAATTAAATTTTAAAACTACTTCAAAAATTATAAAATTGTAAAATTTAATGTTGGTGTAAGCAAGGCATTAGCCTTAAGATTTAAAGCAGATAGAAATAATATTTTCCAACAGCGGGCACACATTTGGATGACGAACCCTATGCCACAACAAGGCCAGAAACTGATACTCATTTGTCGTTACCCAGCGAGCACCTGTGAACCAAGTCACGGAGGCGAGTAGCGTTGCCCGCGCCATACCATCACAAACCCGTTTATAGGGTGGGCCACATTCATACAACATCACAGAAGAAAGGACAGAGAAACACAGAAGGAAAGAAACATCCATGCCCGCACCGGGACTCGAACCCGGGACCCACAGCTCAGGAGTCAGGAACGCTAACCACTCAGCCATCGGTCGGCGCAGATAGAAATATTGCAATTATTAATTTAGAATTCTATTAATTAATTAAATTTTTAAAAACTTAAATCGTCCTTGCCCATTTAAGCTAACTATGAAGTGGATGTTTTGTGTTGTCTTTTTCATTTTGCTTTTCCTTCTGTTCTATTGTTCATGTGTTAATGGCTTGAAACAATGGAAAGCGGCTTCTCAAACCAATGATTTGGCCTTGTATTTGATTTGTGTGACGTAGATGCAATGTTATCTGACGTCATGGATATTTTAAACCAATGAGAATAGTAATGAAGTCATGTAGTCATGATCTCAAGTGAAACTAAAGAAATAACCACTGTATGGTTAATAATAGACCATTTGAGGTAAATTGCTATATAATAAGGTTAAATACCATAGTAATTATTTTTTAATATAGTATTTAAACTATTTTTTGCAACTTTCACTTTATCAAGAAAAACTTTATATTGTTCATAAAATGCGAAGTATGAACTTCTAATACTTTAATATAAAATCCTATAAATTTGATTTTCAAAATAGTTTTTCGGTACTTATATATAAATCTCATCGATCATTTTCGCTTAAAAAATACATTGCAAATTTTAATCAATTTTGTTGATTAAATGTGCAAATTTTAATCATTTTTTTTTCAAAATACTGGGGTAAAAAGAGAACAAATAACTCTTATATCTTCATTGAAATAAAACGCTAAAATCTTTATGTATTTGTTACATTTTTTTACCATTTTTATTCATAAATTTCATTAAACAGTTATTAACCAATTCTTTTAATCATAAATTTAAAATTTGAATTTGCTAAAACTAAAAAATACTAATAAATATGAGCTTAAATAAAGTGTTCGTGTTACCACATAACTGTACAATATTTGACGACATATTTCTTTGTGGAAATAGTTATGGCGGAATGTTAATAGTGGGTTTTTTCTTAAGGTTGCCATTTATAAGATCGTCCGTCGGGTAGCTGAACGGTCAGTGCTCTGGTGTTTAATACTAGATCTTATGAGTTTGATTCCCACTTCAGGTGTGATTGCTTATACAGTTTCGAAAATTGAATTAAACTTCAAATCCTGATCAGGTAAGCCATCGCGAGTAAAAGTGGTGGTAATGTGAATAATAAAACTGACCTATTTAACCCTTAGTTTATTGGCTCTGGGAAATGAACTTATTTGACCTAGGTCAAAAATTATGAAAGGGCTAGCAGTTCAATTGGTTCTGTCTGCAGAAACAGTCAGCCGGAATTGTAACTTATTAATACTTATTCTCAGAAGCATTTCATATTATTAGATAGTGTTACATGTACATGCATAACTGTACAGATGAACCCCCACCAGACTGTACCTTAAGGTAAACGGGTTCGGAAGATTTACCTATCACCAAGTACAGAGGGTATTAACACAATTTTAGAACGATTTCGATTAAGAATTTTAAAAAAGTAAATGTTTTAGAACAAAAATGTTTTGGCAACAGCTAATTATTTGAAATGAGAAATATCGTCTGCTACTTTTAAATTTATTCTTCTTTCAAAATGTAGCATGTAAACAAGCTGTGGATTGAAGGATAGGTTTCTGCGTTTTCCGAAGAGTAATATTCTTATTCTAGGATTCAAAAACGTTGTGAAATGCATGGTATTAAAATTTCTAAGTGCAAAATAAGCAACATTATTAATCGGACAGGTAAAAACCGTCCAACATTATTTCTACATGGAAAGAAGACTCCAAACGAACATCCGAAAAAAGTACGTACTGTTTCAAATGTTTTTAAAGTGAAATCTCTGATAACAAGAGAAAATCCGCCAACATAGAAATCAATTGCAAAGTCTTTAGATACATCTGTAGCAACAGTAAATAAAATAATAAATCAAGATTAACAACTTAAAAAAGCTAAAAACGCAATGTTCACCAGCTTTTGCCGAGGCATGTGGCTCAACGCAAAACATTTTGTAGAATCCTGTATGAAAACCATTTAGCAGGAGATAAATGGAAATACATTGTGACTCTTGATGAAGCATGGGTTTACCTAAATGCGTGCAACAAAAAAAGTCTATTTACCATAGAAAACGAGGAGAAAAAAATGTACAAACCTAGTTCCGTCAATGTAAAGAAACTTTCAGTAAAGGGTTTATGATAGTCGCAGGTTTCTCCTACAAAGGGTAATTAAAAATAAGAAGATTGGAAAAAATGTTAAAATCAATTCCTCATACTATCAGGAGAAGGTTTTACGTCCAATATTTACAGAAGAAATTCCACTTCTTTATCCCAAAGACTTTCAAACAGTGAAACACCAACAAGATAAAGCTACAAGTCATATTTCGAAAACTGCCACTGCATTTCTTGAAAAAATGAACATTAATACAGGTATTGCATATATACCTTTTCAACATACTCTTGTGAAGTCCCCTGACGTTTCAACTATGGACTATTGTGCCTTTGGTCTGTTAAAAAGAGCTCTTTCTAAACGCAAACCCAACACGATAGATGGACTCTGGAAAGTAGTGGAAGATGAATGGAAAGCAACACCCCTGGAAATTTTACGGAAAGCTCTTCTATCATGGAAATCACGATGCAGACTTATAGTCCAGAAAAAAGGCTATCAGATCGAACATTTAAAAAAATAGTCTGTAAATTTTAAATATTAATTAAACGGCCTCGAAATCGTTCTAAAAATGTGTTAATACCCTCTGTACCTCATTATTTTGAACCATGATTAGGTGACGAGTTCACACATGAGATGACACGCTCCTATCCCTATCCACGACTCACGAGCAGAAGGGTTTTGGACTTTGTTACTGCACCAGCATGCTTTCCTGAACCTAGCTCTAAGTTGAACTATACCAGTTATAAGGAAGCAGTCGGATGAGAATCTTCGTAGTTTAGAAGCAAACCTGAAGCAGAAGACTCCCAATACTTGGCATGCCAACCCCAGAGATATCATTTCACTTGGAGGACATTGCGACCATTTCAGTTTTAACTTGCCCAGTCTCCTTTAGTGAACACGACAGATTTTCAGTTAAGCCAGGATTCTAACTAACTATCTTACAGATTTGTCCATTTTGAAAGATTATGTTTCCAAATAACTAATCGGACAAATAAAAAAGATATATAAAAATAATTTCAAATTCTCACAAAGTTTGTACTGTGCATTCCTGGGAGTAAAACAAGTTCATCTTCTTTTCGGTTAGTTTTGATAGTAATGAGTCAATGTCGACCCAAAATGATGGAAAAACATGAAAAAAAAAGTGTTTGTGTCCTTAAATATGGTAGTTATTCTCACGTTATAGCTGTACTTTCAGAAGAGATATGGAAAAGAACAACCAAGTAAACAAAGCACTTTGATAGCATCGCCAGTTCAAGGACACTAGTTATTTGCTATAAAATGTATGGAATGAGTTTGAGTATCATGTGGGCGTTAAATCGCACGTGTGCACAAGCATACTTCCCTGTACCTAGCATAAGGTAGAGCTCTACTAATTTGGTGGAAGCTGCAGGGAGATCTTTGCAATTTATCAGTAGGTATCAAGCAAAAGACTCTTAATACTTGATCTACCACCACAGAAGTAAAATTTCACCTAGATAACATTGTGACTCTATGATCTATTTGAAGCCCGGTGGCTTAGGGGCAGCGTTTCATGCTCCCATGACACAGGTCAGAGGTTCGATCCTCGGGCTGGGCAAGGTTGACTCAGCCTTTCATCCCTTCAGTGGGTCGATTAACTGAGTACCAAGCATGCTTGGGAACTAAACATTGGGGGTCTTACGTTAGGCTGACCACCTAATTGGGACACATGCTTCGCACCCCAGGGCCCTCGGTCATGAAAACAGTTATGGACACTGTAGGCCTTGGTCTACATGGGCTGTCGTGCCATGGAGTTTAGTAGTTTAGTTTTATGATCTATTTAACGTACCCCAGTTTTATTAAATAACATGGCAGGTAGTAGGTTAAATCGGAATTCCAACTCACAACCTTCCGATACACCGAGGTGGCCTAGTTGGTTAGGGCGTCATTCTCACTATCGGAAGGTAGTAAATTTGAATCCCGGTTTAACTGAAGATCCTTCGTATTGGTGGCTGAGACATGTTAAAATTGAGCGTGGTCGCAGTGTCCTCCCAGTGAAATGATGCTTCTGGAGGTGACAGACCAAGTATTGGGAATCTTCTGCTTGATCCTTGCTTCAAAATCACGAAGACTCCACCCGGCTTCTTCTCTCTAAATGTTAGAGACCAACTCATGGCTAGGTACAGGGAAGCATGCTGGTGCAATAACAACAACAACCCAACAGACGTCTCATGGCTAGGTACAGGAGTATGATTTGGCAACAACGACCCAACAGACGTCTCATGGCTAGGTATAGGGAGTATGCTTTGGCAACAACAACGACCCAACAGACGTCTCATGGCTAGGGACAGGGAGTATGCTGGGGCAACAATAACAACCCGACAGACGCCTAATGGCTAGGTACAGGGAGTATGCTTTGGCAACAACAACGACCCAACAGACGTCTCATGGCTAGGTACAGGGAGTATGCTTTGGCAACAACAACGACCCAACAGACGTCTCATGGCTAGGTACAGGAGTATGATTTGGCAACAACAACGACCCAACAGACGTCTCATGGCTAGGTACACGAGTATGATTTGGCAACAATAACGACCCAACAGACGTCTCATGGCTAGGTACACGAGTATGATTTGGCAACAACGACCCAACAGACGTCTCATGGCTAGGTACAGGAGTATGATTTGGCAACAACGACCCAACAGACGTCTCATGGCTAGGTATAGGGAGTATGCTTTGGCAACAACAACGACCCAACAGACGTCTCATGGCTAGGTACAGGAGTATGATTTGGCAACAACAACGACCCAACAGACGTCTCATGGCTAGGGACAGGGAGTATGCTGGGGCAACAATAACAACCCGACAGACGCCTAATGGCTAGGTACAGGGAGTATGCTTTGGCAACAATAACGACCCAACAGACGTCTCATGGCTAGGTACAGGGAGTATGCTTTGGCAACAACAACGACCCAACAGACGTCTCATGGCTAGGTACAGGAGTATGATTTGGCAACAACAACGACCCAACAGACGTCTCATGGCTAGGTACACGAGTATGATTTGGCAACAATAACGACCCAACAGACGTCTCATGGCTAGGTACACGAGTATGATTTGGCAACAACGACCCAACAGACGTCTCATGGCTAGGTACAGGAGTATGATTTGGCAACAACGACCCAACAGACGTCTCATGGCTAGGTATAGGGAGTATGCTTTGGCAACAACAACGACCCAACAGACGTCTCATGGCTAGGTACAGGAGTATGATTTGGCAACAACAACGACCCAACAGACGTCTCATGGCTAGGGACAGGGAGTATGCTGGGGCAACAATAACAACCCGACAGACGCCTAATGGCTAGGTACAGGGAGTATGCTTTGGCAACAATAACGACCCAACAGACGTCTCATGGCTAGGTACAGGGAGTATGCTTTGGCAACAACAACGACCCAACAGACGTCTCATGGCTAGGTACAGGAGTATGATTTGGCAACAACAACGACCCAACAGACGTCTCATGGCTAGGTACACGAGTATGATTTGGCAACAATAACGACCCAACAGACGTCTCATGGCTAGGTACACGAGTATGATTTGGCAACAACGACCCAACAGACGTCTCATGGCTAGGTACAGGAGTATGATTTGGCAACAACGACCCAACAGACGTCTCATGGCTAGGTATAGGGAGTATGCTTTGGCAACAACAACGACCCAACAGACGTCTCATGGCTAGGTACAGGAGTATGATTTGGCAACAACAACGACCCAACAGACGTCTCATGGCTAGGGACAGGGAGTATGCTGGGGCAACAATAACAACCCGACAGACGCCTAATGGCTAGGTACAGGGAGTATGCTTTGGCAACAATAACGACCCAACAGACGTCTCATGGCTAGGTACACGAGTATGATTTGGCAACAACAACGACCCAACAGACGTCTCATGGCTAGGTACAGGAGTATGATTTGGCAACAACAACGACCCAACAGACGTCTCATGGCTAGGTACACGAGTATGATTTGGCAACAATAACGACCCAACAGACGTCTCATGGCTAGGTACAGGAGTATGATTTGGCAACAATAACGACCCAACAGACGTCTCATGGCTAGGTACAGGGAGTATGGTGGGACAATAACAAGGACTACCTACCGGTAATGAGAACGATCCCCTAACAGACTAGGTCACCCTGGCCGTGTGTCTTCAAAATTAAACATTTGTATAAACTTTATGATTTTGTGATTCTTTTCATATATTTTTCATGTATAATTATATAATAGTCTCGAAAATTCAGTCTTTTTAAAATGAAAAACCGTTAATGACCTGTATGATAAATAACGCATGCAGGGAAAAAAAACATAAAAACGCTAAACGCATAATTGAAAAGATTGAACGCAACGTGATTCACGAAGATAGAAGGGGAAACACACTTTTAACGAATCAATGCGGAAAACGAAATAACGAGGTTTGGCTGTATCAAATTCAGAAAGAAAAAAAAGCCAATATAGGCCGTACATGCTATACCATCTTTAGAAGGCGCTTCAGTGGTCTTATAGTGCCTATAGCAAAACTCACCAGATTATCGTGAAGATGGTCTCATGATGATTCGCCTTCGCTTAGGCGCAAATAAAAGGCAAGATTCAGCAATAAAACTCTGTTTGGAAGAGTTTTATTGGCACTTGCAGGGAGTTATCTGCGAAGAAGCAGATGCCCACTTGCTTGTAATCTGAGTCCTTGCGTGGGCGGAGGAGCAGATTGTATCCGCTGGAAGGCCTGCAGGCGGATTAAAAGCTCGATTGGTTCTGACGTTGCTTATTGGAGCCAATAAAACCTAAGAGACGATAGATGCAGAAACGGGTAAATAGTCCCTGATGGGAGGGAGCTCTGCTTCTTAGCTCGGATTTCCCACCACCCCCACCTTTTTCGAGGAATAGCAATCCATGGTTTAGAAGGGAAAAATTGCTGTGAGAGATGCTCTATTTACTTTCACGGGAATCAGTGTTTGAAAAGATGTCAATTATTGTGGGTAAAAGTCAAGTGAATGGGGTGTTATTCACAATAATTTGAGTTCCTTTAAAAATACATTATGCGATTATTTCATTCTGAGGACTGTTATTTATTGGTAAGAGAGAAAATATGATTTCATTTCTTAGAAGAAAATTAGAAAATTTGGTAGCTAAATGACAGATCTATGATGGTTGCGCAGTTTCATAACTGTTGGCGGCTCGACCATATCCTGAAACTTAAGGCATTGGGGAGAGTTCGAATTCGTTTTAAATTGCACACATCCCCCAATGCTAATACTCCTAAGAAGCAAAGACTGACCATAATGTATTAATTGAAGCAAGGAAAAATTTTATGAAATGCATTAAAATGCCCCTATATAGATATTTTTCATTATCATTCTTGATAAATTCAGATATTTTGAACAAAGTTAAGAAAGCTGAACTGCAAAAACAATCCCATCTCGTTTGAGTTTTTCTTTATCCATTCAGATACATTGAATTAGTCCGGTGTCGAAAATACACAGGCAAGACAATTATTCTGCAAAATTCTAAATAGTTCGATGAAAATTAAGAATAATAAACACTTTAAAATAGTGACAATCTGAAAATTCATTAAAACTTACATATAGTATCATAAATATTTTATTACTATTTCAATTTTAGAACACCGTTTCTGTGGAGTTACTCTCATTTTGTGGAGAGCTTATGGAGTGTAGATATTTATGGCCGTGGTAGTCTCCTAGTGGTTAGGGTATCGGCCTTCCATCCGGAAGGGTGGGGTTCGATTCCCAATGTTGCCAAAGACCCACCGAGTACATGCGATATACGTGCTCGTTAAATCTGTGGAATCGAAAGTCCTGTGGTCGATCGTTGAGCAGTTACCATGGGTTCAATAAACTGGAGAAATTTACTCCCCCCTTCAGATCAATGCCAAAATTGAGGGAATAGATCCTTCGGTGCTGCCATCTATCGGAGGATTTGAAGAGCAAAAGTCGTACTTTCACCTTCATGATGCTCTGATTAAACGAAAGACAATCCCAATTGACTTAATTACGCATAGCCAAAGGCATAGCGAGCTTGGCTTGTCCAAGTGTCATTAGTAACAACAACATATATTTATAAAAATGAATTATATATACATAGTGTGATTCGAATTATCTTGATGTTCCTCCATTAGAGTGGTGTGTGTGTGTGTGTGTGATATCAGGACAAATATCGAATAAAGTGTGTCAACCGATTCTGTTGACATGTTAAGTTGATACTCTTTAAGGTATGTGGTACTCTCGAGTGTGTTTGTTCAGTCCAGAGTTATGAGTCACGTGTCTTACTTAACGCAAACGATTTAATATAATGTTGGCTAGACGGTTAATGTAAGGTAAGCCTTTTAACAATCTTTTTTATGTAACTTTTAACTCGATATCTTTATAATTTTCTTTGTAACATTTGGACAACTAATCGGTTCAATATAAGGTTTCGCTTCACCATTATGCATGCATTTATGAATCAGTTTCCATTTGGTTCTTATATTTTCAACTTGCTTGAAGTGCAAGTTGCTTCTTGGAGAGTTTTTTTAAGCCATTCCTCAGATTAAGCAGGTATTTTAACTGCTGACTTGTGTGGGAGCTCCAATGTTTCAGAAGCTTCACATCACTTCCCGTTAAGATCAGTAAAGTGAAGCATCGTTTGCCGCGGACAGTGATTGGGAGGGTGACCACATTCTCCCTCACTGGGTTGCTGGAGTTTCGTGGGTTGTGAGGACGTCTCTACGTTAATATGTGACGTCCAAAGTCCTTCCGCTAGTGGATGTGGAGAGGAAGGTACCAGTTAAGATGTGACCTCGTCACCTGACAGTGGTTCAAAATGACGAGGCGCTTGGTGATGGACAAGTATTGCAAACACGTTAACTTTAAGTTATAATCCGAGGATGGCCTGCACCACTGTGCATGTATGCAGTCCCGATGTGGAGATCATAACATTCAATAGCCACGATTTTATTCCGAGAGTGTCAGATCAGGAAAAAAATTACTTTGGTTTAATTGTTTGTACCTCCATACGTCAAGTTTCGTACATGTGAACTAATTCATCTGGAACCTGCAGTTTAAAGTGGATTCCGAACCACTGGCAGAAAAAGTGGGAATCGACAACATGCACTGTTCAATCGAAGGCAAAATAATAATAATAATAATAATGAGATTGAAACGGGGACATTTTTTTTCAATGTATTCCTTATCACAAACGTTTTTTTTTCTTCATTATAACCTAATAAAAATTAAATTTTCCAATCTGATTCTGATATTTATTTTGAAAGAATGTAATGAGAATAAAGTACGGGTATAAGAAACATAATTGTATTGAGTACATATCGATTAATTTTAATCAATATTAAATAACAATATGATGTACGAATTAAAAATTGTTTGTTGTGTTGTTGCTTATGACACTTGGACAAGCCAAGCTCGCTATGTCTTTGGCTGTGCGAATTAAGTCAAAAAAGAGCGTCTTTCGTTTGGATCAGAGCACCACGAAGGTGAAAGTACGACTTGGTTCTTTTGAAGGCGCCTCGTCATTTTAAACCACGGTCTGGTGACGAGGCCACACCTGAACTGGCACATTCCTCTCCACATCCACGCCACACCAGCGGAAGGACTTTGGACGTCACATGTTAACGTGGACACGTCCCCAACCCACATAGCTCCAGCAACCCAGTGAAGGAGAGTACACCGTGGTCACCTATATATATATATATATATATATATATATATATATATATATATATATATATATATATATATATATATATATATATATATATATATATATATATATATTGAAATTAAAAGTATGTGTAATTAAAATGTTTTTCTGCTTGCGGTTTTAATAAAAAAACAAGTTTTTTTTTTTTTTTAAAGTAAAATAAAATTATTTTTATCCTTATAAGAAATTTGATATACAGAATAGCTTATTGAATATAAGTGCAAAAACATTCATTTACAATTTTAAGTTTTGTATTTAAACAAGTAGCTACTATTAATTACATTCAAAAGAAACTAAGATTAATTTTCTGCATCGTCTAAATTTATTTAATATTTCTCGAATGCAACATTCATCATATGCTAGAAATTGCTTCTTGTAAATTTTCTCCGTTCATATTCTCATTATTTGTATCTTAAACATTATCAATCAAATAAAGTAATTTCCTTAAAATTTTATCCTGAAATGAAATTTCATTTAGAAACTTGTCTTTCAGAATTTTGCTTTATAGAAATTTAATAATTAAAAATTCTCTTTACTCTTAAAATTGCGATTGTGGAAAAGTAAAACTCAATGAATGGAAGAGAAAAAAAGACTATTTTACTCAAAATTAATAAAATGTCATCAATTGTGAAATATTAAAAGATAAAATAATCAAACGAAAAAGGGAATTATGAAATAAAAAGCAAAATTTTGGCAATAAAATATTAAATAAAACCAAGATAAATGTTCTGAATTTTTGTAATTACTTGCCTCTTACTAGCATATAGAGGATTCAAGAAAAATAAAAATAATTACATAACTATTTTATGGTTGAAAAAAGTAACACAAAATATAACTTAGTATCACTATAATTATATTTGCTTTCATTTATTTTATTAATATAATTTAACTAAATATTATTCTTATCATTTTATTATAATAAGAATTTATAAGTTATTATATCTGTATTTTCCTTGGTTTAGACAGTTATTTTTCATTTATCAGCTTCATTTTCTCTATTTTAATTTTTTGTTAATTCTTATTATTTAGTAATGTGAGAATAATTTTATTTGTTATATAATGGAACTATTTTCACATCACTTAGTTAATTATCCTGAGAATTCTGTTAATTGTTAAAGAAAATTAATAAAAAAATAAGTAACTATATCCACGTCAGATTATTCTCTACAATTATAACAGATTCAGTTGCGAGCAACAATCAAATGACGAGATCGATACCCGAGTCGACACTTCCCTCTTCAATCTCACACATGAGTAGATGCTAATCAAAAGAGAATTGATCAGTCTGATGATTAATTAAACGATTAAACATTTTTTTAAAAATAAAAACTTAAATTTATAAAAATCATCAATAAAGTAAATAAGATTTTATAAATGTTTCAAAGTAGTAAAATACTGATTTATAAAAACATTTTTCTTATGATACAAATGCAAGACTTCCTTGATCTGTCAAAAGAAATGATAGACATGTATTTCAGTTATATTGCTGATATTATATTATTATATATGGTATTATTATATTACTGATATTCATATACATCAGATATGCTGATAGACATATATTCGTGGAGCTTGTATAGTACAACGTTTAGAATTTCTTTAAATTATTCTTGCGGGGGAGGGAGGTTTGAATTAAAATTAAAGAAAAACAGAACCGTAGCCCAAAATTATGACATCAAATTTTCTTATGAGTCTCAGACCATTGTACGCAAAAGTACGCAAAATTATGAACTGTTGCTCTTTTTTTTTTCAACACAATTTTTCTGTTAGTTACATAAGTCTTTTCTAACCCTTGTAGGATTTTATAAATATTATTATTTTGAATAAATTTAGCGTGATATAGCTTATTTTTCAATAAATCTAGCGTGATATAAATAAAGAAATCTAAAAATACTTCTAAATTACAATACATAATATTAGGAAGTTATTTATTATATGAAAAATAAATAAATTTAAATTGTAAACTTAGTTGCCTTAAGTAGCAAGTATATTTTAAGCAAAATATATTATAATGGGGACAAATTTATAACGTGTTCTTGTGGGAGATATACACAACTGCCTTTAATTAGAAAGTTCAAGACAATGAACAATGGGGTTTTCACCAAAAATAGATTAATATAGGTAAATCTACATCTAGTGTCACAACGAGAAAATTCGAAAGATAACGTATCAGCATACGTGATAATTTGGAATTTCGATATATATATATATATATATATATATATATATATATATATATATATATATATATATATATATATATACATATATATATATATATATATATATATATATATATATATATATATATATATATATATACATATATATATATATATATATATATATATATATATATATATATATATATATATATATATATATATATATATATATATATATATATATATATATATATATAACAAAATACACATTTTTCGTAATGTCAATAAATAATATTAAAATAATATAACTTCCATTATTATTATTGACTTCTTGCCAGCGTGAGGGCAATTTGTATACCCCATTTTTGAAAAATGTTTCATCTTTTCATGCGAAAAATTGAAACAGTGTTTGATTGATATCTTCCTCAGTTTTGAATTTTTTACTGTTCAAAAAATTGTGTAAGGACAAAAACAAATGATTGTTGGAGGATGATAAATATGGAGAATATGGTGTATGGGACAGAATTTCCCAGCCTAGTTCAGAAATTTTTCGACGAACTCTTTTCTTGATCTCTTTCTTGGAACATTGTCGGCCTCTTTTCGATGAAAATGTGCTTCGGGTCCCTGCTTGGTGCATTTTCAAAAAGTCGCCAACTGGCGCGTTTTTGCGTGTTGTCTCACAGATTTGAATGCTCCGAGAGACACTACGCAAAAACGTCGTTTCTATGTCGACGAAATCGAAATACGTGTTTTTAACGAATTTTACCGTTGGTATGGCAACGAAAACAGAAACAATGGTTTTTTTACGAATTGTATAACAAAAAATACATTACAATATGGAGAAAAATTATCATATTTTTTAAAATGAATAAATAAAAATACACAGAAACAAATAAATAACTCACGTACTACCACCAGGGCAAATCCAACGGTAATAAAAAGTCGTGCATCAAATTTTAAATTCCACGGTTATTTCAAAATCAAAATAATTAGCGACCAATAGGAATACTGAAACAAAAGAGTTGTTAATGAGCATGCGCCACAAGGAGTTCATTTAGGATGAAATAGTCAGGGTTACCATGCTTGGCCCGTCTATCACCCATTTGGCAAGAAAGGGGTAACCAAACCACAGATTAACCCTCTTTTCTTGCACTGCTCCCTTTAAATTATCCTGTTGCTGACAATGCTTTTTCATATTGACCTTACGTTCAATTTTTAATGCTCATAATATATTAGTCCTCAAATGTCCTTCCATATACACAACATGATCTTATTCAGAGTCAAATTTATTTTAGAGTTGGAAGGGATAAGTTTCTCGCACAACATACCCTTTTCCTTATGATGTTGTCGTCGGTAATCCACTTTTCACCCCCCAGTTATCATTCGGTTCAAGAAAGGTTCGACTTTATTCCGAACGAGCAGAGGTAGGCATATGATGACTCGATCATCAACATTCTTCTGATTTAATTCATGTGGCAACCACTTTGAATATTTCCACATCAATCCTATCTTCCGAATATGGTTCGGAATGCTTTGCTTGAGTTGAATTAAGTTTTCTGCGATCTCCGATGTTGTCAGAAAAAAATCCTTCTCTACATGGTTTTGTTGTTGTTACTAATGACACTTGGACAAGCTATGCCTCGGCTATGCGAATTTAAATCAATTGGGAGCATCTTTCGTTTTAATCAGAGCACCATGGAGGTGAAAGTACGACTTTTGCTCTTCAAATCCTCCGATAGATGGCAGCACCAGAGGATCTACTCCCTCAATTTTGGCATTAATCTGAGGGGAGTAAATTTCTCTAGACCATTGCACCCATGGTAACTGCTTAGCGACCGACCACAGGACTTTCGTCCACAGATTTGACGAGCACGTATACCGCATGTACTCGGTGGGTCTTTGGCGGCATTGGGAATCAAACCCCACCCTTCCGGATGGAGGGCCGATACCCTAATCACTAGGCTACCACGGCCCCATCTATATGGTTTTAACAGCATCGATCGATGGCCAGAACTTTCCGGTAGACCTAATACACACACACACACACACATACCACACACACACACACACACACACATATATATATATATATATATATATATATATATATATATAGATAGATAGATAGATAGATAGATAGATAGATAGATAGATAGATAGATATAGATAAATAGGTTTTGTTTAGTTTGTTTGTCGCTCAACGGTCATTTTTTTGCACACGAGGGTTAATTACACCGGGACCTACGGTTAAAGTGGATTCCGAACCACTACAAACATCCATGCCCAAGATGGGATTCGAACCCACGAACTGTTGAACCGAAGGCAAGAGCGCTAACCATTCGGCTGCCAGCTCGGCGATAGATAGTTAGATAGACAGAAAATAGTAGTTAGTAACATATCTTTTGTTACACGGTCACGAGTAGTGTTAATCAGTTAATGAAAAATTTCGTTAACTATCAAACACCACAGAGTTTTGAGCAACCGTCATGTGATGATTTTGCCGCGTAAATTGACAATTTCCTCTCCAGTTACACAGCACTACAAATGTTTATGGCTTTACAAATGTTTAGCATACAAAGATCCATTTTGCTCAATGATTTCCGATCGTTCCAAGCGATTTGAATTCATATTAAGTCCCCAGTACCCTGAACTTTCGCAGCCTCAAGTCACAAGTGAAATGATAAAGAATAATTTTAAATTCCAAACATTGGCTCCCAGTTAACACTCGCCTTTGCCTCTCAAGTGAGGATCGCTTTTAATTTCGTGTGCTTTTTGTGGCTGAAAGAGAGTCAGCTTTCTTCTGGAGCCCCAAATAAGAATAAATTTAAAATATGTTTTATGTATGTCTTTTAAAAATATGTTTACGTCCGCAGTTCAAAAATTATGAAAGACTTGTCTTTAAAAACGAGTCCCAAGCCATCAAGTATATCATAAATATAAAAAATTTTAAAATTTGTTGTTCATGTTGTTAAGCGATTGGAAGTATATATGCATACATTAACTAAAATTATAGAATATTCCATAGATGGCAATAAATGGAATTATTTCTTCAAAAGATCAAGAAAATAATTATAAAAATTCTCAGTAAATTATTTCAAGAGCAACTAAAATCACTCATATAATTTTTATTAGGTTTTAAGATAATATAAATACGTAAACGTTATCAGTATCACATAACAACGCATTTAGAAGACTGAGATGAAGTTGTTTTGTTTGCCACTAGAGGTCATAACTTTTGATGTTGCCAAATAGTGATTTTAATTCGTTGAGAATAGAATTTATCTCAATTAGAATATTGAATTCTGATAATATTAACAAATATTATGATAGTATTGGAATATATAATAATCTAACTATCAACAAAAAAAATCAAATTTAAAAAGAATTTAAATTTTATTTGATGTGAACTCGAAAACGATTTTTACCTCTTTATTTTTCATATTGAAAATATTTATTGATTGAATTGAATTGTGTAGCAATTTCATGAACTTTTTCATATCCAAAGTATGGAGTTCATAAATCCGAAACTGAAATTATAATTTATATTAATCTAAAATAATTAAAAAAGTTATCCTTCTTATTCTTTTCATAATGTAAATCATTAGTCGAAAATAATTTTTTTTTTTCGTTTTGCTGACAATTTTTATTTAATTCTTTTCTAGCTTCATTTTTCTTGTTAACTTTTTTATGTTTAAAAGAAAATGTCCTAAATGGCATTTCTTTTTTTCAAATTTTCACAACTCTCTCTACCAGCGTAACATTAAAACGTAAGAAAAATTATTGTTTTTTAAGCTCAATTAACAAGATAATCTTTGGTGAAGTCAGGTATTCAGAGAAAAACTTTCTAAAGCACATTCATTGTGTAGTTCTTTCAAAATTAATATCAAATGATGCCTGAACTAAGTAAAAACATTAATATATAGTATATATTTACCCAAAAAAGTTATAAAAATCAAATTGAAATAACAAGGCAAACAGCATACATACTTAATCGATCTGTTTATTGATCTATTTTATACACTGTGGAAAACAAATAAGAAATTAAACATCTTACTTTCAATAGAACACTAGCATGCATTGATGAATTTTTATGAAAATTGAAGAATAAAAAAATTATTGTGATAATTTTTGAGGAATTGAATACTTTTTTCCAATTTGTATTTTTGTTTTTTCTAATCGAAATGGTCAGTACTGTTTTGAGACACAAGTAACGGAATTTACCCCTCTCTTATGGATTCTAATGAATGAAACACCTCAGGTTCAATTCTGTTGACTGCTGCTCTATGTGGCACTGATATTTAGAAAACGGTGATTAGGAGTTTTCCTGGTTATCTCCTTTGCAAATCAGAAAATAATTTATACTTTGTTCCTTAAAAAACAAGTACTTTAGTAATTAGATTTAAAAGATTAGCATTACAATATGACTGAATGAAGTAAATCATTTACATTATTGTTTTCTTTTTATTTCGTATCTCATTCTTTTGTCATCAGAAAAAATTGTTTAGTTTAATTTGTTTAATATAAAAGTTGAAATAATCTTTTAATTGTTGAAAATTTATTTCAAAGTTCCTTATTTCTTGTTCAGAGAAAGTTGTAAGTTTAAGGGAATGTTCACGAAAAGTAGCAGGTTTTACATTTAACGCAAGTAAGAATGGTAGATCTATAGAGTTTAAATTCATAGGATCAAAGTTGATACGTAAGTCATGGAAAAGAGTACCAACTAAGTTATTGATCTTTTCGTTTAACCGTGGTTCAAAATTGAGTTGTTTTAGCCACTTCGAGTCAAAGCTGGTTTGGATTTTGCCATGCTCTTCAAGTTGTCTGTTGTTGTTTCTCATCGCCTTAAACAGCAGAGCTAGATCTCCTTCACCCTGAAGAAGTTCATCACCGATAGGGGATATTGAACCAGGTCCTGCCAGGAAAGACCCAGACAATGTAAGATGTGGTCAGGGGTGGCCTGTACAGAAGAATAAACTCAACTCCATGGCACGACAGCCCATGTGGGCCAAGGCCTGCAGTGCTCATAACTGTTTTCATGACCGAGAGCCCTGGGGTGCGAAGCATATGTCCCAGTTAGGTGGTCAGCCTAACGTAAGACCCCCAGTGTTTAATTCCCAAGCATTCTTGGTACTCAGTTAATCGACCCACTGAAGGGATGAGTCAACCTTGCCCAGCCCGAGTATCGAACCTCGTACCTGTGTCATGGGAGTACAGAAAAATACTTAGTGCAAATTTTGAAATGTTTATTATCACTAAGAAAAGTCATTGATGGCAGATGACCACTAAGGAATCGGGTAAAAGCAGTTTGATCTTGCCTACTGCCACTCCAAATCAAAGAGTTGCCAGAACCCTTACCCTGATACCATGGGTGTACCAGTGGGACCATCTAAATGGCTTTTCAAGTTGCCTATTGGTGTTGACTGGAAACCATTGAACACAGTTAATCTCAAAAATTTAGACCAATCAAAACTGAAGTTTAACACATGAGAGGACAGTCCCATCATGACACTCCAGTGGTTGAACAATAATTCATACAGAACATTTGACCTGCATAAGACACTCTCAATAAGACGGTCTTGGCTTGGCTTGAACTCACTACTTTTCGAAGAGGCCGATGCATGAGCTGTCACTAACTTCGTCCCATCTCGAAACACCAGCAAAAGAACATTGAGTTCTGTAGAACTTTTGATGTGCATACATACATACATAAGAGATGGGAGTGGACCCCGTTCTGTACCAATCGGTTATCGGGTTTAGTCCACTCATCACCATCGTGAGCAAGCAGCACCTTCCAGGGGTTAAAAGGTTGTCCCCAAACTGTGCCGTCACCCAGTATGCTGTTGAAAATGAAGGATTTACAATGGTGGTGCCTTAAAGCCTTGTCTTGGGTTTTGCAGTATCCAAAACATTACAGTTCTATATCAGGCAGGGATGATAACATATGGATGAATGATTGAAAAAATGAAGAATGAAACTATTGTGTGGCTGCAAAATCCTTGATTCTGTGATTGGTTGGGGAAAAACAGTCATTTCAATTTTGAAGTCTCTAACTAAAAGTTCAAGTTAGCTTAAACTTAGGAGGTTAAAAGTCTGTGTCTGATGAATCGCCTGGCGAGCTGATTGAAGGAGGATTCTTGTCCTTGCACAGATCGAGACCTTTTTCTGTGAGGAGCTTAGCGGTTAGTGTTAATTTTTTCTTGTGGGGAGCTGAACGAAGACAGAATCGAAGAAAATCGGTGTAGTTAAGGTTTTGAGGACATTTGAGACGATGCTGTGCGGTGTAGCTGCATTCTGTAATGTAGTGGAAAGGATTGCCTTCTTTGCCACAGAGACAGAGAGATGAAGATGTTCTATTTATTTTTTTAAAGTAAGTTGGAAACGGACCACGATCTGTTACGCAGTAATTTACATACGGGTTATCCAGTACGTGTGGCTCGGAGACTTTTGGAATTATTTTGTTAGTTGTTCTTCCCTGGTGTGCTATTGACTATGCGGTTTGCCATGAGGCTAATTTTTGAGATTTAAGGTTGTGTTCTATGGAAGGTTTGGGACCATGCGAGGTGATATTGTTAATCTTTTGGAAGTTTGGTTGATTCTTTCGCAGCTGCGTCAGCGATCTCATTGCCTTGGATGCCTATGTGAGCTCTGGTCCAGATGAGGGTGAATTTAGGACACACTCAGCTACACGGTCTCAGCTTGAACTTACTACTTTTGGAACAGGAGAACGATGCATTTCTTCATCAGGCTAATGAAACCATACTCCAAGTTGCTTTCTACAGGGACCAAGTATCAATAATTATTTTTAATTTGTTTTATTTGCTCTTTTCCAACTTTCTATAACTGCCGACTCTAAGCATTGCCACTAATTTTAAACTATGACCTAATACGAGGTCGAAATTTGAGCTGACACTCTTCTCTTCAAATTTCATGCCACACGTAGGTGTATTAACCTCAGCGAAAGTTCAACAAGCATACTCTTTTTCATTGAACTCTGGTACCGAATAATTAAACTTTTATATTCGAGATTATTTTCGCCAAACAAATCATCTTGGTCCTAAAATTTTTAGTCAAGTACAAAATTGACATAGATTAATATAAAATTGTCATGAAAGATTTCAGTTTTGAAAGATCCCGTAATAGAATGTTTTATTATTTATTCTAAAATTGACTGAAACCTAATGATTTTTTGAATATTTATTTGCTTATAGCCGGAAGTCAACAATTCTCCGCTTGATGCCAAAACTCATCCATAAAATTTATTTCGTCACCTAAGTTTACGTCCACGCAACCTAAAATGCCTTATTTATGGCATCGATGATTAACAAGTTAAATTTCAACAGTAACGCAACACATTTTCACTTTACTGTCACGAAATTTTGAGACAACATTATCGATTAATTTATTAAGTTTTCACACATACATCATCGATAAATTGCTACGGTCTCAGAGTTATGAACTCTAAAAGGGAAGTAAGAGTATTAAGGGGAAAATATTATTTATGGCGCAAATAAATAATATCTTTGCTTAGTTGCACCATAAGTAAATACTCATGCTTGAATTTTATTTTCAGGATTTTAATATCATAAAAATATTAATAATCGAAACAATGCGCTGGGTTTCAATTTATTAAAAATATAAGAAGCATGATCTACTCATCAATGAATATAATAAGTAAATACTCATGCTTGAATTATATTTTCAGGCTTTTAATATTATAAAAATATTAATAATCGAAACAATGCGCTGGGTTTCAATTTATTAAAAATATAAGATGGTTATCTATTCATCAATGAAATCTATCAATTTTAGAAAATATTGAACAATTATAAATATTTGTTTTATTGACATAAATTAGAAAAATATTCGAAGGATTATGAATTTATATAATTACTAAAAAGCACACAAATAATGTATTAAGTTGGAAAATAAGTTCGTTGGGGAATAAGTTGGGGAATAAGTTCCAACTTGTCTAGTGGTCAGTGTGCCTGACTGCGGATAAGGAGGTCCTGGGTCTGAATCCCGGTTCGGTCATGGATGTACTTTCTCTCTCTATCTATCCTGTCTTTGTCCCTTCCTTGTATGAATGAAGTGTGAATGGTTGCCTACCCTATAAACGGGTTCCTATGGCATGTGTGTACTGAAGAAGTTGGACTCCACACCAAATATGGTTCAGTTGGAAAAGTGGAGCAGCGCACCCCATATTGCCAGCCTAGCTGGCACACGACCACTATATATATATATATATATATATATATATATATATATATATATATATATATATATATATATATATATATATATATATATATATATATATTGTTTGTTAATGTGTGTTTGTGATAAACAATTATAGATAACTTTACTATAATTTTTTATAGTGACATAAACTTAATGAATATATTTTATATAAATATAGTCAATAATAAAAATCTTTCTTAGTGATAATATAATCGAACAATATGTAAAATAATTTATATAAAATTTTTACAAGCAGCAATTATTTTACAACGTATAAATTATGAAAAAAATTAAAATCTAAAACTCATTATAAGATTGGGCACGCTTCAAATCTGAATGAATTCAAAAACATGTGTTAAAAAATTTTAAAAACTTCAGATAATTTTCTTGCTTCTATTTATATTTTGCTAGACGCTATAAGAAATTTGAAAAGTTTTGAGAAATGCAAGCATTTTTCTCAATCACAACTTTTAAATAAAAATTTTAAAATTACCTTTACTTTTGTTAGTTTTCTATAAATTTTTCACTTTTTAATATTACAACTTTAAAATTAAAAATGTCTTATAGCGTTTTGATTCGTAAATATTTCTAGATAATTTTTATTATTATTTGAAAGTAATTAAAATAAAAATGTGATCTGATTATAATACTATTTATAACTGACTTATTTTGTTTTTTGAAGATAAAATTATTAAATTTTTACATTGTTATTGCTAATGCTATTGAAAACAACAGTGTTCTTGACATTAAAAGAATATCGAAATATGTTTTTTATTCAGACAGTTACAATATTTCCAAAATTGCTGACCACCAATTTTGCTCACATTTAAAAAGATACAAACTATATGATGTAAGATATTCTTTAAAAGGAGTTAGATACAAAAGAAAAACTCAATTAAAATCTATGATTTAAACTGCATTCCGAATAATTTCAAACATCTATGTTTGAAACAACCTTAGAACTCGCAAGTGTAAGGGTGACGCCACAAATTCATTTGTATCATTGAGAAAAAAGGCATAAAATTTAAGATGTTAAAAATTTTTATTTCTGTTTGATAAAAAAAATTATATGATTTGGGAAAATTCTTTGATGAACTCACTTTTTCTAGTTTTGAACCTAAATCATGGCCTAGCTGGCAGCCGAATGGTTAGAACTCTGGAGCTCAGTTTCAAAGTTTGTAGGCTCGATACCTCCTCAAGCTTGGATGTTTGCAATGGTTTGGAAGCAATGCTGGGTGGACTGTCATATTACCTGAGCTTATTAATTGTTATCTTATGGCTGAAAAGACACAAGAAACGACTAACATTTCTGCATTTGCAGTTGAAGCCTCTGAAATAGACCTTACTGAAAAAGACAAGGGAACTCTGAGTAAATCCAGTGAAGGGGCAGCAATGAATCCTTCACAGGAAGTAGAAATGACCTCCAAACCATCTTTTTCTGGTGAAAGTCAGGAAGCTATCGCTAGCATGACTGACTCTCTGACCAGAATCATCTGTGGATCATCAGCGAGGAATCTAAGATGCTCTAGGCAGAAGATACGTTTAATCGTAGGCTTCATAACTGGACACTACTATTTTAGAAAACACCTCCATACAATGGGACTGTTTCAGCAAGACCCTATCTACAGGAAATGTCATACGCAAGAGGAAACGGCCAAGCATATCATTTACGAATGCGAGGAGGCCCTTGCCCTCCCTAGATTAACTTCTTTAGGCATCATCCATACTAGAGAGTTACACCTAGACTCCATTAAAGGGTTATCGGACTTTATTAATAAAGTGGGTGACCCAAGCAACTGGAACTAGGAAACATTGGGTTTGGAGTTAATAGTACAAAATGCTGATAAAAGCAGAGGTGTCCAATGACATACAAACCCAACTCTAAGAAGAAGAAGAAGAAATGGTTTGGAATTCACTTTAAACTATGGATCCTTGTCCAATTAGCTCTCATGTGCAAAAAACGTTGATAGGCAAACAAACTGAATCAAATCATGTGACCGAAATCAATTTTCCTTGGAAAAGAGTTGTATTCTAATGTTCTATGAAAAAGATATTTTCTAAGGTCTCAAACAGGTTGGTTGGTTGGGTTTTATGGCACAAGGTCAAAATTGGATATGCTGTGCGGTCTCAAATAGGAGATCTCTTAAAAATAATCTCATGATTTATTAATAAGAAAAAACTAAATTTAAATTTATTTTCGCAAAATTAGTGATTCCCACTTGCTTCTATCCCCGAAACCCTTATCTTAACCGTAGAGTCAATATGAATTCTAAAAGATATTTAGCCAATGAGATTAATTCTTCTTACAATGTAGAACAAATATGTGTCATCAATGAAATTCATAATCTACAGACATGCGCATTAGTGAAAGAAATATGTAATATTTTTTACTATTTTGCGCATTACTTTGCGGTTAAGTCGAGCTGGAGCTGTCAGTTGACTGATTCAACAATTTGTGGCTTCGATTCCTATCTCAGTAGAGTTATTTGAAATCTAATTTAAATTGTAATTTCGAGACAATCCATTTCTCATGTTTGAAAATTGATCATAGAATGATAAAGAAAACAACAAAGTCTAACGTTTATTGGCTTCAGATTCTGATTATAATCAAATATAAAATACTTTAATAATTAAAACAATGAATATTCATTTAGTAAATTATTATAAATTATTACAATATTAAATTAAAATTTTTAATGCTATTTTCATCAGGTAAACATCATTTTGAACGACAAATATTTTATGTAATAAAATATTTATCATAAAACTATGGTTCAGTTAATATTTATAAATATAAAATTAATTATTAAACTCTTTTCGAGTTCAATGTTTTTTATGCATTTGAAATATAAAATTTTATAACAAATAAAACATTATACAAAATAAATTTTAAAAGCAAACGAAAAAAAATGTATGAAATTTTTAGAATTAAAATATCTAAAAATAATACGAGCACAACAATTTAAAATTATAAGGGTAAAAAAAATTAGTTATAATATGGTGTAAAGTTAAAAGATCAAAACCATATGAGAAAAAAATCATAAGAATATAATACAAAAAAGTAATGATGAATTATTAAACTTTTTCGAACTAAATATTGTTTTATGCATTTAAAATATAAATATTTTGAACAAATAAAACACAATTCAAAAAATTTTATATGTAAAATGAAAAATAAGTGGAGGAATTCTTTATAGAATTAAAAAATCTGAAAATAATAGGAACAAAAATTTAAATAATAAGGGTAGGAAAATCTAATAAAAATATGTGGGGGCGTACAATTAAAAGTTCAAAACCAAATAAAAAAATCAAATAATAAGAAAAATTATAAAATTAATGATTTTGAATTAAAATTTTTTATTTAATTATTTGTAAACAATGTCAAAAAGATGCATATGCAACCTTTAAAAATGCCCCATAATTTTTTTTTAAACAATGGAATCAAATTTAAAATTAAATACAAATATTATCACAACACAAACTGCTTATTTGTCTAAAACATTTTATAAAAATAAAAAAAGTATTCGAAAGTACATTAAATTTTTACACTTAGAGTATATTTCATGTACAAAAACAATTTATTGAGATTATTTACGAAATATTTTGAAAGTGTAATTGTAATTTGAAGTAAACTGCAGACACATTTTAGCAGATGAGAGCAGTTTTCTCTTTGCTGTAGCTTATAAACTAGTTAAACTAAATAAAAAGATAGGATATTTTAATGAGAAAATAATGTGAATCAAATAATCTCTATTTCAAATATACAAGTTTTTGGTTGGTGGTAAAATTATTTTTAGATTTTGATTGCTTATATCAAGGATTCGACAGAACATAACTTAATAAAAAAATTTGTTAAAAAAATTTTTTAATTGCTGAATCTTTTTCAAAATTCATGTGAAGAGACCTAAACTATTTTCATGAGGGAATCTTTATCTTGATATACAAATCACAAAGTTTTCTATTTTGATTACTGAATTTTTTCAAAACCCGTAGGAAAATAGGATTCAAGATTCAACTGCTCGAATCATGCTCTCGATCATATAATGGAATAAAGGCTTACTTCTAGTTCATTAATCGAGAAAATTTGAGAATCTCGAATCTTTCGTGTAGCTCTAGGCATGAAAATGTTCAATATTTTTTCCTTTTCGAATCCTTCTCGATATGAAGGTCAATTTTTGGCTCCAAATATTTTCCATGATTTATGGATTACGAAAGTTTGATTCCGAAAACTATATACGTGAAATTGAGCTTTCAATTTTACATCGTTCCATATGATTTCAGAAATGTAACTTTTCTCTACCAATAAATTATTTTCGTAATTTATATATAATTTGGAAAATTCAATATATTTTGACTCTCAATTATTTTTTATTTTAGATTCATAAAATTTTCTAACTATAATTTTCCCATCCTAAAAATTTCATGTCAAATATGAATCGTGAGATATCTGTATGTGATTCATCTGATAAAAAAATTCTACTTTTCTAATTTATAAATATTTTAATGTTAGTGGAGTTTTCAGCATCTATTTTCGAATTATTTACATAAATAACTTTGGAGAGCAATTGTCTCTTGAACCTTTTGCATATAAGATCCTGGAATCCCTTTAGTGATTCAAGTAATAAGATTAATGAATTCTAAATTCTCAAATATTCGATCATATCAAAAATTACTTGCATTTTAAATTCTCGGAACTTTCTAGAAATTCAGAACGAAACGATAGATCAGAAAACAAAGATTCAAATATCCTATGTTTGAATGTTCTTATAAATTCACAGAATGAAGAAAGAATAAAATCTTCTCCAAAATCTTTTTACACAATTCATGAAATGTGAGAATTTAAGTTTTTTAGTCTCTGTTTTTCTCATAATTTATGTAACCAAACATTTTTAACTTTTCACAATTTTGGACTGTGAAACTTTTAGACTTCAATTCTAGAATTTTTTTTAATAATTTATAAAACAAAAGAATTTGAGTTCTTAATTCCCCATACTTTTTGCTTCGAAACAATTCAAGATTCAAGAAAATTTCCGGTCACATGTTATCTCTTCAAAGGTTTAATTTCAGAAAATATATATTAAAATATATCAGTAAAATATTTTAGAAGATTAAACTGAGGCTTGGTCTATAGCACAGAAAAAAATTCCCGCTTGCAAATTAAAAGCCACTTAAGATCCTAACATTAAATTAAGACTGAATAAATATTTTACTGTACTCCACATAATAAAAAAATACTTTGATGTGCAGATAACGATTAATTAAGTACTTTTCGAGGCTAAAGAAGAGTACTTAATTAAGGTTATTTTTTAGTGACTTTTAGTGACTTAGCAATAAAAATTAGTGGAAATTTATTTCTCATTTCATGATATAAAAGAAAAACGCAAAAGAATCTTTTCAGAGAATTTATTAATACTGTATTCGACTATAACAATGGAATAAAATTGGTATTAATTAAATTATAAATTAATTGATTCTCCAAAATACAAGCTTGTCATTGCGAATATTTTTTAAGTAATTAAGTAATTTTTCATTCTTAATTTTGTCTCTTTTATTTCCATGAAATAAGCTAATGAAGAGATAATTAATTAGACATCGAGTATAATTAACTTAATAAGATTGGTGAAAGTTAGGAATTTTTTCTTTGATTATTTGAATTTTTTTTTCATTCTTTTTAGATTAAGGCATCAAATATATTCTTAATTTGAATAATGAGGTAAAAGTTCTTTCTTTGAGCTTGAAAGAGATACACGAAAATATTTCAAATCATAAAAAAAATTTTTTGATTAAGATTATTTTAAATAAGATACATTAAATTTGTATCTGAAAGTAAGACTTACTTTTTGCTTTTTTTATTTAGTTATTTATCCGAATGATAATCTGTATTGATTAAATATGGTAAATTTAAACAAAATGTCTCTCTTTTTACTCTATTGTCACGTGATGGGATTTCTAAATTCGTTGACAAAGTTTCACATAACAATTGATAATTTGATTAGTAAACTTTTTAAGTCTGCGCGATAATCTTTGGGTGTGTAGGAATCGCGAATTGATTTCCTTTTAAACCCAAGACTGAAACATTTCTAAGCCTGAAATTTATTATTTAATAAGAGCAGGCTATATTATAAATGAGGGATGACATTAAAATTTATTAAACTTAAATCTTATGACTTTTTATTTAAAATTAAATAGTTATAATATTACATTTTTAGCAACTATTATTCTTAAGAAAATTTTTTCTAATTTCCAATAGTTTACTTCTTACTCAACTTAAGTGTCGTTTTCATTCAACGATCTCTTTTTTTCACATGAGGTCTAGTTAGATTCAGGCTTATAATTTAATAGGAATTTTGAACCCTTGTGTTCGTTTTAGATCAAGATGAGATTCGAACTTCCGGAGGTTGATGAAACCTGTGCACGTTAACAATATTAGGCTTTATGTCCCTCCGTTAATGTATTGGAATTTAGAGGTATTAGTGCCAGCTCAGATGTCGACACTTTATTTGACATTGACTTAAAATTTTAATGTTGACATTGCTGAGTAACTTTGAGTTGCTAAAAATCTGTACAGAAAATTGAATCCAATGAAAGTAAAATATTTGTTGAAATCCTGGGTGGGTCCTGGGTGGGGCGCTCTGTGGCTGAGTGGTCTAAAGCATCACCGCTAATCGCTTGAGAGCGTAGGAGTGTGGGTTCGATTCCCACCATGGCCCTGGGTGTTTTTTTCGTTATTCTTCTGTGGTTGTACATCTGTCATTGTACTATCTGTCCTATTATCGACGAAGACTTACAAGCGGATCTCAAGAATCAAGCATACAAGTCTGAATATATGTAATGTAATAAAATAAAATAAATAATAATCCTGGGTGCTCCGTGGCTGAGTGTTTAAAGCATCACTCCGTTAATCGCTTGAGAGCGTAGGAATGTGGGTTCGATTCCCACCGTGGCCCTGGGTGTTATCTTCTGTGGTTGTACATCTGTCATTTTGCTATTTGTCCTATTATCGACGAAGACTTACAAGCGGATCTCAAGATTCAAGCATACAAGTCTGAATGTACATATATAATGTAATAAATAAAAAATAAATTGACATCCACGTAAATATTTCGGTGTAGTAAAAAAATATTATTCTACTATAGAAAACAGCATCTGTTTTAATTGAACTGCCCATTTCTTGTTATAAATGTCATTAAAAAGGCTAACTGGTTTTCAGCTTAAACTATGATCAAGAGACGAGGTGACCAACGCTTAACACAACAATCTCTGCTTTAAAAAGAAAAAATAAGGATGAGAAATGACTACCTAATTGCCATTACATTATTACTAATTTTTATTACTATCGAAATTTCGATATTATGTTGTAATAATTACAAATAGGATTGTTTCAGAAACTAGTTTTTAGGAAACCAAAAATTGTTCTTATCATCTAAAGAAATTACTGTAAAACAATTTTCGTTTATTAAAATTTTTCGCATTTTAGATCATCCCAAATCTTTTCATAAAATGTTTTTGGCATTGAAATTTCACAAAATTCGTTTTCTAAATAAAAAAATGAAACACTTTATGCGGTTATTGGTCAATTTTTTTAGATCAAATGAGAAAATCTACTGATGACTATTATAGTCATTTATATATAATAGTTGCCGCCCGCCCTGTCTAGTGGTCAGAGTCCCTGACTACGGATGGGGAGGTCCTGGGTTCGAATCGCAGTTCGGGCATGGATGTACTATCTCTCTCTATCTATCCTGTCTTTGTCCTTTCCTTGTAGGAAGGAGGTGTGAATGGTTGCCTACCCTATAAACGGGTCCCTATGGCATGTGTGTACTGAGGAAGTCGAACTCCACACCAAAAATATGGTTCAGTTGAAAAAGTGGAGCAGCGCACTCCATGTTGCCAGCCTAGCTGGCACACACGCGCGACAACAACAACATATATAATAGTTTGAGATTTATTTAATCTAGTGCATCTGGAAACTTTTCTTCGTAGTTTCACCTCCTCTTAAAGGATAGCGTGATTATGGTAACAAAATACACACAAATGAAGGCACAAGTATATAAATCAAGAATACTGAACTCACAAAGATCAAAACAAATACTCTATGTATAAGGATAAAAGATCCATATACAAGAAATTTTTAAGGCTCAAAATATGACATTATAATTTTAATTCATATCATATTCTAAAATATATAATTAAATCAGTCTATAGAGTTAGATCTATATTTGTGTGTTTAAATAAACAATAAATGCCTCAAAATGGACCGAAAATAATTAGATAGACCAAAAATAATAAATAGACCGAAGATAAATAATGGATCAATATTTTTAGTAAATCTAAAAATTTTCTTTTTCACATGGGGATTCACATTCAGAAAGGAACTATGTATAATAAGAATCAGCTCCACCCAATGTGGGAATCGAACTCACAAACAGCCGGATTAAAGAAAAGGTCGCTAATCATTTATCTAACAGTTTATTGCATTAATAATGTATAGGGGTGTTTTAGGGTTGTGTTTGCAACTTTAAGTTACGTTTTGCATGACACTAATTCAATGGGCTTTAAAGTTTAAAGAGTATTCCGAATGACTACCCACAACCAAACCCGAGGTGAGCATCGAATATATGAACTGTTGAATTGAAAGCCCCATCGCTAACTATTCAGTTGCCAGTTTGATGATAGGAAATATTCTTAAAATGAAGAAGAGGGAGTTTTATGGTGTGCATGTTCTTAATAAAGTCATGAATAATAAAAAATCTCTACTTGTAACTCATTTAGAATTAAAATTTATGTGACTTAATTCATATGGCGAATTAAAATATGGTTTAGATGGCAAAAAAATCCTTTCAAATTTATCCAGAGTTAAAGAAGTAGCCATTCAGATAAGAAATTAGTAGATAAGAATTTGATATAATATACCGAGATAAAGAATATATAAATATAGTGAAAGAGGATAAAGAAAAGAATTGTTACAGCCATGCCCAGATGCATGAAAATTACCTGGAGTTAATAGCTATATAGAAAAGTCAATGAGAAACTTTGAGATTTGAAGGAATAACTTTGTGCATGTGTACATTGTTGCCATCTCTTCCTTAGCAATACATGATGGTAGCAATTAAAGGGGTGGCTGAATTAAATATTAGAATTATTATTTTTGAAATTGCTTATTAGATAGTTATTATCTCGATATTATTATTTTTTCAACATATTCACACAATATTACTTTTTCGTGAGGATTTAATTATATAACGCGGTTTTCAACCGTATTTGCAAGTCATATAAGGAAGGGGAACAAATAACCCCAGCACCGATTCTCTACTGTTCAAAGTATCGAACTTAGGAATTTCTACTCTATAATACATTGTATTACTACTATACTCTCCTAGAAGCCCTTATAATAACTATTCGTCTTCACGAAAATAGCTGAAACTGAAAAACAGCATACTCATTTTAACGATAAATTTTTGGTAAAAGTTTACAATGGGGTACCTCTTGATTGACGCCAAGATAAGTCGCCAAGATTGATTGACGCCAAGACTACCAGAAATTAAAGTTTGTCGCCAAAATGTATCACCAAACTATACATAAGTGGTACTCGATTTTACACCGCGAACCCGAGTTTTTCATAAATACGGCTAGATCACGAAGAAAGAATTCCAAAGTATCTTTTTTGAGTACATAGTATCGAACTTGACTCTATCTGTTTATAAGAACTTAGGGTAATTATTTTAATCAGATTATTAAAAAATGGGGGATATTTGTAGTTTTTCCTTCTACACAGTGAAAGAATTAAAATTGTCTTTAACATCCACCGCTAAAATTGCCTTCCTGTAGGAATTTTCATATATAATGGCCGTATTCGTAATTGAGGAACCAGGAAAATTCCCAAGCACACACTCCGACATATGTGAATGAAAAAGTCATAAATTAAACATTTCATTTTTCGTTGTTCGACAAGGTCTAGAATCGAACGCGGGACCTTCCTCCTTAACACCCTCAGTCCTACCATGAGATTATAATGACAATAAAAACTAAATAACACTCACTTAAAAAAGTCCTCCTTTAATGAGAACTCGTATTTAACTTGATAATTACTGATTGCTGCAAATATTAGAACAACACTGGCTTTAAACGGGAAAACCATTAAATCAAAGAGCATATTTGTGGTTCATAAATTTTTTTATGGCTTATCCTCTCTAGTTTAGCTAATCTTTTCTTGGATATTGGTAGTGTAAGGTAAATAAGCTCAAGAGATGCAAAGCACTAAAAGAATGGATGACTTAAAAAAAATTGGAAATAAATACAGAAGAATTTGATAATTATTCATCAGTTGACGCCAATGTTAACGCTTTTGGGAGGCACCTGTTTCAGAAAATATTGTTTAAAAATTCAAGCTAGGGTTGACCAATATTAAGTTGAAACACCTCAATCCTTTCAATTATTTTTGAGGGCAAAAAAATCAAAATATTTCGAAACCAAAAATGTAAGTGATATTTTTTTCAAATCAAAAGCCTTCTCCAAAAAACAATAATACAAAAAAAATTTCCGCACATAGGTGAAAATGTTTATTAATTAATAAAGTATAATTTTAATATATTGAATTAATATATGTGGGTATGAATTATTATTTTTTTCATGAACATGTTTTCTGCGACTTTGGATTATAATGATCGAATGCAGGGTCTATTCTCTCTCGTCCTGCATAAAGAGTTCGACTGTATTATTAATAAATCTCAGTATTTAGTTAATATATAATTCAGAATAAAATAGAACAATTCCCGATATATATCTTCAAAACATTACAGTTCTATATCAGGCAGGGATGACAACATATGGATGAATGATTGAAAAAATGAAGAATAAAACTATTGTGTGGCTGCAAAGTCCTTGATTCTGTGATTGGTTGGGGAAAAACAGTCATTTCAATTTTGAAGTCTCTAACTAAAAGTTCAAGTTACCTTAAACTTAGGAGTTTAAAAGTCTGAGTCTGATGAATCGTCTGGCGAGCTGATAGAAGGAGGATTCCTGTCCTTGCACAGATCGAGACCTTTTTCTGGGAAGAGCTTAGCGATTAGTGTTGATTTTTCTTGTGGTGAGTTGAACGAAGACAGAATCGAAGAAAATCAGTGTAGTTAAGGTCTTGAGGGCATTTGAGATGATGCTGTGCGGTGTAGGTGCATTCTGTAATGTAGTGGAAAGGATTGCCTTCTTTGCCGCAGAGACAGAGAGATGAAGATGTTCTATTTATTTTTTTAAAGTAAGTTGGAAACGGACCATGATCTGTTACGAAGTAATTTACATACGGGTTATCCAGTACGTGTGGCTCGGAGACTTTTGGAATTATTTTGTTAGTTGTTCTTCCCTGGTGTGCTATTGACTATGCGGTTTGCCATGAGGATAATTTTTGAGATTTAAGGTTGTGTTCTATGGAAGGTTTGGGACCATGCGAGGTGATATTGTTCATCTTTTGGAAGTTTGGTTGATTCTTTCGCAGCTGCGTCAGCGATCTCATTGCCTTGGATGCCTATGTGAGCTCTGGTCCAGATGAGGGTGAATTTAGGACACACTCAGCTACACGGTCTCAGCTTGAACTTACTACTTTTGGAACAGGAGAACGATGCTTTTCTTCATCAGGCTAATGAAACCATACTCCAAGTTGCTTTCTACAGGGACCAAGTATCAATAATTATTTTTAATTTGTTTTATTTGCCCTTCTCCAACTTTCTATAACTGCCGACTCTAAGCATTGCCACTAATTTTAAACTATGACCTAATACGAGGTCGAAATTTGAGCTGACACTCTTCTCTTCAAATTTCATGCCACACGTAGGTGTATTAACCTCAGCGAAAGTTCAACAAGCATACTCTTTTTCATTGAACTCTGGTACCGAATAATTAAACTTTTATATTCGAGATTATTTTCGCCAAACAAATCATCTTGGTCCTAGAATTTTTAGTCAAGTACAAAATTGACATAGATTAATATAAAATTGTCATGAAAGATTTCAGTTTTGAAAGATCCCGTAATAGAATGTTTTATTATTTATTCTAAAATTGACTGAAACCTAATGATTTTTTGAATATTTATTTGCTTATAGCCGGAAGTCAACAATTCTCCGCTTGATGCCAAAACTCATCCATAAAATTTATTTCGTCACCTAAGTTTACGTCCACGCAACCTAAAATGCCTTATTTATGACATCGATGATTAACAAGTTAAATTTCAACAGTAACGCAACACATTTTCACTTTACTGTCACGAAATTTTGAGACAACATTATCGATTAATTTATTAAGTTTTCACACATACATCATCGATAAATTGCTACGGTCTCAGAGTTATGAACTCTAAAAGGGAAGTAAGAGTATTAAGGGGAAAATATTATTTATGGCGCAAATAAATAATATCTTTGCTTAGTTGCACCATAAGTAAATACTCATGCTTGAATTTTATTTTCAGGATTTTAATATCATAAAAATATTAATAATCGAAACAATGCGCTGGGTTTCAATTTATTAAAAATATAAGAAGCATGATCTACTCATCAATGAATATAATAAGTAAATACTCATGCTTGAATTATATTTTCAGGCTTTTAATATTATAAAAATATTAATAATCGAAACAATGCGCTGGGTTTCAATTTATTAAAAATATAAGATGGTTATCTATTCATCAATGAAATCTATCAATTTTAGAAAATATTGAACAATTATAAATATTTGTTTTATTGACATAAATTAGAAAAATATTCGAAGGATTTTGAATTTATATAATTACTAAAAAGCACACAAATAATGTATTAAGTTGGAAAATAAGTTCGTTGGGGAATAAGTTGGGGAAAAAGTTCCAACTTGTCTAGTGGTCAGTGTGCCTGACTGCGGATAAGGAGGTCCTGGGTCTGAATCCCGGTTCGGTCATGGATGTACTTTCTCTCTCTATCTATCCTGTCTTTGTCCCTTCCTTTTATGAATGAAGTGTGAATGGTTGCCTACCCTATAAACGGGTTCCTATGGCATGTGTGTACTGAAGAAGTTGGACTCCACACCAAATATGGTTCAGTTGGAAAAGTGGAGCAGCGCACCCCATATTGCCAGCCTAGCTGGCACACGACCACTATATATATATATATATATATATATATATATATATATATATATATATATATATATATATATATATATATATATATATATATATATATATATATATATATATATATATATATATTGTTTGTTAATGTGTGTTTGTGATAAACAATTATAGATAACTTTACTATAATTTTTTATAGTGACATAAACTTAATGAATATATTTTATATAAATATAGTCAATAATAAAAATCTTTCTTAGTGATAATATAATCGAACAATATGTAAAATAATTTATATAAAATTTTTACAAGCAGCAATTAAGTACTTTTCGAGGCTAAAGAAGAGTACTTAATTAAGGTTATTTTTTAGTGACTTTTAGTGACTTAGCAATAAAAATTAGTGGAAATTTATTTCTCATTTCATGATATAAAAGAAAAACGCAAAAGAATCTTTTCAGAGAATTTATTAATACTGTATTCGACTATAACAATGGAATAAAATTGGTATTAATTAAATTATAAATTAATTGATTCTCCAAAATACAAGCTTGTCATTGCGAATATTTTTTAAGTAATTAAGTAATTTTTCATTCTTAATTTTGTCTCTTTTATTTCCATGAAATAAGTTAATGAAGAGATAATTAATTAGACATCGAGTATAATTAACTTAATAAGGTTGGTGAAAGTTAGGAATTTTTTCTTTGATTATTTGAATTTTTTTTTCATTCTTTTTAGATTAAGGCATCAAATATATTCTTAATTTGAATAATGAGGTAAAAGTTCTTTCTTTGAGCTTGAAAGAGATACACGAAAATATTTCAAATCATAAAAAAAATTTTTTGATTAAGATTATTTTAAATAAGATACATTAAATTTGTATCTGAAAGTAAGACTTACTTTTTGCTTTTTTTATTTAGTTATTTATCCGAATGATAATCTGTATTGATTAAATATGGTAAATTTAAACAAAATGTCTCTCTTTTTACTCCATTGTCACGTGATGGGATTTCTAAATTCGTTGACAAAATTTCACATAACAATTGATAATTTGATTAGTAAACTTTTTAAGTCTGCGCGATAATCTTTGGGTGTGTAGGTATCGCGAATTGATTTCCTTTTAAACCCAAGACTGAAACATTTCTAAGCCTGAAATTTATTATTTAATAAGAGCAGGCAATATTATAAATGATTTATTTATTTATTTATTACATTAGATATATTCAGACTTGTATGCTTGATTCTTGAGATCCGCTTGTAAGTCTTCGTCGATAATAGGACAAATAGCACAATGACAGATGTACAACCACAGAAGAATAACGAAGAAAACACCCAGGGCCACGGTGGGAATCGAACCCACACTCCTACGCTCTCAAGCGATTAGCGGTGATGCTTTAGACCACTCAGCCACGGAGCGCCCATTATAAATGAGGGATGACATCAAAATTTATTAAACTTAAATCTTATGACTTTTTATTTAAAATTAAATAGTTATAATATTACATTTTTAGCAACTATTATTCTTAAGAAAATTTATTCTAATTTCCAATAGTTTACTTCTTACTCAACTTAAGTATCGTTTTCATTCAACGATCTCTTTTTTTCACCTGAGGTCTAGTTAGATTCAGGCTTATAATTTAATAGGAATTCTGAACCCTTGTGTTCGTTTTAGATCAAGATGAGATTCGAACTTCCGCAAGTTGATGACACCTGTGCACGTTAACAATATTAGACTTTATGTCCCTCCGTTAATGTATTGGAATTTAGAGGTATTAGTGCCAGCTCAGATGTCGACACTTTATTTGACATTGACTTAAAATTTTAATGTTGACATTGCTGAGTAACTTTGAGTTGCTAAAAATCTGTACAGAAAATTGAATCCAATGAAAGTAAAATATTTGTTGAAATCCTGGGTGCTCCGTGGCTGAGTGGTCAAAGCATCACTCCGCTAATCGCTTGAGAGCGTAGGAATGTGGGTTCGATTCCCACCGTGGCCCTGGGTGTTATCTTCTGTGGTTGTACATCTGTCATTTTGCTATTTGTCCTATTATCGACGAAGACTTACAAGCGGATCTCAAGAATCAAGCATACAAGTCTGAATGTACATATATAATGTAATAAATAAAAAATAAATTGAAATCCACGTAAATATTTCGGTGTAGTAAAAAAATATTATTCTACTATAGAAAACAGCATCTGTTTTAATTGAACTGCCCATTTCTTGTTATAAATGTCATTGAAAAGGCTAACTGGTTTTCAGCTTAAACTATGATCAAGAGACGAGGTGACCAACGCTTAACACAACAATCTCTGCTTTAAAAAGAAAAAATAAGGATGAGAAATGACTACCTAATTGCCATTACATTATTACTAATTTTTATTACTATCGAAATTTCGATATTATGTTTTAATAATTACAAATAGGATTGTTTCAGAAACTAGTTTTTAGGAAACCAAAAATTGTTCTTATCATCTAAAGAAATTACTGTAAAACAATTTTCGTTTATTAAAATTTTTCTCATTTTAGATCATCCCAAATCTTTTCACAAAATGTTTTTGGCATTGAAATTTCACAAAATTCGTTTTCTAAATAAAAAAATGAAACACTTTATGCGGTTATTGGTCAATTTTTTTAGATCAAGTGAGAAAATCTACTGATGACTATTATAGTCATTTATATATAATAGTTGCCGCCCGCCCTGTCTAGTGGTCAGAGTCCCTGACTACGGATGGGGAGGTCCTGGGTTCGAATCCCAGTTCGGGCATGGATGTACTATCTCTCTCTATCTATCCTGTCTTTGTCCTTTCCTTGTAGGAAGGAGGTGTGAATGGTTGCCTACCCTATAAACGGGTACCTATGGCATGTGTGTACTGAGGAAGTCGAACTCCACACCAAAAATATGGTTCAGTTGAAAAAGTGGAGCAGCGCACCCCATGTTGCCAGCCTAGCTGGCACACACGCGCGCGCGCGACAACAACAACATATATAATAGTTTGAGATTTATCTAATCTAGTGCATCTGGAAACTTTTCTTCGTAGTTTCACCTCCTCTTAAAGGATAGCGTGATTATGGTAACAAAATACACACAAATGAAGGCACAAGTATATAAATCAAGAATACTGAACTCACAAAGATCAAAACCTATGTATAAGGATAAAAGATCCATATACAAGAAATTTTTAAGGCTCAAAATATGACATTATAATTTTAATTCATATCATATTCTAAAATATATAATTAAATCAGTCTATAGAGTTAGATCTATATTTGTGTGTTTAAATAAACAATAAATGCCTCAAAATGGACCGAAAATAATTAGATAGACCAAAAATAATAAATAGACCGAAGATAAATAATGGATCAATATTTTTAGTAAATCTAAAAATTTTCTTTTTCACATGGGGATTCACATTCAGAAAGGAACTACGTATCATAAGAATCAGCTCCACCCAATGTGGGAATCGAACTCACAAACAGCCGGATTAAAGAAAAGGTCGCTAATCATTTATCTAACAGTTTATTGCATTAATAATGTATAGGGGTGTTTTAGGGTTGTGTTTGCAACTCTAAGTTACGTTTTGCATGACACTAATTCAATAGGCTTTAAAGTTTAAAGAGTATTCCGAATGACTACCCACAACCAAACCCGAGGTGAGCATCGAATATATGAACTGTTGAATTGAAAGCCCCATCACTAACTATTCAGTTGCCAGTTTGATGATAGGAAATATTCTTAAAATGAAGAAGAGGGAGTTTTATGGTGTGCATGTTCTTAATAAAGTCATGAATAATAAAAAATCTCTACTTGTAACTCATTTAGAATTAAAATTTATGTGACTTAATTCATATGGCGAATTAAAATATGGTTTAGATGGCAAAAACATCCTTTCAAATTTATCCAGAGTTAAAGAAGTAGCCATTCAGATAAGAAATTAGTAGATAAGAATTTGATATAATATACCGAAATAAAGAATATATAAATATAGTGACAGAGGATAAAGAAAAGAATTGTTACAGCCATGCCCAGATGCATAAAATTACCTGGAGTTAATAGCTATATAGAAAAGTCAATGAGAAACTTTGAGATTTGAAGGAATAACTTTGTGCATGTGTACATTGTTGCCATCTCTTCCTTAGCAATACATGATGGTAGCAATTAAGGGGGTGGCTGAATTAAATATTAAAATTATTATTTTTGAAATTGCTTATTAGATAGCTTATTATTTCGATATTATTATTTTTTCAACATATTCACACAATATTACTTTTTCGTGAGGATTTAATTATATAACGCGGTTTTCAACCGTATTTGCAAGTCATATAAGGAAGGGGAACAAATAACCCCAGCACTGATTCTCTACTGTTCAAAGTATCGAACTTAGAAACTTCTACTCTATAATACATTGTATTACTACTATACTCTCCTAGAAGCCCTTATAATAACTATTCGTCTTCACGAAAATAGCTGAAACTGAAAAACAGCACACTCATTTTAACGAAAAATTTTTGGTAAAAGTTTACAATCGGGTACCTCTTGATTGACGCCAAGATAAGTCGCCAAGATTGATTGACGCCAAGACTACCAGAAATTAAAGTTTGTCGCCAAAATGTATCACCAAACTATACATAAGTGGTACTCGATTTTACACCGCGAACCCGAGTTTTTCATAAATACGGAGCTTAGATCACGAAGAAAGAATTCCAAAGTATCTTTTTTGAGTACATAGTATCGAACTTGACTCTATCTGTTTATAAGAACTTAGGGTAATTATTTTAATCAGATTATTAAAAAATGGGGGATATTTGTAGTTTTTCCTTCTACACAGTGAAAGAATTAAAATTGTCTTTAACATCCACCGCTAAAATTGCCTTCCTGTAGGAATTTTCATATATAATGGCCGTATTCGTAATTGAGGAACCAGGAAAATTCCCAAGCACACACTCCGACATATGTGAATGAAAAAGTCATAAATTAAACATTTCATTTTTCGTTGTTCGACAAGGTCTAGAATCGAACGCGGGACCTTCCTCCTTAACACCCTCAGTCCTACCATGAGATTATAATGACAATAAAAACTAAATAACACTCACTTAAAAAAGTCCTCCTTTAATGAGAACTCGTATTTAACTTGATAATTACTGATTGCTGCAAATATTAGAACAACACTGGCTTTAAACGGGAAAACCATTAAATCAAAGAGCATATTTGTGGTTCATAAATTTTTTTATGGCTTATCCTCTCTAGTTTAGCTAATCTTTTCTTGGATATTGGTAGTGTAAGGTAAATAAGCTCAAGAGATGCAAAGCACTAAAAGAATGGATGACTTAAAAAAAATTGGAAATAAATACAGAAGAATTTGATAATTATTCATCAGTTGACGCCAATGTTAACGCTTTTGGGAGGCACCTGTTTCAGAAAATATTGTTTAAAAATTCAAGCTAGGGTTGACCAATATTAAGTTGAAACACCTCAATCCTTTCAATTATTTTTGAGGGCAAAAAAAATCAAAATATTTCGAAACCAAAAATGTAAGTGATATTTTTTTCAAATCAAAAGCCTTCTCCAAAAAACAATAATACAAAAAAAATTTCCGCACATAGGTGAAAATGTTTATTAATTAATAAAGTATAATTTTAATATATTGAATTAATATATGTGGGTATGAATTATTATTTTTTTCATGAACATGTTTTCTGCCGACTTTGGATTATAATGATCGAATGCAGGGTCTATTCTCTCTCGTCCTGCATAAAGAGTTCGACTGTATTATTAATAAATCTCAGTATTTAGTTAATATATAATTCAGAATAAAATAGAACAATTCCCGATATATATCTTCGCAAATGCTAAAAAATCACTGCTCTATTAGAAATTAATTAATGCTCATTACATTTAGCAACTATGTAAAGGGTATTCTATTTCCAATATTTTTTCAATGACACAATCTATAATAATTATTTTATTTCTCAGTATCTGACTCACATTTATTTTAAATTTAACAGTTTAATATTTATGTGGCTTGATAGAGAACATTTGCTTAGGGTTTCCCACTAATGGAAAACAAGTTTTTTTTCTAACGGCGGGCACATTTGGGTGACTAACCCTATGCCACAACAAGGCCAGAAAACTGCTACTCATTTGTCGTTACCCAGCGGGCACCTGTGAACCAAGTCACGGAGGCGAGTAGCGTTGCCCGCGCCATACCACCACAAACCCGTTTATAGGGTGGGCCAATTTCATACAACATCACAGAAGAAAAAACAGAGAAGGAAAGAAACATCCATGCCCGAACCGGGATTCGAACCCAGGACCAACAGCTCAGGAGTCAAGGACGCTAACCACTCAGCCATCAGTTGGCATGGAAAACAAGTATGATTGCTTATATTTTTGAATAGGAAACATACTCTCCTTCTATCGATTAACTTTTTTAATCTAAGCATTTCAGCTCGATGACGTTTCATAGATTCTGGTATCGAACTTTTTATCTTCTAGAACCAGAAGGAAGATAGCTTTAACTACTAGATTATCAAACTTTACATTTTTAAGGAAGGCATTCACATTAGCTTTTGTTCAGTACTACATATTAATATGTGAATTTTTTCAGGCACAATATAGGAGGCAAACAACCATGTACGACTTAGTAAAAGTGACAACAGAAAGAACGTTTGTCAACTGGATATGTTCCATCAACAATACATTTTGAATGACATAATAACATTTCTCTGATTACTGTTAACTAAGGAAAGTGAACAATTCTGAGACCACACTTTTAATTGAGCAGAATAAACATTTACGAAATTATTGTTACCAAAAAATAAACATTTCTGAGATTACTGTTAGATAAGCAAGATATTAATTAAACCCAGTAAACTTTTTTGAGACTGCTATTAACAAAGTATGATAAATATATTTCTGTGATTACTGATAATTAAACAGAATACAGAATTTCTAAGACTTCTATTAACAAAGCAGAATGAAATTTCATAGACAATTATTAATTGAGTAGTGTAAACATTTCTGAGATTAATATTAACTAATAAAAAAGAGCATTTCTAAAATTATTGTTAGATAAGCAGAAAGAACATTTCTATAAGGCTATAGTTAACTAAGCACAATGTTCTTTTCTAATACTACTGTTAACTAAACAGAATAGAGCATTTGTAAGACTACTGTTAAAGAAGCAGAATGAACATTTCTGAGACTATTGTTAATTGAGTAGTGTGACATTTATGAGATTAATGTTTACTGATAAAAATGAGCGTTTCTAAGATTATTGTTAGATAAACAGAAAGAAAATTCCTATAAGACTAACAACAATTACAACAAATTAATTAAGAAAATTAACAACAATGCACTTTTCTGAGACTACTGTTCATTAAAACAGAATAAATATTTCTGAGACTACTGTTAACTAAGCAGAAGAAACATTTCTAAGACAACTATTAACTAAGCAGAATAAGCATAACTAAGACTACTGTTAATCAAGTGAATTGAATATTTCTGAAACTACTGTTAACTAAACAGAACAAAGTATTTCTAAAACTACAATTAACTAAGCAGAAGAAACATTTCTAAGACACGTATCAACTAAGCAGAACAAGCATAACTAAGACTACTGTGAATCAAGCGGATTGAATATTTATGAAACTACTGTTAACTAAACAGAACAAAGTATTTCTAAAACTACTATTAACTAAGCAGAAGAAACATTTCTAAGACTTCTGTCAACAGAGCGGAATATAGATTTCTAAGACTACTATTGACGAAGCAGAATGAACATTTCTAAGACTAATGTTAATTAAGCAGAATGAGCATATCTAAGACTATTGTTAATGAAGTGGATTGAATATTTCTGAGACTACTGTTAACTAAGCAAGATGTATATTTATGAGACTACAGTTAACTAAGCAAGATGAATATTTATGAGACTACTGTTAACTAAGCAAGATGAATATTTATGAGACTACTGTTAACTAAGCAAGATGAATATTTATGAGACTACTGTTCACTAAGCAAGATGAATATTTATGAGACTACTGTTAATTAAGAAAGATGAGTATTTCTAAGAATACTGTTAACTGAGCAGATTGAACATTTCTAAAACTACTGGTGACGAAGAAAAATGAATATTTCTTCATGACGATTAAGATTCCAACTGCAAAATAAAAACAAGAATCGACAGTATAAATAATTATATGAATTTATAAGATTCCCAAAGTTTTGTACATGTTTTTATTTACACACAATAAGTGGAAAAAGAGCTTCAATGCAATTCTAAAACATGCAGGATGGCGACAAGTTCTTGAAATAAATGGTACTGCTTAATATGAAGCCTGTTGTTCAGTTTCCATTTGTTGTATTCCGCAAAAAATAATTTTTTTGAAATGTATAAGGTTTTTTTGTTCTTTAGTTTTCTCAATTTTAAATAATTGGAACAAAATCAGTAGTTAGCTATTTGCACCAGAAATAATAATGAAGTCGGTGAAACAGATTACTAAGCTTGTGGTGGAAATTCCATGGCTTTAATAGAGATTGGAAAGTCATCGCCATAAAACCAGTGAAGCCAAAATAACGTGAATTAATAAGACAAGGTATTTACAAGATCGATCTTAATAGGTATTTAAATGATTAGAATGAGAAACGTTGATAGTAGTATATTGATTTTAAAGCTGAAAGAGTATTTTAAAGAAGATACAATAAGAATTGCCTAATAAATTGGTACTTTTTGTTTTATGCCACCCTTTTAATTGATTTTTGGTCATTTTTTTCCAATGGCGAGCACAAGAGGGTATAAACCCTATGTTACAACAAGGCCAGAGACGAGACTGCTACTCATTTGTCGTTACCCAGCGGGCACCTGTGAACCAAGTCACGGAGGCGAGTAGCGTTCCCCACGCCATACCACCACAAACCCTTTTATAGGGCGGGTCACATTCATACAACATCACAGAAGAAAGGACAGAGAAAAAGAGAGAACATAGAAGGAAACAAACATCCATGCCCGAACCGGGATTCGAACCCGGGACCAACAGCTCAGGAGTCAGGAGTGCTAACCACTCAGCCAATCGGTCGACTTTTTGGTCATTGTAGTGTAGTAATTTGCTTCTTTAGAAGGTAAAATATATTTAATGAAATAATCAATATTAGATTAAATGTTTGAAAATAGAAAGCTAATAAAAATACAAATTTCAAATGTTTAGCTTATTGCTACTTGTGTTAACAGCACGGTTAACGGAACCGAAGGCAACAGAATAAAAGAACAGATTCAAACTTTACACCTATTGAATAATAATTTATACAAACTGCTTACAGGATTTCGTCATACGAATTTAAAGGTATGCATATTTTGGAATTTTTCCGGGTTTTCTACCTTGTTATACGTAAATATGGCTTTATTTTTATAAAATAAATGTCTCGAATGTCAATCCGCTATAAATATCGAAACATTACAACAACTTTTACATGTTACATAATCCCCTACTTGGGTTAATGCTTTAACAAATCCATTTTTTTTGAAGGAATTTATTTGCATACATTTTAGTTTGATTTTTCAAATCTTTTCTGAAATTTTTATATTTGAAATAATAATATAATAATAATAGGAGGATATTTTGTGAGTAAGTTTCAGTTTATTTAAATTTTACTAAACGAGATGCTTTTTTCCCACGATGATAAGATGTTTATAAACATTCCGTTTACAATAATTCATGGTGTCTGAGATTTGTGTGAATTATCTATATTTTCTTAATAGACCACGGATATAGTGTAGGTAAAGAAATTCAATATCACCAAGCATTTATTACGCCGACCGATGGCTGAATGGTTAGCGTTCCTGACTCCTGAGCTGTCGGTCCCGGGTTCGAATCCCGGTTCGGGCATGGATGTTTCTTTCCTTCTCTGTGTTTCTCTATCCTTTCTTCCGTGATGTTGTATGAATGTGGCCCGCCCTATAAACGGGTTTGTGGTGGTATGGCGCGGGTAACGCTACTCGCCTCCGTGACTTAGGTGCCCACTGGGTAACGATAAATGAGTAGCAGTTTCTGGCCTTGTTGTGGCATAGGGTTATTCACCCAATTGTGCCCGCCATTGGAAAAAAAGCATTTATTACAATTTTTGAAGATTTTCACATTGCTGGAAAAAAATTAGAAAAAAAAATTTTTTTTTTAATCAAATATTTTTTGTCATAATACTTTACCACTTCTTTGTATTATCATTATCTTTTTTGTGGGATCAATTTGAAAACCGCGAAAACCAATGTTCTTAGATGGGAAAAACGGAAGATGTATGAAGCTTGGCTCAAATCTCCTGGTCAAACCCACGCTAAAAGTATGATCTGTGGATCATCAGCGAGGATTTCCTCTGAAATTCTAAGATGCTCTAGGCAGAAGATACGTTTAATCGTAGGCTTCATAACTGGGCACTACTATTTCAGAAAACACCTCCACAAAATGGGACTGTTTCAGCAAGACCCTATCTGCAGGAAATGTCATATGCAAGAGGAAACGGCCAAGCATATCATTTACGAATGCGAGGCTCTTGCCCTCCCTAGATTAAACTCTTTAGGCATCATCCATACAAGAGAGTTACACCTAGATTCCATTAAAGGGTTATCGGACTATATTAATAAAGTGGGTGACCCGAGTAACTGGAACTAGGAAACATTGGGTTTGGAGTTAATGGTACAAAATGCTGATTAAAGCAGAGGTGCCAATGACATACAAACCCAACCTGTAGAAGAAGAAGAAGATTATCATTATCTACTTTGGCCTTGATCTTGGTAGCATAATTAGGAAGGTACCGCCTTTGTATCTGGACGATAATATATAAGTTTGTTTCACACTCGACTACCAGAAGACTTTGTTCATAGTTTCAAGTCCCACCTAAATCAAGAATGTTTGTAGTGTTTCAAAAACGACATTTAATCGTAGGTGCCGATCTAATAAACTCTTGTGAGCAAAAAAAATTGCCACTGAGCAGCTGATAATCCAAACCCAAAATAATTTCATGCACAGAAAGTCTATGTATGTTAAAAATTTCCACAATGTTTTACACTAATGATTACTTGAAAATCAGGGGGATCAGTTTTACTGTACTGTCATCCTTGGCGCATTTCTTTTTTTGCACCAAATTTGGCGAACATTTTAACTGGAAACCCAGAAAACTAGTATTTTGGCAACCCTATTTGACAAAAGTCTGTAAACTGGAAAGTGGTATGTTTATTGTTCATTATTTACATTAGTAATAAATTAAATGGTTATGAAATGAATTTCTCATCAATATTTACCAATTTAAATTCATTAATATAAAATTTAATCAAAATATTTTATGGATAATTTAACATTTCAACTTTATTATTTTACCATTGATGTTTGAAATCTATAAATCTGCGTTTTTTGTTAATTTTGTAAAATTAGTTGAGCATATTGTTAGATGCCAACAATATATGAAATATTTGTCACTATTTCAGCCATTCGATCACTCGTCACACAATTTTTGACCTTTCGAAAATTTCGCCAAGGGTGACCGTACGGTAAAATTTTACCGATCAGGGTTCCAGCTCCGGCGTCGATCTCGTTAATAATTCATGATTCAAAATGACTTCAGAAAGTAGAAATAAATAATTTTTAATTTATAACAATGATCCCTATACTTTCTGATGACCAAAGATTTGAATTCTCATTTCAAGCTGATCACAGAGTTCATAGAGTTTCATAGATCATAGAGTTTCAAACAAATTAAACCAAATCTTTTAATCAAAGAAACTAGATAAAACCTCCGCTTCGGTCAGCTTTGAACAACCATTAAGTGACGAAGTGCACATCGAAGTTGGCAATCTTTTCACCATAATGTGATAAAATATTAGAATCGAAGAACTTTTTAATATGCATAAAAAAAACATTTCCTAGTATTCGAAAGTGTTTCTTTCCTACAATAACCTCAAATTTCATTTCCTAAAGTATTTTCAATCCGCACATTTTTTCATCTCATTTTTACATCAAATCCCTACTAATCTTTTGATAAAATACTTTTTTATATAAAACTAAACCTTTCAGACTATTTTTAATTAACTGTAAGCTGCAAGATTTTCCTCTTTGAGTTAATGATTTAATATTTTAGTTCAATTCACGTACTTCTTGCAGTTTAGTCTGAAACAATATCAGTGAAAGTTTTGAAATGATCTGTTTTGTTAAATAAAAAAAAATATTTTTAAGTATTCATAAATTATTCCATTTTGTGGCGTCAATCAGTTTTTTTCCTATCTTCCAAGTCGGAGATGGTTTCTGACAATTTTTCACTTTTCATATTTACTTAATAAGAGAGAATTTGCAAAAATCCAATTATGACATTTTTTTCAATGTCTAATACCTTCATTAAAAGATCTTAAAATAAGATTTTTGAATCTAGGGAATATTTTTAACAAGAAGATTAAAGAATATAATATTTAATTAAATATTTTTTAACGAATTCATAACTGTGACTGGGTTATCATTTGAAAAATACAGAATAAATAAAATATTTTATTACATTTAATACTCTTTTAAAACTGAATAAAATGAAGTAAATACAGTCAATTAAAAATCATCACTTGGTAATCTTTTCTTTACTAGAAGCATAAGTTTTTCCCTGTATTATCTTTATAAAGAGTCAGATTTTTTCCTTTTAAAAATACTTTCTATGAAATTTTTGTACTTCATAATAAATAGAATACTTCAAATATAGCTTGCAATTTTTGCCACTGTATTTTTTTGCTACTAAGCACTTCACATGAATGAACATAGGTCAAGAGACGAGGTTGACAACTGAGCTTCCATTTTCATTTTTCCATATCATTATATATATTCCGAATATTTAAAGATCATAACTCTTATAAGCAAGAAGACCTTCAGATGGAGCAAGTATTGAACCCTTTTGGTTTTGGACACGTGAACATTTCTCCCTCCCCAAATTAATATGTCACTTACGCTATACATTATTAATTTAAAGCATAAGACTCAAAACTATGTAATTGAAATTTCTGTGGGTGACATTTTAATTTCACAAATATTTATAACACTTCCTTGCATTTTCACATTAATAAATAATTTTCATCAGCATGTGCAAATTGAAAGCATTATAATTTCGAGAATATTCTATTATCATCATTTCATACGTAAAATCTTATTCGAATAGATATAAAATCATAAGCGAACATGATAAAATGTTAGTTAGCATCGACTATAGGCTCAGTGGCCACGGCCTTGGAATCCAAATTGGATGCTTTCTGATTCGAATCCAGCAAAACTTCTTTCGAATTTTATAGATAGATTTCTATATGTGTACAATTTCATTAATAATATCTTTACAATAAAAAATAAAAATTCTAATAATATGCGTAGTGTGCAAAAAGCAAAAACTGATTTTTTAGGGGAAGAGTAAAAAATTGAAAAATTGGTGCAAAATGCAGTAAAACTACAAAATAATTTTGTAATAAATTCTGCACATGAGTGTTTTGAAGTCCTTATACCAACATAATTGAAATTTTGATAAAAAAAATATAACATTTGAGTATTATGTATAACATTTGTGCTGTACTTTCATTATACTGAACTGATGTTGAATATTATTCCTTAAATACATTGTTGTTGTTGTTACTAATGACACTTGGACAAGCCAAGCACGCTATGCCTTGGCTATGCGAATTTAAGTCAATTGGGAACGTCTTTCGTTTTTTAATCAGAGCACCATGAAGGTGAAAGTAGGACTTTGTTCTACACACATGCCATAGGGACCCGTTTATAGGGTAGGCAACCATTCACACCTCATTCATACAAGGAAAGGACAAAGACAGGATAGATAGAGAGAGAAAGTACATCCATGCCCGAACCAAGATTCAAACCCAGGATCTACTTATCCGCAGTCGCACGCTGACCACTAGACAAGTTGGGCGGCCCTTAAATGCAAAAAATGGATTTATGATATTTATAGAATTCAGTTTGCACATTGGATATTGGTCATTCATTGGAATTACAAACGAATAAGAAGACAAATAAAAAGGTTAAAGTTTAAATAAAGTATTTTCAAGAACTCCCATGTTAGATTAAATAAAAGAAAAATTGGAAAATTCCGTAGTACCAATCAAACAGAGGAGCTTATGCAAAGCAAATAGGCACCTTCCAATTTTCTTTGATCATCGGTACAAGATTTAACTTGGAATCTGTGATACCAAAGTGTTATTATTAAGCTACAACACAGTCCCTAAATATATCAAAGCTTTTATTCCAGGATAATACTAAAAATGATAAGTTGCCAAGAATGTCGATAAAGTTGTCGCCATAATAATGAATTAGTGATACTTAAAGTAATACATGTTTATAATACTATAAAGAAATGTATATTAAAATATAAAAACATTTTATTACATAATTAAAATATCTACATATTTTAGTATTTATCGATTATACGGACCATTAGCCAAACTCGCCAATATGCGTTTTATAACTATTGTAAATTGATGCTGATATATAAACCACCTACAACCAATTCTCAAAAGAATATATAATCATTTTAATGTGAATGTGTGTATTAGAGGATTTTAGTTGAATTTTCAGCAATATTATATTCCCGATAAAAGAGCACAATTGCGCCCCACCTGTCTTGTGGTCAGCGTGCCTGACTGCGGATAGGGTGGTCCTGGCTTCGAATCCCGGTTCGGGCATGGATGTACTTTCTCTCTCTCTATCTATCCTGTCTTTGTCTCTTCCTTGTATGAATGAGGTGTGAATGGTTGCCTATCCTATAAACGGGTCCCTATGGCATGTGTGTACTGAGGAAGTCGGACTCCACACCTAAAATGGTTCAGTTGGAAAAGAGGAGCAGCGCACCCCATATTGCCAGCCTGGCCGGTACACGACAACAACAACAATGGCACAATTTTTTTAAATCAAATTTTATCAAATAAAAACTTATATCACAGTATTTGCATTAAATTTAATATTTTTCTCACGTCATATAGAAATACCAGTATTCTATTCGAAAAGTAATTTCTAACATACAATAACATATATAACTGGTAAATATTAATATTTTTAAAATAAATTAGAAAGAAAAAATCAACCAGATTAAGAGCTAGGAGAAATAATAATACAAAGACACACTCTGCATAATTTTTTCTCCACTTTCTAATGTTATCAATATGAAGGTTTATATTATTCAAACTTTACGCTTTATCTTCAAACTCTGTGAAGTAATTTTCATTATTTTGGTGCTTTTCCTCGATGTGTGTTGCATTTTTCTAATTTTTTTACTCCGTGAAGAATTTCTATTTTGAGCTTTATTTTTGCGTACTCTTATATACATTTCTTATCCCTGTCTCATTCGAACTACTGGCGACCGATTTTTTATAATGGGAAAATGTCGCCAAAGCTGAAATAATATTGTAGTTTTCCCGCGAAATTAATAAAAAATATTACTAGTGAGTCTCTTCAAAAACTTTCTTCATTTCCAAGATTAAACCTTAAAAGTGGATTTAGACTAGAATAAATAAATTTTTATAATCTTGCTTCCTTAATTTCAAAGATTATAATTTAAGTGAAAACAATTAAATACATTCCATAATTTATAAGCAATAGTATAGTTAGCTGTATATGCTTAGCGCGTAATAATGTGGTAACTTATATATTTTTAATAAAAGAAGGTAAGTTATACACGTAATGCTACATTAATCACATACAAAGCCCAGTTTTACATAACAACATATTTTTGTTGTTTTATGAAGGAATGGGAAATGTGTTCGCATTTTTAAGTATTACTTGATTAAAAACAAATAATCAAAATAATTTCTAGTTACTAAATTTTAATACAATGGAAGAGATATAGAGTTAATTAGTCGCATATAATGCTTAAAAGTTAAATCTAATAGTTACTTTGTTGTCAGATAATAAGTTGGTTAAAAGTTGTTTTGTTAATTTAAATTATAATTTAGGTTAATAGTTAATGATTGAATTAAAGCTATTATTTTAGTCATTAAATATTAACTAAAATATAGAAATAATTGAATAAAATTTTATAATTTAACGCAACAAATATTATATTGCATAACATTAACTGAAACCAAAATGTTGAATAAATTTAATTATGTTGAATTTAACTTTTTCCGAATTTGATTGAATTACTTTAGAACCTATTGTATTCTAGCCTATTTGTTGCCATTAATCTTGCTATTATCTATTATGAAGAGTTAAAAATGTACTTGGAGGTGAATTTTAAAAAAATGTTTTGGAAAAAAATAAAATGAAATAAAAAGCCATTATTTTATTTATTTATTTATATAACTTTTTTGAAATTAGAACCCAAATATACTGCATGAGAAATTAATTTCCGCTCAATTAATCAACAACAATCCAATGGTGATATCATAAAAATAAACATTGTTCTGTTATTAAGAACTATTAAATGTTATAAAGTCTTAATTATATGATTAGAGATTAATTTTAAAAACGTTTTTGAAAAAATAAAATTGAATTAAAAAGCTATGATTTTTTTTTCTTGATGGATGAACCCAAATCTAACTCTTGAAAAATTAATTTCAGTTCAATAGTCCCAACAACAGTTCAATGGCGATGCCATAAATAAAATTAACATAAAAAGAGATAGTCTTTCTCTCTCTCTCTCTGTTATTAAGAAAGATTACAAAATATTAACTATAAGAGATCCCAGTAATTTGGTAGTGTTATTTCATTCTTCAGAATTAAATTTCCCTTGTTCAATTCTTGTCGCAGTCGTAATTAACAACAGATGTTGCTTTTCTAAATGCATGTTTACTGAAGTGGATGCTTCGAACTCTTCAAGTTTCTTCCCTTGAAACACGTGCATACAGTTTAATATATATATATATATATATATATATATATATATATATATATATATATATATATATATATATATATATATATATATATATTTTATGAAATTTAAGTAATTCTCTAAATAATCTGGTTATAATTTCAGTATTTGCTGATATTATTAATCCTAATTTATTATTCAAAGCCAAATTTAAAGTAAAAAATATATACATTGTTGTTGTCGTGTGTCAGCAATATGGGATGCGCTATACTCTACTTTTCCAACTGAACCCTATTTTGGTGTGGAGTCCGACTTCCTCAGTACACACGTGCCATAGGGACCCATTTATAGGGTAGGCAACCATTCACACTTTATTCATACAAGGAAAAGACAAAGACAGGATAGATGGAGAAAGTACATCCATGCCCGAACTGGGATTCGAACCCAGGACCTCCTTATCCGTAGTCGGGCACTCTGACCACTAGACAATTTGTGAGGCAATATATACATTAGTGTTCTGAATTCAATACTTTAAATTTCGATTATTTTCCTTCTTGACGAGAAGCAAAAATAAATAAGTTGACTTTACTTGCTTGAAAACACATTTGAAATTAAATTGAATGGACAAATTTATTTCTCAAGCATAAGATAAGGCAATTTGTAGCATGGTATTTTATAGACTTAAATTTGCAGTTTATTTTTAAACGCAGCCTGAATTTATGAAATGATGTAATAGGACCATTAAAAAATGAATTGATTTAAAAATGTGGACATTAAACATCAGATAACTTCCTTTTACCATACATAAATCTCAGGTTCTTATGCTATTAAAATGCATTTGAAGAAATAAAGTTGAAATGCATTCATACATTCAGATGTTGATAAAATAAAGGTTTTGCTTTTTATAAAAGACTTTTAGGGCATTTAGTTTCTTCTGAATTGAGACAGAATATGGAAATCAAATCTGAAGTTGTTTTGGAAAATAAATTAATTAATAAAGAATTTAAAAAATTTTCCGAATCATCAGTAATAAATATTCATAATGAAAATATTACTTTCTTTTCATTAAAAAGGAATTGAAAAATAATAACAAGAAAAATTAATTCCTCAATTAATTACAAAAGCAAAAATAATAAGAAGACTTTTTATTTTTGCTTTTGTAATTTTTTCTTTCAAACTATTTAAGATCTTAAATATAGTTTAAAAGCAAAAATAATGCATCGAAAAATTCAAGCCCTGAAATGATCAAATAAATCACAAAATAGAATTAAGAAACCATTCGCCTTATTTCCAAAAAGTTTCAGAAAGGTCGCCATCAAAATTGCCGAATTTTGCTTTCCTTAAGTATAAATAGCCCCAGAACATTTTCCAGATTTAACTTCACTGGACAATGAAAGGGTATACTTGCAGAGTTGTTTTATAAAATAAAAAAAACTATAAAAATAGATAAATTAAAAAAAACTATGTTTGACTACGTGGGTAAAAAGTTGATAACATTAGTTTTAACAAAAGTTAGTAACACTTCCCAAAATATTATTAACTTTTATTAAAAATTAAACGTAAGAAAAAAGTGGCATTTAAATATTGGAATTATTTTTTCTTTTCTTACATAATTATTATATAACCGCAATAAAATATTTTGTCTTACAAGCTTTTTACTGACTCTGACTAATATTCATTTACAGACCTTTTGTACATAAGCTGAAAATATTTTTAATATAGAAAATTATTCACTAGAAAATATCTCAAACAGTGGAAAGGAATTGTATAAGAGGATTAAAAAGTATATTATTATAAAACTATTTCAACACTCTTTTTGTGCATGTAGAAAGCATACATTTGCTGCAATTTTTGAATTTATTAGTATAAATTTTAACTAATAAAATAGTTCGCTAAAATTAAATAATTAGTCAATTTGAGTCTTTATTATATTATGTTTTTATTTATTATTTATTTTAGAGTAGTATTCACGCAACATTTTTACACTTTATCCGTGAGAAAGTAATTTAAAAAAGAATTTTTTTTCAAAACTGTGGAAGAAATTAAACATTGAGAACTATGTTTACGTATTTGAATTCTTAAATTTTGAAGAATATATATATTACGATTATATAAAGTAAAATATTTTGATTATTTTTTTAAAATGTATGTTATAAGGAAAATAATTTCCCTGATTCAGACAACAATGTTCAATTTCTTATTAAACAATCGTTAGAATTTTCAAAATGTTCATCATTAACACAGTTATCAATCAGTAAATAGGACTCTAAATATTTTCAAACCAATGCTAAGAATTCCAAAGTCAATTTCCGAAAAAGAGACAAATTTGATTAAATATTCCATAATTTCACACACATACACACACAAGAACACAGAACATGGATTCAAGCATGCTTGGAAATTATATAATAGTGTATTTAAAATTCTGAATTATAAGCAGTAATTCGAAGTCAAACTGATCACGTGACTTGGATGTTATCAAGAAAATATTTTAGAACATTTGGGACTTGTATTCCTTGCATTTGAATACAAGTCCCAAATGTTTGTATTCAATGTTGTTACTGAAGTTAATGAACTTCAGTAACATAAACAAAATTTATTTCAGAATGTGGCTGTTTCAATTTTATCAAACTCTTACAATTACGAGCAGTTTAATGCATTTAAATTGTTAGTAGTTCAGTAGTCAAATATGTTAACAGTTCAATGAAAAAATGTGCAAACTTTGATTAGTTGCGCTGGACTCATACTAGTTTGTACATTATACATCAGTTAGTGTATGATCTATGAAGAATATGAAATTGTGAAGAAATCTATAAAATATAAATCATAAGTAACAAATAATATATACATTTTAACTATTGCAAAATGTTTATATGTATATATAATTAATTAAGATGTTCTTAAAACATTGAGTGTCTGGGGTTCCAAATTTTGATGCGATATAGTTATTATTAAAGACATGCTATTCCTGATGTGATATACAAACAATTTTTATTTTCTTAAGAGTTCGCTTTCTGCGAAAATAAATTAGAATTACTGCATAATTAATAAAAATGTTCCAACACGAAGAGATTATTTCTCATTATATTAAATGCATTAAACACTGGTATCAAGCAATTTTTGTATGAATTGATCGCTGTTAACACGTAATAGGATATAAAAACTTCGTGGAATGTTTCAATGCAATTTTATGTAATTGAAAAATATTTGTTAAATTAAACTCCTGGAATTTGAATTCAATACTGTTTTAAATTGCAAAATAAATTACATATTTTCTATTCGCTTTAAAAACATCCAGCATTTTCTTTTAAATACTTAAATGATTTTTCAAATAGATGATTATGCATTTCTTCTGTTGTTGTTGTCGTGTGCCAGCTAGGCTGGCAATATGAGGTGCGCTGCTCCACTTTTCCAACTGAACCATATTTGGTGGGGAGTCCGACTTCCTCAGTACACACATGCCATAGGGACCCGTTTATAGGGTAGGCAAACATTCAAACCTCATTCATACAGGGAAGGGGCAAAGACAGGATAGATAGAGAGAGAAAGTACATCCATGCCCCAACCGAGATTCGAAGCCAGGACCTCCTTATCCGCAGTCAGACACACTGACCACCAGACAAAGTTGGGCGGCATGCATTTCTTCTATCAGAAACTATTAATAAAACTAGCATTTTGTAAAAAATATTTTTCTTGAATGGCAACCATTATACAACTTAAATCATTTATTATTTTAATCAAATGTAAAAATAAATAAAAATGCAAAAAATGCATCGACAAAAGCAGCTATACTGTTACAACGCAAGTCAAAATCCTGATAACAGTTCGACCTCTATCATAATCCGAAACACAACTGGTAAGCATTTCTCCTTCTTGCACGAAGTATTACAACAATTTTTCACCGCGTGGAAATGACCAAATGCAATTTTGATATGATAGATCCGGCGAAAGATTTCTTCATTTAAATATATTGTATAAATGCTCAAATGAAGGCATTTATCTTACATGAATGCGTTAAAAAACTAATTATTTGCATATCTTAACTTACTTTTTAGTAAATTTGACATATTCAACGTGATGCCTTCTTGATATAGTAATTTTTACAACCTGACAGTCTATAAGTAAATAAGTAAACAGTAGGCTAGCAGTATTTAAATAAAACATTATAAAATATAAACTCATACAAATCAAAAGCTTCATAGCCTTCGTTGACACAAAGTATTTAAATGGTAGTCACTTGGAAGAAACTATTATGTATATAGGTGAGATTGATCTTCATTGATGACAAATCCAATGATTTAATCTTGCTTAGCAGCAGATTGACCATCACTGCTTAATAAATATTTTCCAAGCAAGTCATTTGCAGCAAAGAAAAGTATTATCAAACTATCGGCATCACTAGTTATTTTTCAATTACGAAATAATACTAAAATTAACATGTCAAATTATTGTCACATTTACAAGGACAGCAATCAATTGTAACGCACAAATTACAAACAATAGTTTAAAAGTTCCAATGAATACAATAAAATTATGATACTTCGATATGCTGACATAGGTTAATATCTAAAATGTGTCGAATTTAACTAAAAGATTTATGACTATAGGAGAAGCAAATAAGATGTAAATATTCAAAAAAATATTTAAAAAGGTACCGAAGAAGTATACAACAATTAAAATTGAATACGAAAAGGAATAAATGAATATAATAATAAAGAAATATGCACTCTGAAAATGACAATAAAGGTCACAAGAAATTTTCCTAAATTATCATCAGTTATTATTAAGTCAAATAAAAATAAGAAATTGTAACTTAAATTATTCAAAAGTACGAAATAAAAAAAATAGATAGTCAACAAAATGATACGTAGTCGTTCAGAATTATTTTGCGATATTCTTAACTCCGATTTGGTGAGGCAACGAAAAAAATCGCAAAATAAATTCTTCAAAAAAAATAATAATAATAATAATAATTATGTACCTTTTTTTTATCTTATTTAAAAAAATATTTTTTCATTAGTTATCAAATTTATCTAAGCGATTCCTAACATAAACTATGCAGTTATTCTCAAATGAATATAACAGGCTATTCATTTCATTTCCCACGATTATTCTAATATAATTTGTTTTTGTAGTTTTAAAAGTTTTCTAAATATTTTATGAGTTTCTATGTGTCTTTCTTTTGTTTTCCGTCCCTCTTTTTAATTGATATTTTTCATATCGCTATAAACTCATATATTTTAGTTGTTAAACATTTAAAATTGTTTCTCTCTAATAAATATATCGATATACACTAATAATATCTCATTTTTATATATGTACTTTTGAATTTAATTTTAAGGAAATATATTTCTCAACTATCCTCAAAAGCTTATACTTAGATTTTTAAAACAATTTTAAGCTATTTTCAATTATTTTCAAGTCGAGTCAAAAGGAAAAACATGCCAAAATCGCCAAATATGGTTACCATATTCTTAGCTTGATGTCCAGTTAAACTGTTTACATTAACTTCCAATTTGCCATAAACTATGAAATAAATAATCACATAGAAATGAAAAAAATTGTTCTTAAGATAAAACTTTAAAGTTCCATTAACTATTTCTAGTAACGGAGATATGAAATTATAAAATTAATATAAAACACAGATTCAAAACTAATAAAACGTAGAATAGGAAAAAATGTATAGTTCACAAAAATTTTAATAATTATAATGAACTATTTAATTATTAAAATTTTTGTGTTAAAACTTTTCTGTTAAAATAGATTATTTGCTTTAGTACATGTTTTATGCAAATAATTTCAAATGCAAAGTATAATACAATAATACATATTGTTTCGTTTAAAATATTTTGTATGCGAAAATGGATAAGATGGATTTAATAAGATTATTTGAATTTAAATATAAATTTAAAATTTTACGTATTAATTAACTGGAAATTCTTATCACCGATATATGAACAACGTTGATACGTACCCGGTTTACAATTCAAAAGTTCTTATATTTAATTCCCAGCACACATGTAAAATCCATTTTAAATATCGCAAATATATAATTAGCTTTAGAACTTAAAAACTAACTAAGCGAAGACAAATCAACCGACACAAAGATTTTATTTCTGTCAGTGTTTTCACCAGAATCACTCTGTTAAAATAGATTATTATCCGTTTTTGTACTTTCTTGAACGGTTTGGAAATCAACCCTTTTGAATTATTCTGGATGACAATAGGTAAAAGTTTACAATCGAGTACCCTTGATTTCATGGCAATTTTTGACGCCAGGTTGGGACTATCAGGATGGCCGCTATAGATGCACAAAATCTAAATTAAGATAAAGTTACCAGAAATAAAAATTTATCACCAAACTTTTTGCCAAATTTTACACCGAACCCAAATATTTATAGCGTAGTACAAAAACAATTGAATTCATTGTAACATAACAGTGCAAAACAATTCGTTGGGAAAATTATGACTTTTTAGCAGCATTTTCAGTTTAGATTCTAAATGAAAAAATCGATCAATTTATCGTGAAATCAATCATCAAAAATCGTGACCTCAAAATACAAGAGTGCTTTTCAGAGTGAAAAATTCCAGGTCCGTTGGATTCAAACTACGAAACAAAGGAAGATATGTTATTCTTTTTTGTTGTGACACTACTAGTGAACAATGAAAAAATATTGAAAACTTCAACAATTAACATCCATTGTGTTTTACCTTTGATTAGAACCATCCATTGATATTGGTTTATATTTAAGTATCACACTCGGGAAAAATCCTTGGTGGTTGCTATAACTGACAGGTCTTGTTCTTTCCACAGTTCTTCATGCTGACAATAATGTGAATGAATTCATTATCATGAGCAAATATCTTATGCATAACAGAATAATTCCTGAAATAAAGTAAATGGCAACACCATTACCTGTGGTTAAATTTCGCTATTCATTTGACAAGTTACAGAAGCAGGTAATGCTTTCCTTGGGACACTAGAGCATTCCAAACCATTATACTACAATCAGCAAATATTTCTCAAAAAATGTGCGATATTCACAGATTTTCTACAAAAATTTAAATCTGCCCAAATACTTGATATTTTGCACTCCATCTCATCTCTTCAATTATTTAAATGCAGTTTTAATCGAGATAACGGGTTAGGGCCTATAATTTAACTTGAGAACTTGCATTTTTCTTGTATGGATTTTAAACAGTTTTTTCCATCTTTGACCAATGAAAACTCTCTATTTTTCTTTCTTCGAATGAGTATAATATAAGGTTTATCAGCGCGTAACGTAAGAACAATTGTACACTACTTAAAATTCCCGCGACTATCAAAGGGTTAAAACATGTAATTATAATATCAAAGCAGTACAAATTATCTATAATTCATTGTTGTTGTTGTTGTTACTAATGACACTTGGACAAACCAAACTCGCTATGCCTTGGCTATGCGAATTTAAGTCAATTGGGAGCGTCTTTCGTTTTAATCAGAGCACCATGAAGGTGAAAGTACGACTTTGCTCTACACACATGACATAGGGACCGATTTATAGGGTAGGCAACCATTCACACCTCATTCATACATGGAAAGGACAAAGACAGGATAGATAGAGAAAGTACATCCATGCCCGAACCGGGATTCGAACACAGGACCTCCTTATCCGCAGTCAGGCACGCTGACCACTAGACAGGTTGGGCGGTTCTATAATTCATAATTTATATTACAAACTACAGATTTTTGTCTATTTTATCGCGTGGTTTCACCAATATCAGTTTATATTATTGTTTTCTAGATTTTATTTTTTGAGTTAAAATCAATGATTTGAATTAAGACTCTTATTTGAAATATTTTTAGAAAAATGACGTTAATTAAATGTAGATTCAATAAAGAAGCTAATTTTAACAGATTATCAGGTCCATTATATATAAAAATAAACCTGCGCAATCACTTATGTTAAACATGTCTGCTTTTAAAAATTTATGACTTATGAACTATGAGGTGCAATCTAGAAAACTCACAATAATTATTTTCAAATGAATCCTAATTGAATTAAATATACTCTATCTCCTGATTAAAATAGTAAAAACAAATTTTCAAACATCAATGTGTGATTTCTATATTTTGGCACCTTTATTGTATTAAATCTAGTCCTTAAGAGATTAGAACTATTTCGACATAGAATAATGAAAATTTTTATAGTTAAAAGCTCTTGTGAAGCCACAGTACAATCAAGAGTATATCTGAGAGGATTTAAATATGTTCTCCTATTCATGTCTCGGTTACCCCTTGGTTTAGCAAAAAAATTTGGCGATAAATATTAGAGATAAAATTTAATTTGGGGTAATTTTTTGTTATTTTTAGGGCCTTAACTAACGTAGTTTTAGGTTTTTACTTTGTTGTTCACATTTTAACGCCTATCTTCGCATAAAAAGACATGAATTGGTACCCGTTACTTACACACATACACACACACACACACACACATATATACATATATATATATATATATATATATATATATATATATATATATATATATATATATATATATATATATATAAAATACAAGAAGAAATAACAGTTGAGGACTTTTCGTTTTCTGCGATATGGAAATTTCAAAACCTCTGCAATCATTCACTTTGTGATTAAACATTTTATAAAAAGGGATTGTGACAAACAGAAAAATTTCTCTGTCAGAAATCAACTTATATTATACGGGGATGCATGAAGAGAATAATACTTTTATCCCAGTTTATATTACATATATTCTGCTTAATTTTCAAAAAGTTCAAGAATATAAACCAGCTTTCTTATATATCATTTTTTTTTAAATCAGTGCCTTTTAAATATAACTTAGGCTGCTAAATTTGTGTTCAGTAAAATTTTAAATGACAGTTGATAATTGAATAATTAGAAGTACATACATAAAATATTCACTCCATATTGGTATTCTAATTGCTTAACCTTAAAATCATTTTGGGTTATTGGTTATTTTATATTACATACTTCGAATGCAGTGTCTTCTAAGCGAAATAATGCTTCTGGGAGTGACGGACTAAGTTTTGAAGTCTTCTGCTTGGTTCCTGCTTCTAAATTATGAGGATTCTCTGACTCTCGAGGTTACAATGGCCAAGCTCTCTGGAAATCCCACTATTCAAGAATCCCCATGAGATGCCGCAAATGGCTGAAATTAAGGACGTTATAGTCAATCCTCCGTGCATTTGAAATATATAATAGATATTTCCCTGACCATGCAGAAACAGGACAGTGGCGCAGCGTATGGTGAAAAGATTCCTTTTTGGGTTCATAAATAAACAAGTTCTATACTTTGTTCTATCGAACATCACATGTTTTGAAAGCACTTATGGACAACAAATTCTAATCAGCTCTAACATCCGTCCGTTGGTGTGATATGAAAGTTGGGATGGAAGGTGTCAGTTTAGATATTGATCTCATCTCTTGATGTAACTACAAAATAATAAGGTGATTTATTTAATTTAGTGGTTTAAATTGACAAAAATAGACGTAAATGAATGCAATAATAGAATCATCTCAACAATTTTATTTATGATGCTACAGTATATAATGGTCTAACGACGGCACAGATGCCTTATGATTCAGGATTCCAAATTCTGTATTTTTTGGCAATGAAGTCATGTTGCCAAGATGACGTAGATACTAGGGTTGCCAAAATAGAATTTTCTGCATAATTTTTATGGGTCTCAATACCTATGACATAATAAAAACCTGGTTGCCAAATACATAAGAAAATGCCCCAAAAATCACCAAACTCAATTTGGCATACTGAATTAACGGCATCCGTGCCCTAACGACTTCTGAACTAGATATTTCCAGGTAGTTTGGTCCCATATAAACACTTTTACTTTTGATGATGAAACAGTCTTTCTCCTCTGCATATATCCGTTGATTTTAGACCTTTTCCAATGACTCGTCGTTACTTGGTCCATTTCCAAAATTATTGGCCAGTTATCTGTTACTTGGTCTGTTAAGAATCTATTAAACAAACAGATGATATATTTTAATGCAATGGTTACATTTCAGCTTTACGTCTTTTACGCTAAATGTCATTTTTTCTAAATTCCATCAAAAATTTTCTCAAGATCTTACATTTGAAAAAAACTTCTCTTCCATCCCAGTCTCTGTTCGGGGGTAACCACGAAACATAATATTAATACAATACATAAGAGAATTGTTTGGCATAAGTATGATATGTCTTCCCAAGAGATTTCTCACCAAATCTAGCACCCTTTGTTTTCATTATAGTGTTGCAAATTTGAGTTTTTGTTGCTTTTCGGATTATTTTTTCCTATCCAGGTTTTGTTTTTCTCAAGTTTTACGTCATTTTTGCGTTATACGAATACATTTTTTTAAGTGGCAACAGTGTTTGAATTTTTTTCAGCGTTTCTATTTCGTGGATTTTTGGAAATGTCCTTCCCGTTCCAAGAATATGCGTTCAGCTTGACGACGAAAAAGTCGCTAAGATCGCCAATTGGGAGAATATATCTTACAAGAGAAGTGGGTTAGAAATATATATATATATATATATATATATATATATATATATATATATATATATATATATATACAGCCTAAAACGTATTTCACAATTCAGTTTGACAAAGTGTCACGAGTTTCTAAATTACAGAACAATTTAAAGTATCGCACTATTTTGACACATAACGGCTTAAGGATGTTGTAAGGCATTTTATTGTTCACCATGTAAGACACCAACCGGAAGAACTTTTCACATATAGTGCGCCATAATCATGTATTGCATGAAAAGTAACCCGAAAAACCTCCCAGCATTCAATGCGATAGACATATATGTAAAATACAAGACCCGCATCCCATTGTTTAACAGTGACTGGAATCAAACCCGGGATCTTTTGATTTGAAGTGCGTCGTGATGTCCTACTACTGAGTCATGGTGAGCCACTTTTCCACTATTTGACATAAAAAGTGATGACCATAGTTGAAAAAATAAACTAAATGAGACCAGATAAAACATGATATCTAGGCTTTTAAGAGAGTTTTGCACCAATAGATATTTACATTTACCGTCAGAATTTTTTAGAAGCTGTGTTTGAAGGTTTTTAGACAGATGTATTTAATGCAAAATCTTATGTAAAAAAAATCATCTAGAAGCCTTTTAAAAACAAAAATTGGAATATTTTCAATCTCTGAAAAGACACTTAAAAACGTTAAGAATTATAAATAAATGTAATAAAACTTTAAATCAAGAGTTTGTTACAAAATCAGGAAATTTTATATTGTCTACAAATAACTAAGAGAACAATTTGAAATTCAATAAATTTATGTTAACAATGTGGCAACAATGGTAATTTAAAACCCATAGTTCATTATTTCTGCAAGAATTCCAGGAATTTTACAATAGAAGTAATAATCATAAAACAATAGAGAGTATTTTCTTTGTCTAGAACAATATTTTTAAAGCAAAGGAATTTAGATTATAACAAAATAATAGCAATTTCAAGAGATCTATTTCAAGAGACATAAATATTTTTTAGTCAATTAACTCTATTTTATTCTTCAAAAAGGAATTATTTTCATACTCGTATGTCAGATATTTAAATATTTTCATTTATTTCTTTCCTTTACAGATAAATTTTATTAAAATTTAACTAAAATTTCAATTATTTTTTTACTTTTAACTAAAATTATAAAAAAATATTAAATATTTAAATATATGAACATAAACCTCCCTTTAGTAAAAACATTTTCTTAATTTCACTAAACACTAACTGAAGAAAAATTTAAATTTTACTTTTAACTCATGCACTCGAAATAATAAAAGAAAGATTTTAATGTTGACGTCAGCAAGGTAATAGTCTTAAGATTCAAAAGAGATTGTTTACACAAATATTGCAATTATTAATTTAGAATTCTATTAATTAAGGAAATTTTTTTTAATTTAAATCGTTCTTTTCGATTTAAACTAACCATAAAATGGATAATTTGTTTTGCCTTTTCTCATTTTGCTTTTTCTTTTGTATTATTGTTAACGTGTTAACGGCTTGAATCAATGGAAAACTTCTTCTCAAACCGATGCTTTGGTCCTTATATAAGAAATTATTTTATTAACAAAATGAACTTCGACACTATTCTCAGACATTCGATGATGAACTTCGCCTTGTTTGCTGCCTCTTGAAGAATTGCGATTTGAAAGTAGGCGAAAAATCGTCGACAAGATTTATATAGTGGGACACCCAGAAGGTGTGCCATCGGAAGTTTGAAAGAGAAAGCTCGAAGAAAAACACAGTGAGAGAAAGGAATATCCACTATCGAACCCGGGACCTACTGCTTCCAAGTCATGGACGCTGACATCACCACCATCGGCCGAAAAAATATAATTTTAAATATTCTTTTAATTCACGTTATTTCTTTTTTAAATGATGCAAAAAGTTAATTATAAAAACGTTTAAATCCTAAATATTGCAAAAAAGGCACATGTGCCCTATAATCCATGATTCCAAATTCTGAATTATTTTGACTATGAAGAAATGTTGTCAAGTTGACGTACCGAGACGTGCGTGATGACGTAAATACTATGGTTACCAAAATAGAATTTTCTGCATAATTCTCATAGGTCTCCATGTGTATGACGCAATATAAACGAGGCTACCAGATACATAAGAAAATTCGCCAAAAAATCGCCAATCTTAGAATTTGGAATCATGGATTATACGCACCTGTGCCAAAAAATTTAAATCTCTTTATAACATTAAATAATAGAAAAATTAGCAAAGAATATATAGCTCTTATGTATAACAGAAATAACGAATCATAAATTTTAAAAATGAGCTAAAATTATCATAAACAAAAATATTTCAGCAATTTTTAGATTTATTTGTATAATTTTGTGTGTCGCTTACAAAGTACGTCTGTTCACGTTTGAGTGATAGTCTTACACATTTTTTCATACCATTTACAAAATTCAAAATGAAATTTTATATTTCCTTCGATTTATTTACAATAAAAGATAAAGTGTCAGATAAAAACCAGTTAAACTATTAACTGTACAAAATTTCAGGAAAATATTTAGTGTAGCATCTTTTCTTTCAATATAGACTCTTTGAGTAGTGTTTTTATTTTGGTAGCAGTCTTTTTTTTAAAAGTTTACTCTAATATATATTTTCCTTATATTTCTTAAATATTTTTCATTATTCAGTAGGTAAAGTGAGATTTCTTTTATTAGTTGCATTATGATTTCTCTTAGGGTAAAAATAAGGCATCTATAGTTTATTCGAATAGCATAATTTTATCTAAAAAATGCCTTATTTCTACAATTAAAGAATTGCTAATTAATTCTTATACTTAACTATATCATTTTATACTTTCTCATTTAACTATATCTTCTTATTTTATACATTTATTAAAATTTTTAAGCAAACAAAACTAATATTTTTCGACACCATATGGACTGTCTAAACCCCTAAAGGTATTTTTATATCCTCCCCGTAAACTGCTATCCAGGATACTTCATAGACTGTAGGCCATATTCATCGGTCGCCAGGGAAGAAACTTTGAAAAATCTCAAGCACCCACCCGAATAGACGTGCTTGCAGAAACCTGAAAGTGAACATCCATCTTCCATTGCTCAACAGTGACTGGGATTGAACCCGGAACTTTATGCTTACAAGAACGATGTCATATTACTTGTGCCATGATAATAATATCTAAATTAATAATAAAAATTATTTTCTAATTCAGATAACAAAACATGGTTAACTGACGAAATAACGTAAGAGTCATCTAAGGGGTGACGGTTGTCTAACTTGTTAATATAAATTCTTGAGTCCAGAGAGTCTCGAATCCGATAGATGAACCAGCTAAAGACCGTTATGCGAAGAATGACCATGAGAGTTAAACATTTGTGGGATCTTAAGTAATCCTCTTCTTTTTTTGTGGTTAAAAATGTGAAGAGGAGAGTGTCAGCTCAGGTGTCACCTTCATCTTTCAAAAATGGTTTGAAATTACTAGGCGATTGTCTGCATTAAATGGTCTTTCATATATGAGAAATATAACCAGCCAGAAACATAATAATAAAACACAATAGAATCCAAGCCAATGCAATTTATTTGACTGAAAATCATAATGATCATTCCTTAATAGGCTTAAGATAATACAAATAAATAAATTATGACAAAAATTTAATTATAATTTAATAGCTTTTAATATATAATTATATATAGATAACAATTACTCCACTCTTTGATAATATTACACAATAAAATGACGATTTCGAGTATAGGTTGAATTGGCATCCAAATTTCCAAAGCGGATTTAAATCTCAATAAATAAAATAAGAGAGAATTCCCTTTTACATAATACGATGCAATGTTACTAAACGACTGCTAATGAAGCATTTCAAAATCATAAGTGGCAGTCAGTTAATCAAGGTTTTAAATTATTTCACTGACAGCTGTTAAACCATTTCCCATCGTTTGACGTAAATGTGAACTCGCCTTTTCGCTTAACTCGTTTCAATTATTTCACTTGTATTCTGGGATAGATTTATATTTAATCAAACACGAATGGCTGAAATATGGTTATGAAATATGGTGAATTGAATAATGCGAAAATTATCTTAGAAAGTTTATATAGCATTATGTTCTCTGTCATGATTTATTGACTTTTTTAAATAATTTTTATAGAGAAATGTAAATCCATAACTTTTATATGCTGGCACTTTTTTCCAACTATACTAGAATAAAAATTAAGGATTTACATGACTCTGCAAAAATTACCTAAAAAAACTCAATAAAGCATCAAATAAATAATCATAGAGAGAAGTGAATTTTAAGAAATGAAATAATCAAATTTTATTTATGTTTTGAAAAAAATATCCCTATACTATGCCATAAATATTTATAAATATATTTTATGAAGCAGAAAGAAAATGTATTTTTTCTCATTAACTGCATACATATGCACATGATATAATATTTATTGTAATTTAATTAAGTATATTCTATGAAGTATTAAGGATTTTTAAATGATTTCAAATTATTTCTAGGTTAATATACTCTCTTTTTTCTCAAAATGTATTTGTTTAGACAATTTTTTTTTTCATTTCTACAATATTTCAAACGAAATACATAAGTTTTGAATTTAGTAATCACTTTAAAAAATAATCAGTGTAGGATTTTATCAAAATTCTTCGAGACTTTAATTTTTCATCCTTCTTTAATTTTTTTTCTTAGGAAAGGGAACAGAAGCTCCACAACCCTATTAATTATATTTCATTAAAATTTTAAATCCTAGATAAATTGAAACACCTTAAATATCATAAATGTTTAAATATTTGTTAAATATTATTAAAAACTACTCTTAATGTTACTAGAATTTTTATTATTTATATAATGATTCCTGCATCATGTTTCTGTTTCCTGAACTTACATTTTAAACAGCATAGCACATTTTTAGCCAAATCTAAACTTTCATAATAATGGAATATAATCTACTTAAAATTCATTACAACTCACTCAAATGTACTCATTTTTTATAGAATTGGAAAAATTAAAGTGTGGTACTCCACATCCAAAAGACTGTGAAAAATCTCTTGCAAAAAACCATAGTCAATTTTCCAAAACAAACTCGATTACGCAAAGGATTCTGCTCTCATTAAGTTCTGAAAACTATCACGATTGATATTCTTTACTGCATAGTATTGCCATATTAGGTGGAAATGTTAAAATTATGAAGATTGGTATTTTTTAAATACTCTGTATATTCTTTATGAATTGATTCAAACTCTGCTTACTTTCAAAACGAAAATTTCAAACACGATTTTCCCAATCAGTTGGTATTGAGGTATCTGATGAAATATTGTTTTGAGAAAAAACTTACGAAAGTTAAAAGCTTATGAAAAATACTACTAATAGAACAACATAATAAATGCGCGTTGTTATAGTATTATCGATAAAGTTGTATATATTGTTATATTAACTTATCAATTGTTACAATGAATATGCATACATCCTAAATTTAAAAAATAGCTAATGTGAAAAATTATTGCTGCAACAAAAAAAATCATCATTGACAAAAAAAAAGGTAACTCTGACTACTTATAATTTTTTTGTAGTGTTTTCTTACTTTAACAAAGATTGATTCAAAAACGCTTCAATATAGTAAAGACACAAGAGTTATTCAAATATGCAAAGAAACATTTTATAAAGGAAAAATAATATCGTAAAGTGTATGAATATATTACGAATTAATTTAAACTCTTCTGATATATCAAATAACTTTAAAAATTGACTGTTTTATGTTCAGTTTTTTTTCCATATATAGAAAGTTATACGTATTTTCAAATTTCTTTGTCTATTTATGCCCAAAAAATATTAAGAAACTACAATGTCAAAAATAAAAATTTCTCAAATTTTAGTTTTTAATTTATATTTTGAATTAGAAATATTAAATATTATTCTGTTAAATCTTTATAAAAAGTTGAGAAATATACTTCAAAAATGAAACATCTCAAAAGAAATAGTTAAGTTTAAAGAGGGCATGTTAAATGTATTGTTTAACAATCAAGATTTCTAAATATTTTTGGTTGAAGACTAATTTTTACTAATTTGATTCATAAAGAATGTTTTTAATATTAAATATTATTATTGATATTTATATATATATAAATTTAAAAGAAACAAGAATACCCTGTCCTACTTGTCCTTGTTATAATTGATCAATACTGCATCATATAAAGTGGAATATGTAATTGTAAACGTTTCTCAATTAAACTCGCCAATAAATACACAAAATTCAAATGCTTCCTTTGGGAAACTCATTAGCTCTGTTTAAGCTAAAAACATAATTGCTTATAGAATGAGGAAGCGAAAATTCGATTATAAAAATAAGAAAGAAAGAAAAAAATTGTGGGCGGGGTAGACAAGAAAAATTCTTCCCAAATCCAAACCGGACTCAATTATCGCCAAACCGAGAAATAATATGATTGATCCCGAACTCCGGCGTTGTCCGAGTGGTCGACCGACCGCTGCAAGGGGCGGTGTCCACCACACACACCCACACATCTGTCCATTTCGCTCTATAATTCGATCAATGGAAGGAATTTTTTTTTCCTTCATGTGCAGGGGGCCCTCTCTCTCGCTTTGTTCCAAATGGCCGGTGGAAAGAGGGGGAGGTCAGAGGGACAGTGGAATGTTTTTCTATTCATACGGCAATATTGATTCAGTCATAGCCACAACAAATAATGCACTGACCGGGGTGAACGCTTGTGCAATATCAACTTGAGCCACCAGAGTGAAGGGAAGGAGGGAGGTCGGAGTAACGAATTCGCAAGTTCTATTTGATAGAGCGATACTTTTTTATTATCGTTTTCCTCTTTTTTTTAAAAAAAAATAACATTCTTGGAAAAAAATGGAAAGAAGAGAATGCCAGACTGGAAATGAGAGAACTTTTTGAATACTTCTTTACTTTCTGAGCTTTTTCTTCCTTTTTTTTTCTGTGGAGAAAAAAACTGTCTTGAAAGGACAAAATGAAAAGAAAATCTTGTGTTTTGTGAACGGATTCTAAGTGCATACATAGTAACACTTTCGTCTGTTGGAGCAATCACTTTCATCTTAACAGCAATTCCTATAGCAAAAATTTGATTTTTCTTCCAAACAAGAAAGTACATTTCTTTTTTTATTTGGAAACCTTTTAGTCGTTTTCGAAGGTTTCCTCACTAAACTATCGAAAAAACTCAAAAATAGATGCTTTGTACGAAGTTAAATATTAAATATATTTTAACTATATTTCATTAAAGGTATTTTTAATATAAATTCAATAATAACATTATAAAATTCAAAAATTATAATTATAAAATGTGTGATCATATCAATTTAAATGTATAATGATCATGTTGTAGTTATATTTTCAAATTAGACATTTTTATTTTAAATTTATAATCCTAAAGACAATATTTTTCCTTCATTATGAAATTAATATCTGAATTATTTTACAATTGCTAAAACAAATCTACAACTTCTTATCAGTTAAATTTTGGCTACATATTTTTGTTGTTTTTCCTTTACATTACCGTAAACTTATTTCATTGTCTTTATTATAGGGTTTAAAAGAAATTTATGTTAATTGCCTTTATTATGAGCTTTAAAAGAAATTAATACTTAATTACTGGTTAAAAAAATTAGCAAAGATTTTAATTTCACCAGCAATTAAGTATTGTTTTATTATACTTATTGCCATAAATGTGCTAAAACTGAAAATACTATATAAATGAAATAAAGAAAAAAACATTAGATAAATTCTTATAAAACCATGAATATGCATTATTAAAATAAAACTTAAGAGAAATTATAATTTAACTTTTAAAAAATTATGTATTTGTCTTAAAAAATTTCATTTATCTGAAATAAATACTTTTGCATTATTAATAATTAAAAATATCAAAAAAATAACATTATACTAATAATTTCATATAATGTAATTCAATTAAATTAAATGTAACAAATTAATAAATATTAACATAAAAATTAGAAATTAATTTCTCGTCATAGAACTATTAAACATTATTTTCAAATAAAATCCAGAATAGGTACTGTACATTTTTTTATTAATTTATGGAAATATTTTCGCAATATTAAAATTCTTTACGAATTCTCCATCAAAAATCTATTTTTTAAATAAAATTAGGATTTGGCATCAGGTCTTATTTTTGATTTGATTTTTTTATTCCAAACTTATAATAAATTTCCTGACATAAATTTATTATTTTACTATGAATCTTAACGAATTTAATATACTTTATTAATTGTGTTATTAGAAATAATCAATTTTCGAACATTGGTCTAAATTTTTTTACAGTTATATAGCATTTCTAGACAAAAGATAAACATTTTCCTCAATGACTTTTCCATGTTCTTCACATTACTTTTCTATTAAAATTTATAATGAGTCTCCCCATTATACATAAAAATATAAGGTTTATAAATGGTGTTTAATTTTATTGACAATTTAGTTTGAATAAAATTCAGCATTAAAAATAAATTTTTCTCTTACTTTTCTTCATGTTGAACAGTTATTCAAATAAAAATGTTAAATTGATTAGTCTGATTTGTAATTAGAATATAATTTCAATGTTTTATAAGATTATTATTGGGTTTTTTAAAAAAAATATTCTGAGCTATGTTCTGTACATAGAAAATAATTTTTTCCAAGTCAAAAATATTCATATAATAGGAAAAATCACTTAAATAATCTACAAAAAACTTACACAACATTAAAACTCTTAAATTTTTCATCAATTCATCTATTTTCAAGGAATTGCCGCATTTTGATTCGATTTTTTACTTGGAAGTTTACAAAAGAAGAAATTTCAAAATGAAATTATTTTTTTATAATTTTTTGCAATTTTCACAAATTTTATAAATTTTTAATTTTACATTTGAAAATGATTTCAGGCAACTCTATTTGTTTTTCTACTTTAATCTTCAATGGTAAAATACAGTAACATCTTTGAATTACCATAATTTTGTGAAAAATAACATTACAGCTTTACTTTCACACAATAACATAAAAATAACAAAACACTCAGAAAAGAAAGCTTTATTACTGAATAATTAACTTTTACTTTAATTTTTAAATAGTTAAACACATATTTTTAGTTTGTATACTTGCAAACGACCAACTTTTGAACTGTACAATAATCTTTTTTAATACAATTTATGAATATTTGAAATATAATCAATAAAATATATTTTTCTCTTTTCCAAAAAAAAGTTATGTCATATTTTATGAACTTCACAATAATATAGAAATATAAATAAAACTTCAGAAGAGAAATTTTATGCATGAATAATAAATTATTAATATATTTTTTATTGAATTGAACATGTTTTTGATTTTTATCTTTAGAAGTAAATAATCTTTGAGCAATATTATCTGTTTTATCAAATTTAGTAACATTTTTAAATAGTAAATGAAATATTTCCTTTTTATATTTTTCATACAATTTTACCAGGAAAAAACATAACTTTTACAATCACATTGTAGCGTAAAAATGATTTCATTTTCAAATGTATTTAGGTGTCATAAATGCAATAGTTATGAGCACCATAATAATTAAATGCAATAAAATATACCATATATAATTTGCAATCATTTCAAATAAAATCTGATTATAATAATATGCAAGATTATTTATAGTAAATATCAGTTTTTGTTCATAAGTACACGATAAACAGTTTTTTTCCCCCTTTTGAAAAACCTGTTTTTAGAGTACAAAATCTATTCATTGTGAAAGTTCAAAGTTCAATTCGTGAGTTTTCACCAATACTGTGTGCTTTATAGTTTTATATAAATGTTTTAATATAAATATCTGCTTTTTGTAGTTTATATAAAACAAGTTTTATAATTTCACATAATCAATTTTTCGAAATATTTTTTTGGTGTTTTCTGCAAATTTAATCGACTTATTTCCATAGTGAATTAAATATCCTTTAATGCAGATAAATGAAAAGGAAATATACATCATCTTACATGTCTTTATAGTTTATAAACATAAATAAAATGATTTTGTTAAGAATGATTTGACATTCAGTTTTTTAGACTTTTTTTCCATATTTTTATTTGTTTATTTTTGAATCAATATAAAGGAATTATTACGATTTGTACAGAATTAAATCAAAATTATAAGAAAAGATTTTGTATTCATTTCTAGCTCAGTGGAATTCTTCAACAAGTTTCTTAAGTGCCTGGTCACTTCTGAACAAGATTGTCTTTAAAATTGTTACAGTTAAAAAAAAGCCATCATTTTATAAGATTTATTAAAATTATTTTAAAGCAAGAAATTTTTTCACTATAATACAGTCAAAATATTCTTTATTGTCAACCTAGTTTATTTTAATATTTTTCTTGGACAGTATGAATTATAAAAAAAATAATGTGAATTATGTAAATAATAAAAATTGTATGTTTATGATGTGAATTATAAAAAAATACAAAATATATTGGAGAGAAATTTCCTCTGTCATCAAAATTGCTATATAATTTAATATAAATATTTGCCCCATATAATGCAGTTTTATTATTGAACCAGACAGGAAAGAAAAAATTTGGTACTTTTCTGTTGTCAGGATGGAATTCATATAATCGTAAAGTTCAGTAATTAAAGGATATTGAAAGGATAGAAATAATCGAGAAATTATATTCAACATTTCTCAAAAATTACAAAAATTCCAATGAAATTAATTTTACAAAACCTTACTGAGATAAATTAAGAATTTTGATGATTAACTTGGAAAATTTAGCAAAATATCTGGTGACAAATCTGATCCTAATAACAGAAAATGACACACTTTTTTGGTGACTTTCAAATTATTTTTTCCATTGCAATTAAGTTTTTTGTTCTGTTAAATTTAAAAATAATAATTAAATAATTTCTAAATTGATTTTGAAATTATTTTCAGAACAATTCGAAAATATCATGAAATTGTTCATAATAAATAAACAATCAAACTTTAGGCTAAAAAGGTAGCAGAAAGTATGCAAGAATCTTTAAAATTTGCAAGTTGCCACATTTATGTGGAATATATAATTCTTAATGAGAATCTTTTGTTCTTTGCAATCAATAGTAGCCCAATGCTAAAAGATGCAGTAATACTTTTGGCAACTATAACATTTTGTTTTCTTGGCGAAAAGACACCAATAGAGACAGTATTTTAGTAACTGCACATTTGGTGAACTGTTCACTTTCTTGAGATGTAACATGTCTGGAGAAATTGCGCCATTAAAAGTTTAAAAATGAAAGTCCGTATAACTTAAAGTTGCACACCATTCGTTATAAAAATAAAATGTCGTTTATTGAGTGTGTAAGGACTGATTGATAGACTAGTTCCACAAGTAATATGTTAAATGTCTCAGATCTATAGGGGTATGAAGCACTGACATATTGGGGCGGCATTAGTTAGTGATGGTGGTGGTATGACTAATCCCTATCTTGTCTAGTGGAACTAGACCAGATCTATGAGATCATAGATAGCCAAAAAGTCCAAAAGCAGATGTGGACTTTTCACAGCCTCTTCACGAGAAAACCCCAAGCACTTCAAGATGTGTTGCGGGCAAAACGGAGCATTGTCGCACTTGGGGCATGATGGGTATTTTCTTTCACCGTCCTCAAAGATCATACACTTCAAGTGGCCAGTAGAAAGTCGAGACAGTGTCGTCTGATGTACTCTGGAGCCCTTAAATGTTGTGGCGGCTCCAGGATGTCTTTGGAAGTACCAAGGGTGAGCAGGAGGGTCAGCCCAGGTTTTAGAAGTAAGTTGTTTAGTAATGGAAGAGATCTCTGATGGTGTTAGTGCCATGCGATCTTCCGGGTTTAAAGGATTACTGGCGGCAGCCTTTGCAAGGTCATCGGCTACTTCATTCCCAGGCAGACCAACATGCGAGGGGACCCACTGGAGATGGATTGGGTGTTGAACTGAAAGGCTTTTCAACAAGAGTAGTTAGTAGTTTCATTTATATGATTCGTGACCAACCTTATTATTATGACTTCAGTATTAGCAGGTAGTCATAGTAATGGTGTGTGTAGTATTGTCATATATTAATTTGAGTTAACTAGTTTCATTATATGACCCAGAGATTTCAACAGACGACTATAATAATCTCATGAAAAAAAACTTCCCAATGCACGCCTATCAGGTTTTACACCTTTCAGCATTACAACAGGCAGAAGAGATGGCATATATAATGATGTCCACCCAGTGGATGTGCCATCCTCTGATGAAAAGTTTTGACATAATTACCGACATAACTTGACATAATTATGTGACTTATCTAGTTATATTATATGACCTAGATTTTATCAGACTTGGATTATATCAGTTCTGTAATAAAAGAGCGAAAAATATTTTATGATTATGTGACTCAACTAATTATATTATATGACTTCGGTTTTATCACGTGGTCATAATACTGTGACTCGGCCGATATCATTTAATGTCTTGAATATTAGCAAATAGTCATAATTATGTGACTAAATTATAATTTGGATTTCTAGAAATTTTATGACTAGATATACAGCTGAATTTTAGTCACAAAATTAATATTACTGCTTTTAAGATTAGAACATTATATAAACATACCAACTTTTGTTTTTGGAATTTTTAAAAAAGAGTTATCCACATACAATTATAATTAGAAAAATATATGATAATAGAAAACTACATGTATATATTATTCACTAAATTTAAATATATATATAAACTGCATAGGATTCCATAGATTTTCTTGATTTCCATTTTTACAGAAAATTTTTTGCTTGGTCCCTTTTTCATTATTATAATAATATACAAATTTCCAAGCAGAATTATAACAAATAAACAATAAATTAATTTTATGTGCATGATTTAAAGACAAATATTACAACAATTTTTATGATTCAATATTTTGAGAAATATATAACATTTCTGCTTATACATTTGTCATCACTCTTACAATACTGGATTAAGGTTAGGTGTTCTTGCTGGCCATCTGCAGAGAGGGGGAGTCGACGCAGGGCAAAGCAAAGACCCGTAGAGGCGAGCTTGTGGGAGGTCTACTAAGGACACAAGTTCGGATCTACGGGTTCCCGCTTAGCAGCTACACCCTTTCCTTCCCTCCTCTTCCACTTCTCACGTCACCTTCGCAGACGATACAGAAAAGCAGAAATCGTCTGATCAATTTTTGTCTCTTCATTTAGCTGATTGTAACCATCTGTAACGTGGGGCATGCTGTAAGACTACCTGTTAATAAGGGGTTGAAAAAGTGATAGAAAAATACCTTTGGCACTGCTAGATGTATCGATAATTGTAAGTTGTTATGTTGTATATGATAAATGGATAGTGGTTAGTAAAAATGTATTTTAAGATAACAGTATCATGATTAATAGTTAAATTTGGCTCTATATAGACACTATAGTACAAATGATGATGATGTCTTGTTTCGAATAATAAAACACATTTTATGTATTTCTGTAGAGAATATTTTTTTCCATCAGAAGCTTTAACTTCAAACAAATTATAATTAAATTAGAAACTATCGTGCTGAAGAAAAATTTGTTTTTGTATACACAGGAATGTGTTTATTTTAGTTTATTTTCACTCAACGGTCATTATTACCCAAGGAGTCTAACTAGACCTAGAGTAACAGTTTAAAGTATATTTCGATCCACCCCAAACTTCCAGGTTTGAGGCGGGAATCGAGCCCACAAACTGTCAAACCGAACAAAGCAACCATAACCATTAAGCTACAACACACAGTAAAGCGGGTTCGATACTCGAACTTAATGGAGTCTATGAGACTATGAGACCCTATTCACATTAAGCTTATGTAAAGTCTCATGTTATACAGCTTGTATACTACAGAAATTGACAACTTGAACATGGTTCAAAATATGGAGTGGTCTGTCTTTCTTAGAAGATTTGGACAACCGAAAGCATAGTTAAAAACAAAAAGAAAACAAACTCTGTTTCCACAAAATAAATAAAGGAAATATTAATATAAAAGCATAACTTTATTAAGATTCAATATATAATAATTATAAATAAAATTACATATACTACACACTATAAATAGTTAATTAATAATTATTTGTTTCGCAACCATCCTCAATAAAATTGTCTCTTAAAGTTGCGTAACAAAAGCTTAAATGCCATCAAAGTTGTATATATAAGTATTGCATTCGTTCATTTTGTTTATATATATATATATATATACATATATATATATATATATATATATATATATATATATATATATATATATATATATATATATATATATATATATATATATATATATATATATATATATATATAGTTTACTTGTTCTGCCGCGTAATTTTTAACAATGGATATTACTTGACGATGTTAGCACATGAGCTGGCTTTCTCCTCTCTTCTAGCATTCACACCATGCTATAGAAGAAAATTAGATTCTGTAAATCTTTAACCGAGACATTAACCCTTTTTATGACGATTGCTTGATCAAGTACAGAATTGTTTACTTGCTGCGCATGAAAAAGCCCTCCCCCCCACCCGGCTACTTTGATCTCCTCAATTTTCTCCAAATATTAGAAGAAACAAATTCCATGTAAACTGTAATTAGTATTGAATAAGAATAAAGTGCTCACGAGGAAATATAGGGCATGCTGTTATATTCAACATAGTCAAGTACGCAAGGCTTAATATGATGGCACATTAAACAAAAAACTGCACGAGCAAAATTGAAATATAATGTGCTTGATGCTATACATATACTACATATACTTACTCTGCTTATCTGTCCATTTATTTTTAATGCATAATTCATATCATATATCATACACAAGACGAATGTGCATGCATATATATATATATATATATATATATATATATATATATATATATATATATATATATATATATATATATATATATATATATATATATATATATATATATATATATATATATATATATATATATATATATATATATATAATGATAATTTAAAAGACCCTCATGACTCACAAAATTAAAAGAAGTTCCAAAGTAATTTTATCATTTACACACAAGTGGGATTTGAACCCACAAACTTGTCTTTGACAAATTATGGAGCTGATAGTTTAGTTATTAGAGCGATTATAAATTATAATTTATGTCAAACACACTCTTCTGACAAAATATTTTTGAGAGATTTTATATATGTATATGTATGTGTGTATATATATATATATATATATATATATATATATATATATATATACACACACACATATATATAGATAGATGCATGCATACATACAAGCAAATATTTTCTACCAACTATATAGGAAAAAATGAAGCACCATGCTAATTATATTTGTGTCAATATTTTAAAATATTGCTACAAATATTAAAATGTAATATCTATGATTATTTTCATTTACATATTGTCTACCAACTTTCTTTCTTGGTACTAGAAACATATTTTTTACTTCAAACAATTTTTTTAAATATTATGGATTTTTCAAAATATGTGAAGAATACACAATTTGATATTCCTAATTTTTTCTGTGCATTAGATATCAATAGGTAGAATCCCTTTCCACACATATGGGCAGGCAATTGAAATACGTTTCTGGCTGCATCAACTCGTTAAGCACAGTCAATCGTCATTCAATCAACCACACAATTAAATGGCGAAGTTGACACCCAAGCTGGCACGTCCCTTTCAATATTTTCACGCTATTATAATAGTGGAGCATTATACCCTAATGAATATTTTACATAAATTATCCATCTCAGTTTGCCCTACTTTGGCTGAGTGTGGTATCGAACTTGTAACCTGACGCAAGAATAACTTTTCTCTAACAATTTATAGACACATACATACGGTAACATATATTACTTTTTTTATAAAGATTTTTTATAGTGTTAGTTTCCAGTGTTAAATCGTATAACATACTTTTAAATATGATATATATCAACCTCCATAACACAAAAATACCGTTTGGGGGCATGTTTAGAAAAGAATAGCTGAACAGTTTCCACCCGAGGTGACAACAACCTGCCCTCGAGAATTTTAAAAGTCGCCTTGCTCAACTGTTTCTTTGAAAGAGAACGGGAAAATAAAAAAAAGTAATAAATTCTTATGCTGCACCCCCTTGCCAGATATTTTTTATCAGCTTAACTGGAAATGGAGAGGGGGTGGCCGTCGATTTCTCCGTACATGTACCATGTCAGGAAAGGCAATGAACTGGAAGATGGTGGAGAGCTACTTACTCCTGGGGTGCTCCGACCCTCCCTCAGAATGCAGTTGTGACCCGAGACACGTCCGTGTGAGAACTTTTGTTCTTAATAAAACTTTGATTTATAATATGGAAGCGGAGGATGTTTTCGATATCTTTTGTGTAAAATAGTTGCAAAATATATGTATCTCTAAACAGTTGCTGAATATTTGTTTTCTAATACTTATAACTATATCATAGATTCTAGGAGATACGATTCTCCGAGATTTTGCTTTAATAAATTTGTTTGTTTTGTGCCTGTTTTTTCTAATCGCCTGGTAACATTGAATTATTGTCAATCGTCAAAACCGATATTCTGAATTATAATTTTCTTTCCAGTGTTCTATACAACGAAATAAGAAAACGTCAGATTTTAGGATAGTTTAGTATGCATAGCTCCTCTCAACATGAAGATCTTCGACAGTATCGAACTTATACCCTTTCACATTCTTGTCTCATCGGGCCGTCATAGCTCCGTAAAACGATTGCAGTTAAAATGTGAGGCTTACAAATGGGTGACATCATTCAAAGACTGAATCAAGAATTACATTTTTGATGATAATTACAGTGACATTGATTGTATGTTAAAAATAGAGATCTAACGTTTTTTTAATTAACTAGAAAAATTTTCATTTTTATAACCATTGTTATATATATATTTATTTTTGTATATAATAATAAAATGCCTAACATATAAAGTAACACAATAGATTTGAATTCTATTTTTCATGATTTTATTTTTTACCATATAAGTTTTAAATTACATTAAATGATCCTCCATTACAAACCTTTTCAAAAATTATGAAAATATTCTGACATTTTCCGTTTACAGGTTCGATGCCCGATCCAATTAAAGATCATTATGCTAAGAAAGCTTCTGAGTCTGAAATCGCCCCTAAGGTCTAATATTCGGATACAGTTTCATGCTTATAACTCAATAGAAATACATTACAAAATGTACATAAATATCTGGAAAGCTCTATTTTATAATTTTGATGCTTAAAAATTATTATAATAATTATTAATCCACCTTAAGTAATTTTGAAAAAAATATTTTTCATAAAAATATTGAAATATAACTGTTCTTTAAATCATATGTTATTCGCATATTTTGGCTTATAGCCATTACATGAAGTTTTTTTTTAATATTTCAGAACATTAAACTAATATAAATTATTTTTGAATAAGTTTCTTTAATTTACATATTACTGTTTATATTTTAATCATATGTTTTGGCACATAATTATTACACAATTTACTTACTTTTCATTGTGAATAACATTATATATACATATAATAAGTATTATATATATATATATATAATAATAATACGTATTATATATATATATATATATATATATATATATATATATATATATATATATATATATATATATATATATATATAATCTTTGCATTTATCACATTCAATTTTACTTTTTAAAGGCAGCTCGCTTTTTCGTGGCAATATAAATTTTTAAATTACTATGAAAAGTTTTCATTCAGAAAAATATTTTTTGACAGTTTATCAATTGCATATTTTTAAAATTACGATTATTACAGATAGTTTACTTTTGTGTTACATTTCATATTAAAAGTACTCAATTTTCAGCTGTTTCAAATATATTTCTCTACTTTCCAAAAAGTCGGATTTATTTTTATTTTGGTAGAATTCTATGTGTGTAGCAGTGGGTTTTAAATCTACAACGTTAAAACAGGGTTGAGAGAAGTTGAAAATCACCTAAAATAATGTTCTTGTATAGGAAATATTTTAATGATAATTAATCTAAAGATGCTTATGATAACATAATAAAAATAGAAATTTGAAAAGAACAAAGCAAATTTTAGAAGTCATATCTAAACAGACATCTCTGTTTAATTAATTCTATCTATTTAATTAAAATGCCTATATTTTGTCTTGGCACTATGCAGTGCATAGCTTTTCAATTGTGTTGTAAGGCTTTTTTTTGCTATCCACAATACTATCAAAGATTATCGACTGTATTCACTTATGATAAGCAAATAAATCATACAAATTTTCATGCATTCTGAGAGATTAAGACACAGGAAACGCAATCACAATATCCTTTTCCCATTTTGTTGGATTCGAACTTGATACCCGATACTCCATAGAATACTGCAAAACCATCATATCGCAATGAATCTATATTGTTTTACTTGTGTGTATGATTGAAAATAAAAATTAAAAAGTCTTTAATTGTACATGTTTTGTTTTTTTTTTTTTTTTTTTTTTCGTCAGTTATTTTTTACATATGTGTGCTAATTGCATTGCCACATACAGCTTAAAGTGAGTTCTTAACCACTACAAACATCTATGACCAAGGTGAGATTCAAACCCTTGAACTGTTGTATCCACAAATATTAACACTTCGACTGACAGTTGTTCAAAATTTTGCAGGAGTAATATATAAGAAAATATTTCCAACCAATTCTTGAACAACACCTAATTATATAATGACGGCACATTCAAATTTATAAAAATATTGAACAAACTCGGACAAAAAATTGTAAAAATCCTTACACGACAAGATAATAATAAATGGATATCAAAAATTAAACTGGGGCTGTTTCCAGACGGGAAAAACTTAAATTTACAGAACCTAATGATTCGAATTATTATTGACAGGAATTATGAAGAAAATATATCATTGGTTGGAGTTGCTATTTTAATTCCTAACGTGTCAAAGTTTCGGATGGGGGGTTGCCACATGTGATAATACTAATATTAAAAGAAAAGAAAATTTTCCATCAAATACCGATTTTAAAGTGCTTATACAATAAAAAAACAGAAGAGTATTTCTTTTAACATAATAGTTTTTTCACAATTTCAAATTTCTAAATTTTTATCATTGTATTATATAATAAAGGCCGACCGATGGCTGAGTGGTTAGCGTTCCTGCCTCCTGAGCTGTGGGTCCCAGGTTCGAATCCTGGTTCGGGCATGGATGTTTCTTTCCTTCTCTGTTCTCTCTGTTCCTTCTTCTGTGATGTTGTATGAATGTGGGCCACCGTATAAACGGGTTTGTGGTGGTATGGCAAGGGTAAAATAACACACGTTTTGAACTTTCTTAAATTCGTATTCCAAATTAAATCTTGAGATTTTTTAAAAAAAATTCCTTTAGTAACTAATCATATAAATTCTTTTGGTAATGAGAAAGTATGGTACAGATTCTAAAACCTATGCCGAATATTAAAATGTTTCTTCTCCTGAGATCTCTTAAATCTGAAAGTTTCACTTTTTTTATGCACCCCCTCCCCGAAAAAAAAGAGAAAGTGATTCGAATGAGCTCTAACTGATTGTTAGAGAAATGATTGTGTGTGATATTTGAAAGTTTCTTGAAGTTACAAAAGGATTCGATGGACATATGATTTATGGAATTCATTATTTACTGGAATTTTAAGTTTTATAATTCTTTTATTTAAAGTTTAAAATATGCCTTATTTATGCTTCTTCGAGTTGATACTGATTAAAGGTTCTAGAACATTTCAAAATACTCTTTTGGAATCGCCTTCGTGAAAAAATTGTGTGTGATTTTTTCATCGTTAACTGATTAAAAACTTCATCAAACAGATTTACTCAACCCAAACCAGTAAAAATAAAATTAAATTAATATAAAGTTTAAACCACCAATGAATTAATTTTTGGAAAGACTTAACACTGAATATATATATATATATATATATATATATATATATATATATATATATATATATATATATATATATATATATATATATATTTATATACATGTATATGTATATATATATACATATATATATATATATATATATATATATATATATATATATATATATATATATATATATATATATATATATATATATATATATATACATATATATATACATATATATATGTATATATATATACATACTTATATATATATATACATATATGCACACACAAATATATATATCTGTGTGTGTTTGTCTGTTTATGCATAATTTTATAAAATGCCATATTTAAATTAGATATCTGGATATTTAAGCTTGTATAATTACGTTATTCCACTTTCTTATTATTGTTATCTCTTTATACGTATCAATTAGCTTTTTTCCTTCTTAGACATAGAAACGCTTTTAATATTTTTGTTCTTGAATAAATATGGGACTTTAATTGTGTTATCGATACAGTAATGTGAATTATACACAGTAATTGAAACTCTTCTTAAAAATATCCATAAGCATTGAGATGTTAATTTATTTAACAATGATTCAATCTTAAACTCTAAATAATGAACTATTATGAATTCTTGTGAATGAAAATCCAAAATTGTGAATTTTACTATAACATTATTTGAATATCTCTTCCAAAGTTGGTTTTCGAGCCGACTTTTATGAATGTATCGAGATTTTTATAAATTGGCCAATGCAAAATTGCATTTGAAGTTTTTAATATCATTCAGTTGATGTGGTATGCAAATTTTGTAAAGATAATAGTATCTCAGGTGTCAACCTCGTCACTCCAGAATGATTCAAAATCACGAGATGGTTGACTGCATTTAATGGCTGGGACATGCAGAAAAAGGAGAAGTAATGAAATTTTATACAACACCACTGCTTTCTTTTCAAATTTTGCTTAAAATTTAACTAAAATTTAAATTTTGATTGAACCCTTTTAACCGATAGAATTTGCATATTCACTCTTTTTTTTAAGTGTATAGAAAAAAAATGTTTAGGAATTTTGTTTCAATGGAATGATTATATATGTTAATTTCCTTTTAAGGATTCGATTTGATATTTATTACAAGTGTGAAAGGAAGCAGCAGCGATTTCCGAAATTCGAAAGCCTATTTAATTGCGCTTTAAAAGGCTTCCCCATGCAAACTCTTCTCGATTTCCCCAGTAGCGCTATTTGGAAATTCTTGCCGGGGTTGTCGGTTGAGGAAGTATTTCCTTCCACTGGAGTTGAGCCAAGAAGGCTCTCCAAAAATTTGCAGTTAGTGTCAGTGACCAAGAAAAGGAAAGAGTTAATCAAGACCTTTTTTCGAAGTGGAAAAGAAATCTGCAAGTACATTTATCAATCCGAGTGTCAAGTATTCCCAACAATGTAGCTCCTGTTGTATATATATATATATATATATATATTATACATATTATATATATATATTATATATATATTATATATATATATATATATATATATATGTATTATATATAATATATATATATATATATATATATATATATATATATATATATATATATATATATATATATATATATATATATATATATATATATATATATATATATATATATATGATACTGAAAACTGCTCGTGAAAATGTATACAGTCAATACAGTTCAAGAGTTACAGTTTGAAATATTTACAGACTATAATATATATATAATCAATGTGTATATAGTCAATATTACTTTATATGAGATTTGAAGAACCGTATGGCATTTGGTTATGCCCTCAATGCTTCCTTCAAGAAGGATTTTTTTATAGATAGTGGGCCATCTCTTAATGCGTCACAAAGGAGAAAACCTGGAAAACTGAAAGGAAGTATATACAGAAAGCAGAAGCGCAGCATTCATCTATGATTGTTCAGTAGAGGTTGGTATCGAACCCGAAATCTTTTACTTCGAAAAGGGGTAATAAGTGCAGATGATTTTTTGCATTTAATTAAAACTGCATCAGTTAACCAATAAAACAGGATGAAAAAAATACTCAGTGAATAACTTGTAATTGTGTGGCTCACTAATAGAAGGTTGTCGTCTGTTCGACTCATTATATTGCAAAGAAGCAGGCCTGATAACAAAATAGCAGAATGAAGAATAGAAGGATAATGTATCAATATCTTTCCTATACATTTGCTCCCTCAAATATTATTAAAAATAAACTTTTCATCATAAAACCCCGCATTTATTCACTTTTTCTTATTACAGTTCACAATGTTATGCTACATCAATATTCAATGTATAATTTATACTAAGTGTTTTTGAAATCTTACTACCGTAACCAGAAATTAAAGTGGAATCATTATTATTATAATACTGAAAGCAATTTTACTGTATTTAACTTATCGTGATAAGAATAGAGTAAAATCTTGTCTCTTTTATGAATACTAAGCACAAAAACATCAAATGTGGATAATCGAGAATCAACTGTAACCGTAAAGCTATGAAGAATTGTTTACAAATAGCGAAAAGTACACAAATATTGAATTGCAAAATAAATTAACTAAGCGCACACAAATTTTTATAAATGAATATTAAACTTGAATACAATTTTTTGAATACAGTTCAGTGTTACAGTTAATGTTCTCATGCATTCATCACAAACACTTATATGGATTTATTTAAAACACACTTTTAAGGTGAAAAGCAGGTCTAAATTGTTTTAAAATAAAACTTAGCCATTACTGTATCTGTCAAGATATAAATTCAGTTTCATATATATAATTTTAACGCAAATAATCTCTAAAATATGACTTATTCTGAAGACAAATTTTTTTATAAATTTAGATTTTCAATCGTAATTAATGATTTAAAAGAATAAGAAATCACGCAGCCATTTTGTCATGAAAACAAGTTTTTATGATAACTTCGCATTTAATTTACATGTTTAGTATTCTCTTCTTCTTAATTTACATTTGGCATATAATTGAATACACTTTCTTCTTCTAATCTTTTTGTCACGTTTTGTGCTGTTTTTGGCGTGGAAATATTTGGACTTTTTCGAAAAACGCCAAACGGTTTTCCATTTTTACTAGATGTTGTATTTTTTATATTTATAAAATTGACAATATTATAATTCTCCAAAACTAAATAAGTTATTCTTTTCAATTTATGATTAAAAACGCGTGTTCATAACTACCTTCGTTCCTAAACATCAACTGAAACTGTTGATTGGGTTACTAATTCAATATACAACATTAAACCACCATTTTGAATGGTATCATCGAATTTTATTGCCAAAATATGATATCTTTCTTTATATATAAGCAAAAGATAATTTATGTCATTTATTTGTATATTTACTTAAAAATAATCAACATTTTCTTTAAATTTTTATGAAAATTTCAGTGTAAAAAGTATTATTCCATTTTTCAGAATAAAGCATTTAATTTGTAATATCAGTATATATACTCTACTACATGATACTTGGTTTTAAAATTATATTTACAACAAAAATATGTAAAAGCTCAAAAAGAACATTTTAAAAATGTGTCAAAGGAGAAAAAGTTAAATTTTGTCTAGATGGGACTGTCAATTTTAAAGTAAATTTTTTCTATAGACTTCATATATATATATATATATATATATATATATATATATATATATATATATATATATAATCAGTCATATAAGCAAAAAATTTCCATCGTGAAAAAAATGCGACTTGGTCTAATTAAACATAATTATTCGTGGATATGTATTATGATATCAGATAATTTTTTTCGCTATATCTTTTAATAAATTTTCAATATTAAAAATCAATGAACTTCGCATTTTTGTTTTAGTTCCCCCCTATTTTTGTCAAAATTTACGAACATACTTATTTTAATAATATTCACGTAGAAATGCCTTCATTTATAGATACTAACGAATCAAAATAATCTTAATATAAGTTTGGTGGTAAATTTTTATATTTTTTACATCGATGTGTGAATATGGAGAAAACCAACATTTTTATTTTACTATATTTTTTATCAGTTTTTTAATATGATGTTCTCTGTTATTTATAATAATAAAGAATACTTGATGTAAAAATGTATTATTTTTATTTTGTGATATAGCTGTGTCAATGCATTATTATAAACTCTGAAATGCTAAGTGTAATATATGTTTAAACTGTATAATATTTAAAATCATAGCAAATATTCATATCATTTTAAATATGTAGTTTCAATAATAAAACGAAGAAACTTAGTTACATTGGCTTGATTTGTGATTGTAAACTATTTAAATAATATTATCTCATATACTAAAAATTGAGATTGCATATACTATATAAATGTATTCGATCTCAATTTTTGAGTATAGGTCTTTATATGTATACATAACAATATTCATAAGACATTTGTATTTTCCCAAATGTTTTAGATATAGAAAATTTCGTAAAAGTGACAGGACATTTTAGAAATTTCTAGCAGTCTCTAGAAATAAATTAAGTGAATCTCAAAAAATTTACCAATACTTTTTTTACTTATTCCAATACTTTTTTTACATTACTTTGATTTAATTCTGAATAACATCTAATGTATTTTTACAGATTGATCAATATTTATAAAAAAAAGTGGCATCTATATAACAGGAAAACTGTGGCACTAAAGTATCCATTTAACATATTAAAAGAAATTCATCTGTAAAATGATCATCTGAATATATTTTTGTAATATTTTGTTACGTCATCATGACAATAAAATAGAAATATTTTTAATGTTTATTTCATTTTATGGAAAAAATATCTTATGTAAGAACTAAAAATGTTACCAAAAGCAAACTAACAGAGCATGTCTTTTAAAAATTGTCATTTTTTAACAGTGAGTACCCAAAATTGCGTTAAATGTATTCAAATTTGATAAAATATCGACAATCATATGATGAAGCCTTTTGAATAATGAAATCAAATCCAAAAATAAAATCGAATGAACAAAATATATTGCAGTCTAATATTATTCATTTTACTTGAAAACATAATTATAGAAGGAATATTTGTTAAGAAATTAAAATATTTTACAAGAAAATTATACATTTTTTTCAGAACTCAATAAACAAAACCCGTCTTAATTTTGCCTGAAACAATAGATCTTTGTTCAAATTAGATGGAACACATGGCCATGATGTTTGAAAAACTGATTTTATGATTGTAAGAAATATAATACAGAAGAAGATACATAACTTTTCTATATTATACCCAAGATTCTATAATACCCAGCCTAATTGCCTCTTTGATGCTGACTTAACATATTTGAAAGTGAATTGCAAACATTAATGTGAAAAATATTTCCAAATAAAGAATATACAATATTGCTTAAAAATAAAAGTAAGACTTTAAAGAGCTTGAGAGTAAAGTACAATGAAACGTATATAATTGTTCAATTACAAAAATATTTCAAAGTTTTCTGATTTATTGCAAATTTTCTTAAACTCCCTATCATAACTGTTAAATTTTTATTTAGCTATATTTTGATTTTTTATAGTGAATAAAATATCTATATCTCATCTATCTATCTATCTATCTATATATATATATACATACACACACACATATATATACACACACACACACACACACACACATATATATATATATATATATATATATATATATATATATATATATATATATATATATATCGCATTCCAAACACTTCCAATAATTTTCTTCAAAATATAACATATACAATTTGAAAAACTTTTCATTACGGCTTATTAAAACATGTAGTAGAAGCCTTGAACTTTCCAAGGTTTAATGGAAAGACCATACTTATAGAAATGAAGATTCCAAGTTCAAATCCAGCCACTGTTCAAAAAATAATGCTAATCAAACTTTAAGGAAAAAATTTTTTTCTCAAATTTATTAACATTTTCTTAATTTAATTTCAAAAATAATACGCAGTTTGTTTAAATATTCCTTTATCCTCTATCTAATTATATTTGAAGCGCATTATGTGAAAATTAAATATCTCTTTAATCTTTATTGTCTCTATAAATAACATAAAATCTTGAGCAATTTTTTATCATTCAATAAAATCAACGTTTTCTGCAGGTTTTCAGTGAAGACTACTGGAATAGAGAAAAATGGCACTGAAATCAAAAATAAAATTTCGACGAAACGCAATTAAGACTTCGTTAAATAAGGGTATTTTATAAAAACTTTTCTCAATGGGACTCTCTCTCTCTCTCATACAAAATTCAGTACATTAAAGCTATTGCCAGATTAAAATTTGTAAAATAGCTTCTATACTGTAAATAATATCACACATCACATGTTGTGAAGCGTACTCAATATTGATTTATTCAATATTAAATTTAAGTATTTTCTCTAACTTTGGATATATATATATATATATATATATATATATATATATATATATATATATATATATATATATATATATATATATATATATATAATCATCGAGCAGTATTCAGCCATTAGCGAAATCAGCTGGCCCTGTGTCAACAGCAGAAGGAAACACCTCAGCGGCGTAGTTAACATTCTGCGTTTCGGTCACCACCTGTTTGTAGGGAAACAAAGGGTTAACGGCAGCTGCTTTTACAGCTGCGTCACCCCTTTCCCCGTGCACAATGTGCTCGTTAACTGCAACCACCACCATTAGGAAGGTAGCGGTCAATTTATTCAAGTGCATTTCTGGTGATCCAGTGGAACATAACCAAACTGCAGGGAAGTACTTGTAATGGAAATCGTTTGCTGGCGCCGTTTTGGGGGGGTTTATTTCTTATTGACAACTGAGCAGAGGCAGGAGAAAATATTTCGTGTCCTTAAAATAAAGTGAAAAGAATAATTTTCTTATGTTAAATACTTTAAATAAGGATATTTGTGCCTAATATATAATTACATAATGTAAATGAAATATAAAGCAGTCTTCCTGGAATAGGCTTTTTATATTTTTTCATTGTTATTATTTTCACTATAGGTATGGCGTTCACATAAATTTGTCAATTAATACCTGTTTTCATAACAAAAATCTTAAATAAGTGAACAGGTTCTTAACGAACTTAATAGTGATGTCACGTTTTTACCGAACTTAATAGTTTTGTCACGTTTTTAGGAAGAAATACATCGAATTGAAGATGAATGTAGCATTTCTTCATAGTTGATTGATGAAATAATTTTATTTCATCATAGTTGATTGATGATATAATTAAGATACAAGTTGGATTTCATCCTTTTCTAATTTGGCAATTTCTCTTTGCGAGTTTTCAACGAAAGTATAGCATTGTAAATATTAAAAAATCACCTACGAATTTTCAGTATTTAAAGTATTGTGCCAGATAAGGCACCAAAGTAAATGAATGTAACTAGTTTCATTTGCTTACAATTTTACAAAATTAAGATGGTATGCAAAATGAATTACAAAATTAAGATGGATTAAGCATTGTAAATATTAAAAAATCACCCACGAATTTTCAGTACTTAAGGTATTATGCCAAATATGGCGCCAAAGTAAATGAATGTAACTAACAAGTTTCATTTGCTTACAATTTTACAAAATTAAGATGGTTTAGTTAGAATCATTTGCTTACAATACTAAAAAATTAAGATGATAATGAATCAATTTATTATATATATTTCTAATTAATTTAAAATTATTTAAATATTTATTCAATTATTTTAATTAATTAAATTTATTTTTATTTAAGAATTTTGATACAAATTATTTCAATTTTGTGAAAAAGTAATCCCTTATAAAAAATTATTTTGAATAGACTTGCCATGATTGATGGGCTAGAATAGTACATATTTAATAAAACTTGATGTTCGATAATTTTAACAAAATTTGATATTTGAAATATGGTCAGTTAAAAAAATAATTTTTTGTTCGCTAAGTTTCTATTTTCATTCAGATTTAGATTTAGATGCAATTTTCATGAATAAAATATAGTTGAAGAGTTGTAAAAATGTATCGAAATATTATTTTCTTCCATAGGCATCTTAGCTATTCAGAATAATTTTTACTTATACAATGATGAGGAAGATAAAATTACAAAAAACATGAGATAAAACTGCGCTAAAATCTATTCATTACTCTACGCTTTATTGCCGAAAATATTCAGAATAAAATATTAATGCAAGTAGAAAAAAGTACTTAATTATAATTAAAAATCCTTCGACAATATCCAATCTGAAAGCTAAGCATTTTTCAACAAGTCCTGGACCATAAATTCCTAGAATCTTTTTAATCCTTTTAGGAAAAATAATAAGTCGAAAAAGTGAAAGTCATTCATTTAATCTCAAATAATCCAAATAGAATTTTAAAACTTCTTCATAAAAACAGAATATTCTTATGATGAATAATATGATTTTCTTAAATTCAACCTACATAATTTAATATGAAATGAATGGCTCGCAATTTTAATGAATGACGTCATTAATTGAACACAGTTGTCTAAATAACTCCTTAGTTAAAATGTTTAGCAGTTTTCCTAGTTGAAGTTTCGCAAAATTCAAGATGGAGAATTTAATTTGAGTGTTCGAAATTCTAATATTAATTTTTCGTGTTTTGTAAGATTTTAGAGTCTTTAACATATATATAGAAATAAATTAATTTTAATGTCGTTTTAATGCGATATGGGAAATAATTAGTCCTTTGAGTTTAGGTAATACAGAAAAAGTTTTCACACAAATAAGTTCAGAATGTTTTAGCTTAATTAAAAGAATTCCTTTTAGAAAGCTTTTTCTCTGTCGAATACAAAACATTTCAGGTCAGAGGATAATGCTACATTTTCGCTATAGATTATTTTTAAACTATCCACAGTATAAAATATGTTCTCTCAGACACACACTTATACTGTAAGTACAGAATATTTGTGCTATATCTACTGTAGAAAGTTTCACGTTCAGATGATGTTGTTGTTGTCGTGTGCCAGCCAGGCTGGCAACATTGGGTGCGCTGCTCCACTTTTCCAACTGAACCATATTTGGTGTGGAGTCAGGGCTAGCCCTGGTGTGGAGTCCGACTTCTTCAGTACACACATGCCATAGGTACACGTTTATAGGGTAGGCAACCAATCACTCCACACTCATACGAGGAAAGGGCAAAGACAGGATAGATAGAGAAAGTACATCCATGCCCGAACCGGGATTCGAACCCAAGACCTCCCTATCCGCAGTTAGACACGCTGACCACTAGACAAGTAGGGCGGCACGTTCAGATGATGGTAAAGTAAATTACAATGGAATATTTTTATTCTGCTCTGTGTTTTAACACAAATGATGACTGAGTAAATAAACTATAGAATGCCTTCACTCAGTATATTATAATATATTTTATTTTATATGAGGAAAAAAACTAATTAAATTCATAAATCCTCCTCTTATAATACTATTTAGTTTAGACGATACTTAAGTGAATTCTTGGTAAGACATTTTTTCCCCATTTTGCACAAAAACAGTATATTTAATTTAGACGATGGTTCCGTGTAGAACATTTGCACTCTGCTTAGTGTAGAAAGTTCTAAATTCAGACAACGGTGGGGTGAATTCACTGCAAAATATTTTTATCGCTTTAACTTAGACGATGATAAAAAAAAATCCTCAATTGGATATCCTCACTCAGTCCATTACAGAATATTTTATCAGAGATTAAACTATATTAGATTCATCATTCTATTTTAGACATACTCTGGAACTTATTTGTCCAGATGCTGATTAAGAGAAATCCTGTTAAAGAAATTTACATATTATCCAGTATTATTTTAATTCAGGAAAGGAGTTTGTGGGTTCCAGATTAAATGTTTGGATTCTGACTATGGTATGGGTTCCAGATTAAATACTTGAATTCCAGCTACGGTATGGGTTAGAGATTAAATATTTTGATTCTAACTATGGTATGGATTTCAGATTAAATGTTTGGATTCTATGGGTTCCAGATTATTTGGATTCTAAGTATGGTATGGGTTCCCAATTAAATATTTGGATTCTAATTACTGTTTGGGTTCCAGATTAAATGTTTGGATTCTAACTACGGTATGGGTTCCAGATTATTTGGATTCTAAGTATGGTATGGGTTCCCAATTAAATATTAGGATTCTAATTTCTGTTTGGGTTCCAGATTAAAAGTTTGGATTCTAACTACGGTAGAAAATTTCAGTTTAGAAAATAAGTTAATGAATTTGATATTAAGTATTTTTAGATGCATCGGCTTCGATATATTTTTTCTCCCAAAATGAGAAGGCGTGGATTGTTTTCCTTCCGACCATTTCAGAGTCCCAGATCAGGAGATGATTAAACTAATTCTCCGCAGAATATTTTACTTCATCCAACATAAAACATTTTATTTCCTTCGATGAGTCGCCAAATTTACTATAATTTCTCTCACTGTTGAACAAGAGACAGATGTTGCACTTTCCGCTCACACACATCTCTCGGTATGAGGTTTTTACTCAGTTCTGGGTAAAATATTAACATTTTTCTAACAAATAAACTCGAAAATAATTTAAAATAGCTGCGGTTCAATTCTCTATGAAAATTTTCAAATTTTAATTGAAGTCATGGTCAATATATTTTTGGATCAGTTCTTTGAAAATGTATTTGTTTTATTCATTTTTTAAAAAGCTCATTTTTGCATATATGTAAAATTTAAATTTATATATACATTGGAAAAATTATTAAAAAAACCTTAAATAAATAATAAGTAAAATTTAAAAAGAGTATATTAAAATATTTAAAGCTTTATATATTTCAAATAAACTCAAGATAAATTGAAAAATATAAAAATTATAAAATCTGAATAATTATCTAACATATAAAATTTTATGGGGACAAAAATTAACATTATAAGCAAAGGTTGAAATAAAAATGACTAAAACTGTATTTTCAAGTTAAATTATAGTCAATAATTTTATATTGTGAAGTTTTACCATTCATCACAACAACATAAAATTATTGAACTAAATTATCTATCGTACTTTGATGGCCTTATGTTGTTTAATATAAATATAAAAAAATTAATGGCACCATAAAGTAAGAAAAATATGCAATATTCTTGTATGAATACACTTTAAAAAAATAATTGATCAATAGAAATGAACAATCGTGATTATGAGTGATTGCATGTGAATGGAAAAACGAAAAAATATAAAAACGAGTAATTTATTCTCCTCGCTGTTAAACATGTGAGCATATATATATATATATATATATATATATATATATATATATATATATATATATATATATATATATATATATATATATATATATATATATATATATATATATATATATATAATATATATATATATATATATATATATATATATATATATATATATATATATATATATATGAACTATTTAGTTAAGAACAGCCATTCAAATCAGAAATCAGAAATGAAATGAAACTATGTTCCTCTATTTAATTCATGATCTATAAATTTCACAGTAGACATGAAATATTGCAGTATTCCAATTAACACAGCACATTAATTGTGAACTGAACTTTCATTTCAGAGAATGTGTGCATCACACGCAAGTGCAGACGATGAGGAAACGTAGATCGAATGAAATCGTACAGCGACTTGGAATTGGACGAGATTCAAACTCGTTAAAATGCGCGCGATGCAACCCTAGTGATCCCAATGATTTATACCAATTCGTTGTTTGAATAGAGATGACCTTGGGATTTTGCAGCAGATATCAAGCGTGCCAGCCCCTTTGTTACCCCCTGGATCGTGAGGGAGGAGCCTTTTTAGGAGGTGGGGGTGGCAGTACGACCGGCCCCCGGGATGACTCAATGAGCGAGGGGCCCACTTTTTGGGCCAAGGTCAGTGGGTTAGTATTGCACCACTATCGATGAGGGGCTCCATTCCACACCCCCAGGGCTTATTTTTTTTTCACTACCCTACCTACTCTTTCCAACAAATGCTTTAGAATTTTTTACTAACTAAGCTGAAAAAAAAAGAATTATAAAAAAAGACGGACGATAAAAAAAATAGTGTGGGAGGTTGTTTGGGACACTTCTCTACCCTTCTTTTTTAGGAAGGGGGAGTCCCGTACCGGGTCGGTGCCTGTGGACTGATACTTCGAAGCAGAGAGGGGGGGCGGAGATGCGAATTGGGTTCCCATCAAAAAAATATAAACAAATGGAAATGAAATAAAATGACAGAATGCCCCTTCTCTTCCTCCTGCCTACCAAGGTCACCGGCAATCACATTGAAATGCGGTCATTTATATATTAAATAGGTACAAAAAAAAGACAGTTAACCTAGATTTTTTAGAAGCATAACGCTTATCATTTTATATAATTTTATTTAGTAACATAATGCAAAATATATTTTTCGTGCATATTGTATTAATATTAAAAATTTAACTACAACTGCAAATTTATTTTGCAAACTCCCAAAATCGTTTGCAAGTAATTTTAAACAAAATCTTTCAATTATATATTTATTTATTTTTTATATAAAGCGATTTATACGGAAACTTTCATGGAATAATAAAGATGCAAACGATATCATATTAATTCGTTCATGTTTTCATAAAATATTATGCTTTATAGTATCGAAAATAAGCATACATTCTTCAACTGTAACATATAATTTGTGTTTTGAGGATTTATAGAAATCTCAGATTTTTTTCTTGTTTTGTAAATTTTACTGGTATAAAAATTCTTAAAATATTTTGTACCAGTAAAATTAACATAGAAATATACAAATGAAAAAGTAATTGTTAATTATACATATTATATATTTTTTTAGTTATGCTATACTCTGGGGTATTATTGATGGTTTCATCATTTTATTTCAATTAAAACATTAATCGCAACAATGATTAAATAATTTTTCCTATTGAGAGAAACGCGTGAATATTCATAATTCTACTAAAATTGAAGGCTAAATTATGTGAACAAGTGACTTATAATAATTTTATAACTATAGCTAGCATAAAGTAATTAGTAAACTTATATTGTTTTGTTTTTTTCCCTTCATAAAGTCCTATATTGGCATTTTTTCCCCTTCATACTATTTACTCCAATCTATAAATTATAAAACCATAAAAATATTTTAAAAAAATAGTTTAAAAAAATTCATATATGTTTACCCTATTTTATGTCTCAAATTTTAGAATTAACCTATTCCAAATATGATAAGTAGTTCAGATTATATTAAAATGAAATTAACACACATAAAAATACACAAAATTACTTTTCTAACTTTCGACTCAATTGTTAATTTGACATCCTAAATAAAGTTTTAAATTTATTCTATAAATTTAATGAAAAAATAAACTCATGTAAATCTAAATTAAAAGCATACCAGTTAAAAAAATTCATACGTCTAAATCATTCAGTGTTAAATATTAATGATTGACAAAAAATTAAATAAACTTTTCGAAATATACGAGAAAAGTGTTTTTATTGCGATTCTTCTGGGCTTTTGCATCACGATTCCAGCTGCCAATTTTTGTCAAATAAATAATCAAACAACCAATCGCTTCATAATTTAGATTCATGAACGAAACAATAAGGTCTATTCAAATATTCATGTTAAATTCATCTGAGATATTAATTATCTCAAATAAAACAAAGTATACCACATGTCTTTTTAAGTAAAGTACATATTTATAAAATTTAATTTTTCATAATTATTTTTTAAAAAGAAAAAAAGCAATTTTCATAGTAAATAAATACAACGATTATCAAGATTTTAAAATTATTCAATAAAAAGTGATTAATTACAAAAATTATTTCAAGTAATCCATAATAATTTTTTGTCTTCATTAAGTAAATTTGTTTTCCTTATAATATAATACAAATTATAATACTTTTTATAAGTAAATGAGCAATATCAATTGTTAATACTAAATTTGATAAATATCTCTTATACAATTCATACTTTATTTTCATGGCTCAATGGTTTTTCTAGGAGATAACTTCTTTTTTCTTTTAACAACTTTTTCAATAAAATTAATATTTATTTGAACTTTGTATATATCAATTCTTATTTCTATTGTATATGATTTCATATTAATCATCCGAACATTTATTAAAGGTAAGGAATTGTGAATTTTATATTTATCATCAGGAAAGGTAAGTATTTTCCTAATTTCAAAACATATCTTTTTCATTGTATATGTGTGTGTATGTATAACAAATTCTAGAATTTTTTATTGAATTTTCAAAAGTATTTATTCTGTTATAATTTAAACTTTTTTATAAATTACAGTGTACTTCATATATAAGTGCTATGATATATGGTACAAAGTATTGTAATGATATATGATTGTAACAACTGTTTACATAGATAAATAGTTTCGTACTTCCTGGAATTCAAATATAAAAGCAACACCAATTGGTTTTTTACCATAACAATTATACAGTAAAAACGCAGATTAATGTAATATCTAATTACGACGTAATACTAGTAGTAGTATTGTATACTAATTCTGTTTTTTATTCAGCTATCAGTAATGTTATAATCACATAGAAAAAGTTTTCATTTTTTTACTTAGGTGAACAATAATAATTTTCAGAAGTGGATTTATTCTATAATTATAGTGTAGTATGGTGGATTTATTTTATAATCCACTATACTACACTATAATTATAGAATAAATCCACTATAGAATAATTATAGTATAGTGGATTTATTCTATAATGACACATATATGTATGTATATATACATATGCAAATAAAAAAAGACACTTTGCATTTCTCTATCATATATATAGTGATATACATTTTTTAATATTTAAAAAAATCATGCTTTAGAGTGGTTTTAAATGAAGTTAAATATAAGAAACAGTGTGAAATAATTTAAATCCTTCGTATTTAATAATTATTAATCTTTCCACAGTAGCTGTTTCCATTCGTTTAAAATCTAAGTTGATATTTTTTTGCAAAATATTAGTTATTTCTCATGTTTTTCGACATTTTTTTTAATTCATACTTTGTTTAAAATAAGTTTTCATGAGAGAATAAAATCCTATTTGACTTCAAATACCAGCTGCAAGTTTTGATCGATAATTAACTAGATCTTATTATTTTAATCGCCGGTCTCGTAAATATTTCATAAACAAAATCATTTCATATATTAAAAGTGAGATGTTCTCGTAAACAATTCATGATTTATTAAATGTTTATTTTTTATTTATAATATTTATTGTAATACTAATTTAAACACAATTTTTTTCATTAATTTCAATAAACAAAATAACTATTACAGAACGAAAAATTAATTTTGTTGCTTAACTACAATTGTCTCATTAATCTCTGTATTTTCTAAATATTATAGTCTACTAAAAATAATAAAATTTTTGAATATATTCTGATTAATTTTTTTCTAATTAATTCAATTTATGAGGATATTATTATAATTTAAGTATTTAAAAATTAAATTAAGATATGTATACTTTATTTTAAAAACAACAAGTGTTATAATAATTAGATTTAACAGATTTTTTTGGTGATTAAAATTTGACTAATTGTAATTTTGCGATCGTAAAAATCTTTTATTTTATTTATGACAAAATGAAATGCTTTATAATTTCTACCAACAACATGGTTTTAAAAAATTTTATTCACGGTTAAAATTTGTCATTTAACTGTTCTTTTAGTGTCAAAAATATCAATTAATAGTATTTTTGTAATAAATTATTTAGTGTTTCATAAGATAGTTATTCATAAGATTATTATATAGCTATTATATAGTTGCTTATAAGAATATTATATAGTTACTAGATATTTATTTATAGATCTGATATTTAAAAGATTTTCCCATCGATGCAAATTTTTCATTTAACAATTTTGAGATCTAATATGCAGGTTTAATAATTTCTTCATAAATAAGGCTGTATTCATGTGAAATTTATAGAAATACGAAAATAAATTACTAAAAATAAAATAACTTAGACTAGTTTAAAAATTAGTGTACTTTAAAATATTTGCTTAATCTGTGATATAGTATATATGGAACAAAGCAATACTTAAAATAATATAAATGAAAATATATTGTTACTTTAAAGGTAAATTTCGAATTAAAAAAATTTATTTCCTTTATTGTCATTGATTGTTAAATTTTGATAGTATTAGTTTTACTTGAATTTGATTATTAAAAATATTGTTTTTGTAATTTAAAATGTTTCCTTTTAATTTTATAGAAATTAAGACCTAATTTTTTGTTTTAAAAGGTAACGAAAATAATTGATTTTATTTAAAAGCAAAAATATTTTACTTTTCAGAGTTTGTGATTCTTCTAGAATAAATACAAATATTTATTAAATCTAAAATGAAGTTTTAAAATAGCAATCATTTTAATTATTTATATAATAAATAAGTTTTGATCGTACGATAAGGTCGTCAAAAATAGTTAACTAATTTTATAAGATATTTTAATATTATATTACATTATATAATAGTAGTAATTAGAAGAACGGTAAACTTTGAAGTGTATCATTTTTTACTAACTATATATTGCCAAAAAATACATTAAACTAAAAATTAATATTGAATTTAAATAAAAATCTTGTTAAAAAATAGAGGTTTTGTACAAAAATATTTTTTAAAATAGTATATTGAATCTTATCGAAAAACATTTCTTGTTATTAATATTTTATTAATAATGCTATTTATTGCAATTTTTCATAACTACATTAATAGATGGTTTTTAATTGAAAAGTAATTCGTGCTTTTGAAGTTTTTAAATGTTCAGCATTTTCTCAAAAAGTATATTTATAATTAAATAATAAAGCGAACGATAATTTCATACAAATTTTACCTGTATATAGCTTGTTATAGTTAAAAATAAACAACCGAATTATAAATAATGTATGTTAAAAGAAAGCTTAAAATATCTTGGGATAGTGTAATTATTCCGCGAAGATAATAAAAGTTTTCATTCAACATATTATTAAAACTTAAATATGGACAAATATTAAATAATCTGAGTTGCATTTCAGTTGAAGAATATGAGTAAATGAATTCAGTAAAAACTAATTTGTAGCAGTTTTAGTGGAAAAATCAGTGTCTTGATTTTATAAACTAAATTTCACAACAGAAAAATTTTAAATCTTGGAAAAAATGTTTGAATAAAATTATTATTACTATTTGATTAAAATAACTTAAAAATACAATATGCAATAAAGGGTATATATAAATTTGATTTCATGCCAGCAAGAAATACTTGAGATTTTTTTTATCAGCAACCAATCTCAATCTTTTATAAGGCTTAAGTATTAAAAGTATAAAATGAAAACAGGGAAATTATATATTACATAATTGCAAAAAAGTATATTTAAAATAAAATACTTATAAATAGAACTTTTTGCGCTAATGCATTATACTTGATACAAAAGTATGAAGTTGTTAGTAATATAAAGTAAAATATTGTGCGTAGAAAATATGTTTATTATTTTCAGTGTAAAATATAAATTACTAAAAAAAAAGGCTGATTTAAAAAAAGATGAATTTGATGTTGCATTAAGCTATTTGACAATAATTACATCTTCTTTTAAATCATTCAAAATTAGAAACAGAATAATAAAAAAATTTCTTTTACATTAAGTTGCATCCAAAATTTAGTTTCTAACTGATTTAAATAATCTTTTTTTTTTGCGATATAAATAACACCAAAAAAATTTTTTATAAAATATAAAGTATTTATTCATATTTTAAAAAAATGTTATAAAAACCAGTTTTTTAATATTGATATCATTTTGCCATAATACGAATGAAAAATTTATTTATGCTGTTGCTCATAAGTAAGCAGCATGATGGGAATTTGTGCATAAATATTTATTAAAATTAATAAAATGTAAATAATATTTCAGTAATAAAAGTTGCTAAATAAATAAATATTCAATATTAATAAATTTTTTTGATATTTTTTTTCCAAAATTAAAATATATGTAGGATTTTATCTAATTAAAATTACTCAAAAAAAGGAAAGAAAAAGATATATATATTTAACTTTTTCAATTAAATTTATTTAAATATTATTGATTCATATTACAATATAATTATTGTAAAAAAACTTTTCAATGTACAAAAAACTCAAAAAAAGTAATATTTATCAGTTTTTTAGTGTTTAATTATTAGAAGATTATTCTATCATTATTTATAGGTCATTAATCTAAAATAATATCTTAATTACCCCAAGAAAAAGATTTTAAAAAAATAGCTCACTGTTTTTTATCGTGCGACATCTGCGCAATATGCACTTGCTGGTATTTTTAATAATAGATATCAAGCAGACGATATGTATCAAACTTCGAGCGTTACAGAATCGTGCGAGTGCGAAAAAACATTCAACTTACCCGCAGAACACTCTCATCTTCATCTCAAGCGATAAACAAAAACGGGGTGGAAAATATCATATTTCCTCCGAGTCGAGCATGAAGATCAACACCAGAGGTCCAGACGCGTGGAACTCACCTCAGTAAACAAGTAAGAAAACGATTTTCATAAATCTCCATTGCTATCGTCTGAAAAGTAATCCACAACAAACACACACACAGGAAGATGTTCGAGACTACCGCACTTTGCACGACACTCGCCAAACGAGAATTATATTAATAACGTGAAAAAAAGAAACCGAATGCGCGAGGAACTGTTATAACTGTGCACCACACGCGCCGCTGTTCGCAGACGATCTCAGAAGAGAGCAGAGAAAACCACCACCCGCGGACAGGCACATTCCGTCGAGATGCGAGAGTCCAGGAGCAGGAAGAGGGGAGGAGAGGGAGTGAAAGCGAAATAGGGCGGGGAGGAGGAAGGAAGGGGGACGAAAAAAAATTATCGAACCGATGGGAAGAGGGAGAGAAAAAATAAGGTAGAAGGCCTAACCTCGTTGGTCCGGGGGGGTCGGGGGTCTACGCGAACCAAGATGGCGGCCACCCAGTGGCGGCCATTTTGTAGGGGCGCATTTGAATGGACCAATGGGAAGCAGGGAAAGAGCGTGACGGACGGGCGAGGAGGGCGGGGTAGTTCGTGTAATGTTGAGAGTCACAGTGAGTTGTTCGTTCGTTCGCCCAGGACCGGTGAGGGGTAAGGCGAAACGCTGGCGTGCTTTTTGGGGTCGACGATGTGCCTATTTTTGAAATCGAGTCACCGGCGAAACGAAAGGAGAGAAAGGGTTATGACCGTTTCCGAAAACTGCTGATGATTCC
>CM075857.1:94482213-94610937 GCA_037975125.1 Latrodectus hesperus
CAAGAAATATTATCTTAGTAGTAGACACTATGTCTTTATTCAAAAATTTTTGTTTCCTTTGAGAAAATTATACACTAAGTTATATTTTATGAGAATTTTTATGATCTAAATATTAAAAAAATGTGCATTGAATATTTTTAATTCGTAAAATTATTTAATATGCTTTTCTTATCAACGATGATTTTTAACTAATTATAATATTTTATATTTGCTACATCCTGTTGATAACAAATTTATTTATGCAAAAAATACGTAAACCACATTATTCTTTTAGTTTTGAGTACTAAACCAAAAATTAAAACTATAACATAATTTTTAAAAAAATGTTTGGCAACAATTTAATTAATAAAGGTTTTTATTTTTTAAGCATTTCATTTGCATACATATAACGAGATTAATACGAAGATAGCTTTTACTATAACAGTCAATGATATTTTAAAAGAATTAAATCCGAATTACAGAACATTCGAAGCAATGATTCATTTTAGGTGGTCAAATCTAATATAATCTTCGAATAAAACTTTATAAAATATATTTAATTTTTCTTGTAACAAATGTTAATGCAATTCTCAAATAAATTTATGCAAATAAATATATAATAATTGGGATTTAGTATTGTACTTACGATAAACTATTTCCATTGCTTTAACGATTTTTTTATTTTTTTAGTAGAAATTAAGACAGATTTGTGATATTTTAGAAAACATCTTTGAATATTATACACACTTGTCGTTACATACAATTCAAATGAGTTCAAAAACAAAACTTTAAAATTTTATGCATTATCTATATATTAAAAGTAATATTTTTGGTAGAATAAATTTTAAAATTTTTATAATAGAATAAATTTTATGAATTTTTTCAATGAAAATTCATCAAAGACACGCAATTGAAATTTAAGTAAATGAAAAACCAAAATAAAATTAAACACCAAAAACCGTCATTATGGATTTAAAAGGAACTGAGAAATTACAAATCAATTTTGTTCAGAAGTCTAAATTATTATCTGTCCTAAATATAATATTCATAGTGAAATTATATCAAACGCGTCTACTTCTTCCATGGAAATTCATAAAAAAACATCCAATCAAATATTAAAGAAATATAATTGCTAGAAACGTAACTCGAAAATTGATCCAAATGAATTCGAAAATAATATTTTTAAATCATTTTCTATAATAATCTTAAAACTTATATGTTTTACGGTGAAAATGTGATAAAGATATCGAATAAAAATCATTAGAAAAGTTGCGTTCTAAAAATTTAATGCAACAAATGACCCAAATTAGTTTAAATGATATTATCTACATTAAAAGTATAATATATTTTTTTAGTGTAATTAAGTAAAGCTTATAAATTATACAATGTTGTTTAAGTTTATGAATCTACCATACACTGTGGAAAATATATTTGATATACTAAATAATTTTGACCATCTTGTGCGAAAATTCTTTCGAAATAAATAAACAAATTTATTATAAAAACATACCATTGTTGAAACTGTTTTCACAAATGAACTCAAGTATGACTCGAATATTTTACCTGATAGTAACACTTCACAAAATCTTTGTTATGAATTTTGGAAAAATTAACTGACAAAAATGAAGCTGAAGTATATGATGAAATTATGTCTAGCATAAATTTTGTGATGTAGATGTAATATTTTAGCATCAGTCGCTTAATCGAGGAAGTGCTAAAATAATATATATATATATATATATATATATATATATATATATATATATATATATATATATATATATATATATATATATATATATTGCTTCAGACAGAAATTTACAGAATCTTTACCAAAGATTTGAATTTTAGAAAGATTTTTTTAATGGTAACTAAAAAAAGCGCAACAAATCTGAGGAAACAATGTATAATCTAAGCTTATACAATATGTGAACAGTATTAATTCAAAAATAAATAAACGTGTGTTTGCTAAATACTTTTAGACATTTATTTTTATGACTTTTAGAAATTTTTATAAATAAATCTTTTGTAAATATTCAAGTGTATATTGAGAAACTATTGAAGACTATTATTTTTATTTACTATTATTTTTAATAATATATACTTTAACAAATTATGTCCATTCTTATGTTTTAAATGCGTCCAAAATTTTTTAAATTTAAATATCTAGATTATGTGTAAAATATCGGAAATGATTAAAACAAAAGATTACGCCTTTTCCAAAATTATCAGTAGTTCCTGGAATTGCAGGAAAAATCAGGCATCAATTATGTGATGCCTTGTAATACGAGCACCAATAGAGATCCATTCCTCCTCCACGGGAAAACTGGGAAACTCCCACTACCGTGAGGATCTGTTTACAGCCCCCGACCCCTCGGAAACCCCCGTCTATCCATTTCTGCTCTATTTCACATTCATCAAGCATGTAAGAAGGCCTTGAAAGAAGTTTTATCGTCATCGGATTCAAATAAACTTCCTTCCTCAACTTTCAGAAATATCGTCTGGTTTTCTTCCTACACAACCGACTTAAGCTATCGTCTGCGTTTTTCAGTTTAGAGATTATATTATCATAAATTGCATTTTTCCTTTTGGCAACAATGCAATAAAGCTAATATTACGGTGTTCGAATTTATTATTTTGTTCTACTTCTCTCATTTTTTATCTTTTTATATTTTTTTACGTCGCTTCTTATTTTCTCTAAATTACTTATTTCCTAATGCCGATCAAAGATGTCTAGTGTGACAATAATGTTAAGTTATGGTCACCCAATCGAAGCTTAGTAAAGTGTAATAGGCTTTTATTACTCTATATAATGCTCAAATTCGAGGCTATCAGCCAATTGAAACATTATTCTTTCAAACGCATAACATTCGCATAAAATTGATGTATTATTTTATTAACTATTTGTTTACGCAAATTTATAATGCTTCCTTTTAACCGAATTCATTATTTTTAAAGATTCAATAAAATTAAACATAAAATTCTAGATAATACAGTAGGTATTAGTATTAGAGGTACCCAATAAATTTTCATGTAAAAGCCTATTAATTTCTTTAATAAAAAATATAAGATTTTAATCATAAATAAACATGCAAATATAACTGTAACTTAATGTTAGGAGTTGACTATAACTAAACTTAATCAGTCTAAAAATATTCAAAATGTATTTTTTAAAAATTACTTTCAGATATTTAACTGCTTTTAAAGCAATATTTCCCCTTAATTATCTTAATATTCGATTATTATGATTTTGTTTGCATTCTGTGATTAAACCCAATAATTGGAGTTCTATCAAATTTTATCTTTGTTTTGGATTCAATGTAGTTTATTTAAATTTGATTCAATTATCCGTTTTCTGCGAAAAAATTTATAAATTTAAATGTTTATTTTATAGTTATGTTAAAAACTTTTTATGTGATTAAATACACAGTGGTCGATTTTTTGATAAAATAAACCAATTTATGAAACCTTTTTCATGCTAGATTTTTGAAGTTTGAACAGAAAATTTTTAAAATTAAGTATTTTTGTTTTCAAATTTGTGAACAAAGGGGTGTATTTCACATTATTATCAATATGATAATATATTTTACACTACATATTAATTCATTATAGTTCACAGTATAATGTATTCAGTATTATAGTTCAGTATAATGACAATATATTGAAATTAAATGTGCAGTTTCTTTTTCATAATTCATAAAAAGATTTTTGCATATTCAAAAACTTTTTGAAGCAGTATCTATATATTTAGCTTAGTGTTGTTTATAAAAATCATTGGAATATTTTTTTCTAATACAGATTTACAGAACAATTTACGAGCTAAAGAAAGATAATTTTAGGTGACTTTTATAGCAATGTTCGTAAAAAGACACTTTTAAAGGCGAAAAATTGTAAAATGTTCAAATAAACTACTGAAATTTGCAAAACTATTTTTTTTTTAATTTAAAAGCTGGTGACTTCTGTTTATGCATTATAAAATGCTTTTTAGCAAATTCGTGAAAAAAAATTTAAAATGAGAAATTGTAGGATATTTGAAGCCCCAACGAATAAATTAATTTTAAAAATACAAGCTTCCAAAAATATTAAGTGTTTATAAAAAATTTTGCATGATACTTTTGTTCGTATTTAATTTTTAATAGTTATAAAATAAATATTCAATATCTCCTGGAATAATAATATAATTTTTAAGCTGCAGAACTTATTTTTCCCACAAATAGGGAAGACTCTCCAGAAATTAAGTGGAAGTCTCAATTTTATTGCCAGATTCTGTAAAATTTTGAAATAGTACAATTGAATACTCTTTATTTTCATTAATCGAATAACAATTTGAGAAACGTACGTTTAACATGAGTTAAAAACTAACAATTGCGTGCTTCTGTAGTATGAATAGGCAATTTTTTCCAGTTTAATAAAAATTTATATTTTTTATATATAAAATTTATATTGAATAGATATTATTAATTTAAGTTTAAGATTTATGTAATAATTACCCCTTTTTATGGTACGTAAGCAATTTTACATCTTAGTGTTTATTTATAATTTAAAGCTCTTTTTAGCAATGTAAAAGAAAAATTCGTTTTATAATTAAAGCATTTATTAAATTTGTAATTTAGAAGCATTGTAATTTAATTAGAAAAATATAATGCAATTAAATATCAACAGTTGTGAGTTGGCAATGCAAAATGCAATGTCATTATAAATTGTTAATAAATGGATGGGAATCTTATGGGAATTAAATTAATTAAGAAAATATTTAGTCTTTATAATAAATTAGCAATAATGATAACTATTATCAGTTAACCAGATTCTTAATTAGTTAATAATAACCTCTCTTTAATGAAATAGATTGATATTAATACTAAAATCAGATCTCCGTATAACTATGCGCGATACCCAAAGGAAAGTTATTTGCATATTTTATTTTGCTTATGGTTATAAAAAGAAAAAAAATTTCAATGATTTCGTATGCAATTTCATAAAATGGAAAAATATATTCTGAATTATTGAAAAATTATTACTGCAAATCTTACAGTAAAAATAGAATTTGAAATCATGTCTAATGAAATCACGATAATGTTTTTAAAGTAAAGTTACATAAATCAACAATATTTTCTGCATTTTAAAATTATTATCATTGTAAGAACTATCAAAATTATCTGATTTTTTACACATAATGTGGATATTTAAATTTAAAAAATATTGGACGCATTAAAACATAAGAATGGACATCATTTGTTAAAGTATATATTATTAAAAATAATAGTAAATAATAATAGTCTTCAAAAGTTTCTCAATATACACTTGAATATTTACAAAAGATTTATTTATAAAAATTTCTAAAAGTCTAAAAATAAATGTCTAAAAGTATTTAGCAAAACACACGTTTATTTATTTTTGAATTAATACTGTTTACACACACATATTGTATAAGCTTAGATTATACATTGTTTCCTCAGATATGTTGCACTTTTCTTAGTTACCATTAAAAAATCTTTCTAAAATTCAAATCTTTGGTTAAGATTCTGATTAAACAACTGAAACATATTTTTGATATGTATTTATTTTATTGACAAATATGTAAAAATAATGAAAAGGGTGAGGATGTTTCACGGCATACTTTTTATTTCAGATTTTAAAAACCGATACATTTTGCTTTGTGTCATTTTAGAAATATTCGTTTTTCACTTTGCAGAGAAGCTGTTTACAGTTTTGCCACTCTTATTAAAGAATAATTTGTTTTTTTCTGAAAATAAATTTTTATATTTCAGTTGTGTTATTTAAGTCTTGATTAATATGTGGCAAAGTGTACTTTCAATCTTTTTGCATGAAAAGATGTTTTCCTGCGTTTAAAAAAAAAACAATAGTTTTTTTTTAATTGTGTCACTCGAAAAATATGTCTTTTTGTGATTGATATACGACAAAACTTTTATTTGTAACTTTTCTTTTATGTTGAAAAGTACTTTTTCAAATCGTTATATTTACAGTTTTGTGGAAAATATATGCACAAAATTTTAACGTAAATTGTTTAGAAAAAAGGGAATTTATTATGTGAACTCCAGAGTTATTGAACTCAAATTTGATATTCAGTAGGGAATAATGACCTGTAAAATTCCCTCACTTCCTGTTTTGACCGTCTGCAGGTTTTCCCTTACTTCGAAAAACAGGTTGTTAGCAAAATCAAGTATTTTTTCTTTGACTATTATAAATTTACACACCTGTTCTCTTGCCTTTACCTATCTGATGTCTTATAAAGGTAAAGACTTCTTTAAACTTTCATCCGTTACTCACAATATCCACTGAGGTTTTTTCCTCCAATCTTTACCCAGGAAGAATGAAAAATCCGTAAGTGGGTTGCCAACTTTCAGCTCAGTACCCGGCCCCAGTACCTCGACCCCCGACATTTCCTTTTAACTTCCTCTCCAAGATTTCTCTTTCAATGGTAAGAGACCGCCTTATTCTCGTTTTCCATTGTAGTAAGAAGAACGAAATGGAAAGGGAGGAGGCGACCCCCTTGTTCTCCACCATGTCCTTACAAATGTCAAGATCCTTTTTTTTCCCTCCTAGGAGGTAGTCCCCCCTGCCAAATAGAGAAGATCTCCACTTAGTTCCGTAATGAAGGACCTCAAAGTGATATTTTATTTCCTGGAGTCATTTGTTCCATAAAGTTTCGAATGACCCCCAAAGAACTTCGCCAATCTGTTATGTTCAGATATATTTTTTTTGTCCTTTTTTTTTAGAACTGAAGTTTGTTCAGAGATATAATGATATCGTTGTAGTTTGCCCGAAAAAGATCTGGGCCTTTTCATTAGTGGAGTACTGTCCGAAAGAGTCGTCTGATAAACGAACCGAACTAATGGCAAACGATTTTATAAAAATGACATTAACTGTAACCTAATGATACCAGATGTTGTTCAATAACTCATAATGATAATCATAATCAGATTATTTGATTTTTTTGGAAGAGAAAAGTTAAATGCTTTTAGTATTGCTTTGTTTTGCGAATGATTTTTTTTTATTAATTTAATTCTTTTAGGGAGATTAGCAAGTAACATTTTTCTTTTCCTATCAAATAATTATTAAAGTTTTATCTTTCTCAAAACATTTCTCCTATTTTTAAATTACACATTAAAAATATGTAATTAAAATTATCGGATTTACAAAGTTACTATTTTTAGAAACCTTAAATCCACTCTAATATAATAAATTCTTATTCCATTATCATAAAAATAGGCAAATTTTAGGTTTTATTCAGCTAATAAATTCTACAGCTGTCTTTATCAGACATCTGTAAAATATTATTAGGATAAATCGATTGATAGATAGACACATTATCCATCTGCCTAGCTATCGATCTACTAATGTATAAATATAGCAAAATAAAATAATGAATATATATGAATATGAATAAAGTAATTTCCTATACAAGTATAGGAAAAGTTAAGCAATTCACTCTTCGTAAAAGGCAACTAAAAGAAGAATTACCAAAATATTTTAAATAAAAATTCTCTGAATTTGGTAATTTATATATTGATATAATTTATATGAATATATAAATCATAAAATTTAGAATCTTCAAAACTTAAGGTATACAAAAAAATATTATTCATCATTAAACCAATTTCATTTGTAATTTATGTTCCTCTTGGCCTTTTTGCATTGCCTAAGCTTTGAATTTTGTAATTTATATAAATATATTGATAAATAGTAAATATAACTGTGATTATAATTAAAGTTATAGTTCACCAATGCAAAATGAACATATCACATGTTTAGAAACTAAAAAGTTAAAATATGTCTTTTTAAGTTAAAATATACCGACCGATGACTGAGTGGTTACCGCCGTTCCTAACTCCTGAACTGTTGGTCCCGGGTTCGAATTCCGGTTCGGGCATGGATGTTTCTTTCCTTCTCTGTGTTTCTCTGTCCTTTCTTCTGTGATGCTGTATGAATGTGGCCCACCCTATAAACGGGTTTGTGGTGGTATGGCGCGGGTAACGCTACTTGCCTCCGTGACTTGGTTCACAGGTGCCCGCTGGGTAATGACAAATGAGTAGCAGTTTCTGGCCTTGTTGTGGCATAGGGTTCGTTACCCAAGTGGACTCACCGTTGGAAAAAAAAGTTACAATATCTCTTAGACTTTTTAGTGTAAAAGGTTTCAGGTTAAAATTCAAATCATTATTTTTTGAGTAATATTGTGTTCAGTGCAGAAATGGATAACCCCTTGGATTGGCAAAAAAAATTGGGAATAATATTTAATTTCTGGCAATCCTGGGTTTTCAGAATTTAACATAGTTTTAAGGTTGCCACCTTTTTATTCATATTTTGGCGTCAAAATAATTAAGACTACACGTAAGTAAACTTTTACCACAATTTTTTTATCATTTTTTTACATACTTCATTAAATTTATTGCTTCGTCTTCGAAATGCAAAATACTAATTTTACCAGCTTTATATATTTTATTAATAAATTTAGTTTTAACAATATATGAAAAATGCATTAAAAGTTTAAGTTTTCAAACAATATAACTAAATAAAATCTATAACTTCAACTTTTAAATTTTCAGCTTTGCTATCTTTGGAACTTCTAAATATTGTGTCATAATTACAAAAATTTGAATTAAAATCAGATTTTAGAATTCCTTCTCTATTTCTCTATGGCATCAGACGTTATTCCGATGATAATTGAAAAAATTCGATTCGATGTAAAAATTCTTTTCTGATTTAAAATGACAGTATTTATACTTTTTGTATTTATTTTTTTCCTTGTAACTCTTAACCGATGTATAACATTTTTTTTTTTTCATTTTAGGTAAGGATTCTTGGAGGCCCTTACTTATGAAAACTTCGTATTTCTGAAATAAAGCAGTATTTCTCATAACATCAGATGCATTTATTGTTTTTAAAAAAATTTATTTGAATTTACTAAGCATTTACCACATTTAAAATATTAACCTCGATGTTAAATAAAGTATAAATTTATGAATGAAATTAAATTATTTGGTTCTCTCATAGCATTGTTTAATCGAGATATATAGTGTAAATGGCACACATGCCGTATAATTCAGGATGCCAAATTCTCAGTTTGGTGATTTTTTTGGCGTATTTTTATATGTATCTGGGAACCTGGTTTTTATTGCGTCATAGATATGGAGACCTATAAGAATCAAGTAGAAACTTCTATTTTAGCAACCCTAGTATTTATGTCAACGCGAACGTCACAATACGTCATTTTGGCAAAGTTTCTTCATAACCAAAAAAAAATTTAGAATTTAGCATCCTGGATTATACGGCGTCTGAGCAGCCTAAATAAATAAAATGCACATATGTGGTTACATGGTTTATATTTTTATGACGCATTTCTAAATTATAATATCTTATCCGTGTCTATGTGTTTTTGACGCCACATCATAATTTTGAACCATAATCATGCAACGTAACTGATGCCTGAGCTAGTAGCCTGTCTCCAAACCTCGACATCATTACAACGGAAGTATATTAGAGCCTACAAATATTTGACGTGCACAGCGAATTTTAATTTTCTGTTGTGATTTCCGGGTTAGACATATTGTCACTCTTCCGCTTAAAATCCTGAAGAAATAGCATATTTCTTACGAGAAGCGAAAATAATTAAATGTAGGTACTATGAATTTTAACAGCTCATTTTATTTTAAATAAAATATATTCAATCGAGTTTTTATAATTTTTATTTTATGCGCAAAAATTGAGTGAAAAGAGATAAATTAAGCTAAAGCAAGTTTGTGCAAAAGATGGATTATTTATAATTTTGTCTGTTAAAAGGAGAATTATGATCACAAGTCGGCAAGGGTAAAAAAAAAAAAAACATAAATATAGTAAAATTTAATTTAGTTTCATTTATAAAAACGGTATTATTATATAAATACACAATCGATCATAGATGTGATTGTTAAGCAGTTTGCGCTACAAATAAACATTGGATTTTAAATGTTTTGTCAATAAGTGATAATTATTTAACTTATAAAATGTAAATAAAATGTTTGCATTATTTTTTAGTAGTTTATAAAAACGTAAGCCTTTTCAAGCAATATATTATGCAAATGGAATATTTACAATAGTAATTTACAATTTTTTTCGTTCCCGTTACGACGATAATCGTAGGGGGAGTATAATGGAAAATACCGACATATTTAATTTCTTATTCGAAAATTTTAAATAAACTATATGATTAGAGAAAGAATTTGAATTAAAAATATTATTAAAAAAGTCTTTGATAATTTTATCAGTAAGTTAACATCAAATGTATTTGGAATTTTTGTATTTTTTATTCAATAATCTTTCTAAGTGTTGGTGATAAATATAAATTATATTCACAGCAATTTTCTGTACTATTCCATCGTGTTCAGACAACACATTTGGCGACAATATGCGGAATACAAATAAAAGGAAAGGAGCCAATATGTATTATTCCATTTGTTACGTTTTGAGAAAATGCGACTGTTAAATATGATGGCCAGCTGCTCATGAAAACGTGATAGTAAAGTTTGCATATAGTGCTACTTTGTTTGGTGTTCATAATTCTACATTGGCGGCTTTATCACAAGTAAAGTTATATTTTCAATATAATTTCTACAGGGAAAAGCCTTTAAATACATATTAAAATCATTAAACACACACAACCAGAAAGGGTCAGCTTTTTTCCCTCTCTTCTTTATTAGACTTGTATATTTCTCCTTTATTTTTTATTTTTATATACATATTATTTATATACAGTGAATATTTGTTAATGAAAGTTGTACCTTTTTACCTTTTGTTTGATTACATTTCATAATCTAAATTAGTAGTGTAGTTTAAAATTTTATTTTTAATATTTATTATTACTTTAAAAGTTTAAGAAACTACTTTTTTAGTTACATTTATTTATATTATTAAATGCAAAGACAAAATTTATTTACATGAATATACATTATTAAGATAATACATATCATTTTATGTGTACGGTTTCTCATGATTTTTACTTTCTTGGAGTATATATATATATATATATATATATATATATATATATATATATATATATATATATATATATATATATATATATACATATATATATAAATATATATATATATATATATATATATATATATATATATATATATATATATATATATATATATATATATATATATACATAGAGAGAGAGAGAGAGAGAACACATAACTCCTTTCAAAGAAGCATAGCTAAAAGAAAAATGTTGTAGGGAAGTAGAAAATTGTTTTTATTTGTCTACTGTATAAAAATATATTCATAAAGATGATAACTTCAACTTTTTTAAATTAAAGACAATTATATCTTATTCAAGAAAAATAGATCTGATGTTTATTATTACAAAACTATGGGATGAAATTTTGTTGTCTTTTTAAAAAATATTATTTTTAAAAGTCTATTATAATTCACCAATAATAAATTTAATTTGAAATTTATTTATTATTTATTTACCTTTTTAATCATAATGAAAATGATATTTCTAATATAATAATTTCTAATATAAATTTTGGAATTTCAGAGTTATTTGGAAATCTTTTAACAAAATTAATTTATTCTTAATTTTTATTTAAATTATTCTACTTTCTTTTATTCTTTTTCTAAATTTTTTATTTAATTTATTTTAATTTAGAATATAGTCACTTTTTCTATTAATCATTTGGAATAAAATTGTGTGCTTTATAATTAAAGGATTTTTTTTTGTTATATTTATTTTAATCAAATGGTTCAAAACATGCAATAAAATATTCAGTAAATTTTAAAATTTATCATCAAAGACAATGTTTGAAAATATTTCCTCAATTTAATTTGTTTATTAATTTGCTATTTTCATAAATTTATTTATTTCACTTCTTAAATGAAATGAATTTTTATGATATCAACTGGAAAGTTACATTTTATAAGAGTAAAATAAAAATTTATATAAAACATTGTTGAATAATTCATTAAAAAAAGTTTTCTCATCAACATAAAATGAAATAAATATTAATGAATTCATTTCTCTAAATCTTAATTTTTTACTGAATTTAAATTGTAAATTGCTATTGTTCTACTTTCAATTTTTGTACATTTGCAAAAACTTTTATCTGTTCTTACCTTTAACACAAGAATTGAATGCAAAATTTTTTGTCTCGTGTAAAAAAAATCTATAATAACAATAAAATTTTGAATTCCTCTTGGAAATGCAATTATAATAAAAGTTAAATTAACTGGAAATTGAATTTAAACTAGTTGGAAATAAATACTTTTTAAATTAATAATTTTAATTTTAATAGTTAAAGAAAATTTTAAATTATAATGAAATTATATTTTATGTAGCAAACTATTTAACTAATAAATAATATTCTATTTAAATTGTACAAAATTTGTCACAATATCAGGCACTAATAAATTTATAAATTTTTTTTTTGTGTTAAAAGTCATTGAATTAAAATTTTAATCATTAGTAAAAATAAATTATTTAAATTATTATTTTAACATACAGCGAGCTTGTTTAAAAACGAGTGAACATGAATATCATCATATATTTTTATTTCATTTCAAATTATATATATATATATGACACATTAATATTATAAGTCTATTAAATTATTTTATGTATTTTTAAACACTCATTGTTTTTCTCATACTCCATATAGAGATACTTTATCAATATTCTTTTATATTTATGTGAAGGTAACAAGCAATATCAATGAGATAAAATTTTAGGATAAATATTTCCACTTGTAACTTTAATTCAGTACATTGTATTTTTTGTAAAATTATTTATACTATACATAATAATATTTTATAAAATAAAATACTGGGAAAATCAGAATTTTTTTGGAAAAAATATTTGGATTTCTCGATTTTACTTGCAGATTACACATTAATACTAGCAAAAAGATAAGAATTGCTATCAAATCTGCATTAAGCACACAGCATTGTTTTCAAATATATAATTTTATAAATAGCACTAACTATGTAATTCATCAGTTTCATTTTTTGAATAATATATAAGCTATATCAAACTTATTGAAAACAACTTTAATTTCAATAAGGATGAAGATTACAATTTAACTTCAATAATATTATAAATATTCAGATTACTCCTAAGACGATATTTTGCTATGCAAGTCACTAAAGAATGATTAGTATCATACATTTATGATATTTGTGTGTGTATATATATATATATATATATATATATATATATATATATATATATATATATATATATATATATATATATATTATACGCCATGCAAACCTTTTTGAAAAGTAATCAATAGTTCAATTTTGAACGTAAAATTTAATATTTTCTAAGAAGTTTAATTTTTTTGAATAATGATGGTTGGGGTGCGTAGTTTGATGCTTTTGATACAATTTTTATTCAGCTTACAGAATTTTGCAACAGGTTTAATATGTTTCTATATAATCAAATAATATTTCAATCATAACCAAATTGTCGCCATTTTGTTTTCAGTACGATTCATAACAAATCCCTGGAATTTTAGCGAAACAAAAAGTAAATTCAAATGAAACATTTAACAAAAGAAAAAAAATTGCTTATTATAATGTTGAAATTTTTTATGGCTTTTGTGAATAAAATAAGATATTAAACACAGAGTAGAGAAAATATTCTGTTATATAAAATGGAATGCACATGTTTACATTATCTTCATAATAAGGAATGCCTTTCAGGTGTTTTGGCGAATTGTCGCCCATGTTTGTTTTAATAAAAGCATAATAAAAAGACATTAAATTGACGTATGTGATTAACATTTTCTTCCAACAATAATATAGAGGATAGAATTTTTGATTTGATGACAAAAAACATAAGTTCAATCATACTTTAAATTTTTACCTTTAAATTTATATTGCTGGCAACATTATTAAAATGCTTAAAGTATTTATTTTAAAATAAATAATTTTCAGTAAATAAGATATTTTTCTTATAGTATACTTGTGCAGGTAAATTGTTTACAAATTTAGATCTAAACTAGATTATTCTACTCTGGAGAAATAAAAGTTTCCTCTTTAAAAATTTGATTTTAATATCAATTTAGATTATATTTAAAATTATAAATATTAATTTAGATTGAATTTAAAGTTGTTCTTTAATTATGTGCTGAGTGAATGCTTTGATTCGGAATAATTAATTCGGAATAATATTTTAAAATTTTATTTCTTTTCCTGTCGAATTATCCTCAAAAAGTTTAATATTACCGATAATTTTTCTTCAAAATTTCCTTTATTTTTGCTTCAATTATGAAAGTTAGATTCCAAATTAACAGGAAATGAATTCTTTTTCCTATTTTAATTCAGAAATTTGTAACGTGCTAATATTATTTCAATTCAAATATATATGAGATCTTTAAGAAATTCTAAATTCTACAAATCGAATTGAAATGTACTTTGCCCCATTATGTATCAAGCAAAAAGAATAAGTAATGTTGAGAAGAGAAATTAAAAACATGCTTATTTTTCCAATATACATTCAAAATTGCGTGCAAAATTTCAATTAACAATTCTGATATGTTTTTAAAGTTACGAATACATTTTGAAAACTCAATATATCCTTGGAATAAATCTTAGAATTTAGAAAGAATATGATTGACGAAATTTTCTCTGAAAATGTTTAGTGAAATAAATATCTTTATTAATCCACGATATTTCCCATTTTGATGAAATCGAACCAAATAATTGTGATAACTCAACATAAATAAGACACTTCTTTGAATTTCCTACATTTTATGACAATCCTGTATCGAAATGTTTTAATCTATTCAGTAATAATTCTTGATAAGACCTATTGATTATTTTCTCATATTTGAATAATTAAAACGGGTTTTAAAATTTTAGCAGGTATAAGGAAATAATTATTCCAAGAAGCATTTCCTATATGAATTTCTATTTAATAAATTTATAATTTTGGAAGCAATTATCTTCTTATTAATGTTTCTAGCAACAGAACTATTCAGGCATTAACTTTGGCAACAGTTTTCACATAAAATAAAGAATATATTCCTTTGAAAGATTGAATTGAGAGGATTCTCTTCTTTCAATTCATTCGTAAGTATCTTTTCCAAGAATTTTCTCCTTCCTCTTCTAAACATATGAATTTTATTATTGCATATAATTAAAACACCTATTCAAAATAAATGCATTAAACTATTGCATATTGTCTTAAAAATCCTCTGTCAAATATGATTAATCTTGATAAAAATAATATTTCATGTATCATTTTTATCAAGATTTATTAATATATATAAAATATTATGATTATTTTAAATATAACTAAATATTATGTTGTTAAGATTTTTTTACATAAATTAAATATAAAAAGTGCAGCTATTTGATATACCTGTATTACAAAAAATTAACCGTAACAACAGCTAATGTGAGTATGATATATTTCTTTTCAATAATTTGAAATTAAAAATATATTGTCGTAAAAAAACCATTTTAAATTATTTGAATGTTTAACAAATTGTATACGACACTTTAAAAAGGAAATATAAACACATAATTTATCTTTTCAATGAATAAAATTAATTGTTACTTAATTTTATTCAATGCAATTAGATTAAAACAAAATTCCGAAGAATTAGAAAATTTTTTACTTCCTCATATTTCGGAATTTTTTTAAATCTAATTTTATCAATGGTTAACTTCTAAACAATATTTTGGCACCTAGATTAGTTATACATAACTTCATATTATTTAATTTAATAACAATTACATATGATTAAAATAAATCAGTTAATCAACTGGCCTAAATTTCAATCATATATATAGTCCTACATAACAAAAATATCTTACAAAATGTTTTGAATTTTTCCCTGTACAATAAATGTTTCATTATTGAACCAAAATAGATCCATTAACAAATTATACACTGTAATGACAGAATAGATTTCCACTTTTTATAAATATATATTATAAGAATTATTTGTTGGTTTAAAAATTCTTTGAATTTTTTACCCAATTCCAAAAATCATGTTCTCTACCTCTGAAGCTCTAGTTCTCTTTACTGACATCTTGAAAATAAAACACATTTATTTTAGTTTTTATTTATTTATTTGTTTGTTTGTTTGCTTATTTATTTATTTCTTATTGTATTAGAAAATGTAAAATTGAAGGGAAATATTTTAACCCTTATTTTTTGCATCAAGTTTCAAAAACACTCAGATATAAGCTGTCAAACTATGTCTTTAAAGTGAGGAATAATTCTAAAAGTATTGGAGCGGTTGTTTTGAACTTTGTATTTTAGAAAAACTTACAGGAATCTACAAGGAGATCATTTTTATATACTCCCTTCTTTAAGGTCTGCCATGGATCGTCTTTTGCTCCCATTGGTGCAGACACTTTTTGTGGGATCAATTTGAAGAACACAAAAACCAATGTTCTTAGATGGGAAAAACGGAAGATGTATGAAGCCTGGCTTAACATTCCTGGTCAAACCCACGCTAAAAGCATGATCTATGGATCGTCAGCGAGGATTGCCTCTGAAATTCTAAGATGCTCTAGGCAGAATATACGTTTAATCGTAGGCTTCATAACTGGGCACTACTATTTCAGAAAACACCTCCATAAGATGGGACTGTTTCAGCAAGACCCTATCTGCAGGAAATGTCATACGCAAGAGGAAACGGCCAAGCATATCATTTACGAATGCGAAGCGCTTGCCCTCCCTATATTAACTTCTTTAGGCTTCATCCATACTAGAGAGTTACACCTAGACTCCATTAAAGGGTTATATCGGACTTTATTGATAAAGTGTGTGACCCGAACCACTGGAACTAGGAAACATTGGGTTTGGAGTTAATAATACAAAATTCTGATAAAAGCAGAGGTGCCCAATGACATACAAACCCAACTCTAAGAAGAAGAAGGTCTTCCATTTAGAGAGCAGTTTATTTAGCTATTAGAGACAGGAGAAAAATATTCCATTGAAATGGTTTTGGTATTTCCAATGCAATAGTGTAACAGCCAATGAAAATCCTGATAAACATGAAATAGTTAACTCGTAATAATTTTTAGCCAGAAAGAGACTGATTGAGATTTGGACTGATGGGGAGGATGATAAATTAGCAACTTGGAAAAGAAAGCCAAGACTTTGGAAGAATGGTTGACTCATCTGAAAGAGTCTTACACAACAACTGAACTGTCAAGATGTACTGTTGCATCACGCTTTGAAAAGTAAATTGGCAAGGTGCCAGAATTGAAATTTTTCGAAATGCAATGACAAAAACGCGAGCAAAAAACATTCCTTCTTTTCGATTTTTTTTTTTTTTTTTTTTTTTTTTTTTTGCCTTTTACTTACAATGAAGATTTAAAAATTTATTATTTTACCTTATTTTTTAGTTCTTAAATGTTTTTTAATTTATATCTTGGCTTTAAAATTTTTTAATTTGATATCTTGAAATCTTTTCATTGAATTAAGTGATAGGTTTTTACTTTTTACAGAAAATTTAATTTCAGTCGTCCAATGATACCTTTATATGTTGTTATCAATTATTCTGAAGATTACCTGATAAAGGACGGAAAATTATTTCATTCCCCAATTACTCTGATTTTCTGCAAATTATCTAGATAATTTACATATTTTCTAAGAAGACACTCATTAAAATAAGATTTTTCCTGGGAAAACAATGTTTCATTACACTTAAATTAATATAATTTTATTTTTAATTCTCGATCGATATTCAATATCTGAATTCAACTTAACAATCAATGAATCAAACAAAAGTTGATAGAATCAATAATCAATCAATTAAAAACTGTAATACACACAAAGAAACAAATGCTTTAAAATATTCTTAAAAAATTAAAGATACTTTCATAATATTTACTTTTTGATATCATTGCATTTTTACGGAGCGAATTGTTTCAAGATTTAACGGTTACATGTACTCCTCTTTTAATAATAAGATTTAAATAATCCTTGCAGCAAAAAAATAATTAATTAATTAAGAAGTAAGTGTGAATTAGGGAAAAAATTTTCTAGTTTCGCTTTTATCTTTAATTATTTTTTTCTTTTTCAATATGCATAATTTCTTTTTCAATTTTTTTTTCAATATTTTTTCTTTTTCAATATTTTATATCATATATAATATATATGATATAAAATAACATTGCGTTTTGGAAAGCTGTCATTTTGAAGCTTGGATACAAAATTTATATTAATTATAACGTATTACGTGTTTTTAACTATTATTTTGTATACTTTATAATTAATAATACGCAACGTTATACGTAAATTAATTTTATATAATGATCTTAAAATAAATTTGAAATTTCAACAAAATGCATTTCACATCAGAAAAATGCTTTTTTCCATATATAAACTTAATATATAATTTATTTACATTATGAAATTTTTATTAAAATTGATAAACTAAAGAGATATAATGTTTAAAAATTTGTATTAAAAAATAATTTTTTTATTATTAATAGTTAGAAACAACTAAATTTTCAATTACTTCTTTTCTTCAAAATTGCAGTTTCTATTTTTTCCCTCAAACTTCCTAATAAAGCTAGATATATACGTCGCGCTACAATTTTAGATGCATAGTAATTGTTGATTTTGAAGAAAACAAATGATTCAAATTAAAATGCAACTTTGTTTATTTTATTAAAAATTTATTTGTGGAAGTCTCAACAATTTTAATGCTTAAATCTATGTTTATATTTTATCTTGACACTTATTTTGAAGTATTAAATTATTATGAAATAGAATGCTTCTCCTCTAATTAACTTTATAAATTCATTTTTTCATTCAGATTGATTATCCCAAAAATCAATAATTTCTTACATTAATTGGTGTGATCATGTGACTAAAGCCACTGTTGTTGTTGTCGTGTACCAGCTAGGCTAGCAATATGGGGTGAGCTGCTCCACTTTTCCAATTGAACCATTTTAGGTGTGGAGTCCGACTTCCTCAGTACACACATGCCATAGGGACCCGTTTATAGGGTAGGCAACCATTCACAACCCTTTCATACAAGGAAAGGACAAAGACAGGATAGATAGAGAGAGAAAGTTCATTCATGCCCGAACCGGGATTCGAACCAGGGACCTCCCTATCCGTAGTCAGGCATGCTGACCACCAGACAGGTTGGGCGGCGACTAAAGCCACTAAACACAGTTAAACACTTCGTAATTTTGAACTATGAGATCGACGGCTGAATTGGCTTCACATTGGTAGATGGACACTTAAACTTATGAAAATTTTAGGAAGTCATTTCCTTTCTCAGTTCGACGGTCTTCGGTAGGATGAGAGGTGTGTAGGACCTGTTGCTTTCAGGACATCAGAGTGATGCCTCTCGCACTATGCCCATCATTATCTAAACTCTACCACATTTTGTATTGGTTAGTCATTGTTTGAACTTTAAACTTTCGAGACACTTTACTTTCTTTTTAAAAACTATTTACAGCTGATGACATTAAGATGGAACTCTTCATAGACACATACATACATAGCGGTTTTTGTTACACCAGCATGCTTCCCTATACCTAACCCTGGGTTGGGCTCTAACAGTTAGATAGAAGCTTCCGGGTGGTGTCTTTGTGATGTTGAAGCAAGGACCTAGCAGAAGACCCCCAATACTTTGCTTGCCACAACCAGAAATCATTTTCTTCTTAGAGTTGGGTTTGTATGTCATTGGGCACTTCTGCTTTTATCAGCATTTTGTACTGTTAACTCCAAACCCAATGTTTCCTAGTTCCAGTTGTTCGGGTCACCCACTTTATTAACCCTTTGGATGTACATTTATTCGAATAATTTTTTTGCATTTGGAACACATTTAATTTTTTGGGGTAGAGTAATTTGTAAGAACAGCATATTTTATGCAATTATTAGAATTTATTGGCTTCCACCTTTTCTTTCTTTCTTTTTTTTTTCTCCAAAACCTTTTTCTATCACTTGTCTGGCATATCTATTTGTCTCTTCCACTATGCTATTCCAAAAATCTACATTTAGGACTTCATTCAAAACATCCAAAGGTTTAGGATTAGCACCTAGCCTTCGCAGACACAAAGGATTTATTCCAGGCATTTCACGAAACCGTTTTACATTAGGTACATTGTCTTTTTCTTCCCAAATCCATTGATCTAATTTCTTAGGAGAAGATTCACTATCAATGCTTGATAAGTATCTTGTACGTCTTTTGCATCTTGGTTTTACCTCACTATCATCACCACTATCATTGTTACTTTGAAATAAACAAGAATGAACACGTTAAATATTGTCTCCTTTTCAACGACGTATCAGAACGTCATGTGCGACTTTGGTCAAATTAATGCATGACGTTCTGATACGTCGAATGAGGTCAAAGGGTTAATAAAGTCCAATAACCCTTTAATGGAGTCTAGGTGTAACTCTCTAGTATGGATGATGCCTAAAGAAGTTAATCTAGGGAGGGCAAGGGCCTCGCATTCGTAAATGATATGCTTGGCCGTTTCCTCTTGCGTATGACATTTCCTGGAGATAGGGTCTTGTTGAAACAGTCCCATTTCATGGAGGTGTTTTCTGAAATAGTAGTGCCCAGTTATGAAGCCTACGATTAAACATATCTTCTGCCTAGAGCATCTAAGAATTTCAGAGGCAATCCTCGCTGATGATCCACAGATCATACTTTTAGCTAGGGTTTGACCAGGAGTGTTGAGCCAAGCTTCATACACCTTCCGTTTTTCCCATCTAAGAACATAGAAGTCATTTCACTTGGAGGACATTGCGACCACGACGAGTTTTAACGTGCCCCAGCCTAACTTTAACGTGCCCCAGCCTAACTTTAACGTGCCCCAGCCTAACTTTAACGTGCCCCAGACTAACTTTAACGTGCCCCAGCCAAACTTTAACGTGCCCCAGCCAAACTTTAACGTGCCCCAGCCAAACTTTAACGTGCCCCAGCCTAACTTTAACGTACCCCAGCCAAACTTTAACGTGCCCCAGCCTAACTTTAGAGAACACGGATCTTCGGTTAATCCAGGATTCGATCTCACTGCCCTCTGATAATGAGAATGACTCCCTAATCAACCAGGCCACTGCGCCCAACATACATACATAGAAGTGCATAAGAGCACAGGACTGTATCTTAAGTTCAACAGATTTGGAATACTCGTTCATCACCAAGTGCTTCGTTGTTCCTAACAACTGTCAGGAGACGACGTCATACTTGAGCCTCCTCTCTCTTATTTCAATAGAAAATTGTTGCTTTTCTGTACACTCTTCCTCTGTTGAAAACTTTCTTCTGAAACTTCTTGCTGTGAAGCTCAATGTAACTGCAGGAGCTCTTCGGTGGTCCACCCAACACACGATCTTCAATATCACTGGAATTCCAGCAATCCAGTGAGAAATAATTAGTGCTCACCTTCACAATCACTGCCAATGGCAAATGATGCATCTTCCCTTTGCTGATCTTAGCAGAAATGCGGTGTCAAGTTACTGAGCCACTGAAGCTCTCTTCATAGACACTGTGGTCCGTACCCCTATCGGCAAAATGGTGAAGATCTGCAAAACAAGTATAATCTCAACAAAGGCTAAAAAAGATATAGCTGTTGCTCAATGGTGACTAGTATCGAGCTGGAGACCTTCCCTTACAAAGAACATAGTCTTACCCCTACGTTACGGCAGTGAATACTCCTTTATAAAACTATCAAATACACCGAATACTTTAGGAATAACAGAAATACAGACGCCACACTTGTCTAGTGGTCAGCGTGCCTGACTGCGGAATAGGAGGTCCTGGGTTCGAATCCCGGTTCGGGCATGGATGTACTTTCTCTCTCTATCTATCCTTTCTTTGTCCTTTTCTTTGTATGAATGAGGTGTGAATGGTTGCCTACCCTATAAACGGGTCCCTATGGCATGTGTGTACTGAAGAAGTCGGACTCCACACGAAAATAGGATTCAGTTGAAAAAGTGGAGCAGCGCACCCCATATTGAAAGCCTAGCTGGTACACGACACAACAACAACAGAAATATAGACAGTGTAATAAACTCTTTACTATCAATAAACAATAACAGTAAAACGATGTTCATGTTATTAATTCATAACAATTTATTTATTATTTATAATAATATTGTTAGAATTTATGGTTATTTATTGTTTATATGATACTTCATTCAAAATAGTTGAAAAAATTAGTTTAACAAATGATATCAAACTCATTTAATGCCTAAATACTAAAGAAAAATCGTAAATAAATCGTTTCGCGTAAGTTAGAGATTTTTATCAGTGAATTATATTAATATATTTAAAATAATCCCTCAATTCATTTTTTAAAAAAATTACATATATTATGGGATGTTATATATTTTTTGATTACATATTTTACTATCTTTTTATATATATTTAAAAAAATATGTATCTCAAAATTATACAAAATACGTTTTACTCATCATCACAAAAATATCAGTTATTTTGAATATTTTTCTCGATTTTAACGACTTCAAACTATAAAGGAGAGGTTTTAAAAAATGATGAAAAAAATTTAATGAAAATACTGAATTATTATTTAAATAATTGATGCGCTTTCAAGTAAAATTATTTCCCAGAATATTCTTTGCAGTCATATTAATTGTAATAGCGGTAAAGTGCCACCACACCAACTGATGCCACGAGGTTATTGGTAGAACATTCCATCTCACTAATGGAGGTTTACTAGATCCCAGCTCCGGATTTTGACTTCGTCACGTGATATGTTCAAGGGATTGAGAGCGGATATCTTTTAAGGTGTATACTAGATCAATAATAATTCTGCATATATATTCAGTATGGAGTAAATACATTATTATAAAAAATTGCAGTTATAACATCAACTCTGATCAATCAAAATTTAATATTCACTACTTACATTGTAAACACTTCATTTGTACAAAAAAATATTATGCATCATACTTTGAATACTTTTGCATTTAGATTAGATTTAGGGTATGGTGGTACCGAAAGAACTAGTACTGTGACCATAAATCTATAGAACTATACTTCGAAAAGAAATCCCTTATTTGATGAGGCCAGAGACGGCAGCAAAATTCGGCCTACTTATGACAGGGATATCCTGCAGCATCCAAGGTCCAGTTAAATGCTGACCCATGTGTTCAAATCTATGTGTAGAAAAAGTTTCACATTCACATAGCATATGTAATGAAATTTCCAGCATATACTGACAACTCCTGCAATTAAAACTAAACTCCATGGCGCGACAGCCCATGTGGGCCAAGGCCTACAGTGCCCATAACTGTTTTCATGACCGAGGGCCCTTGGGTGCGAAGCATATTCCAGTTAGGTGGTCAGCCTAACGTAAGACCCCCAGTGTTTAGTACCCAAGCATGCTTGGTACTCAGTTAACCGACCCACTGAAGGGATGAAAGGGGATCGAACCTCAGACCTGTGTCATGGGAGCGTTAAACGCTGCCACTAAGCCACTGGTCTTCATACTTTGAATTTACCCCTGCAATCAGGGTCATATAATACTCCCATTATGGTGATATGTCTCTTAAGGTGGCAGTGTCTTTTGCATTTATATTGTTGTGTGTTGCTGTTACGATTCCTTCATGATTTAGCAATAGCTAGATCTGGTTCACGGAGCTATCTGAAGCTAACAAAATTAGCTAAAGGTCCGTCTAAATTTAGTCCGTCTAAAATTAGACAAAGGTCCATCTAAAATTAGATCCATAAAGCTAACAAAGGTCCATCTAAAATTAGATCCATAAAGCTAACAAAGGTCCATTTAAAATTAGATCCATAAAGCTAACAAAGGTCCATCTAAAATTAGATCCATAAAGCAAACAAATAGTCCATCTAAAATTAGATCCATAAAGCTAACAAAGGTTCATCTAAAATTAGATCCATAAAGCTAACAAAGGTTCATCTAAAATTAGATCCATAAAGCAAACAAAAGTCCATCTAAAATTAGGTCCATAAAGCTAACAAAGGTCCATCTAAAATTAGACCCATAAAGCTAACAAGATCTATGAAACAAGAAGTCAGTCACTGGACGTGAAGATGATATAAGTTCCTCTAAATTTGGACTCAGTCAATCTAGGACATGTTTCGTAGAGGCTGGATTTAGATGACACTTATAGTACTGCTATAGGTACGCAACCACTGTGTGTCTCATTACTATTAGTACACCAAAATTTCTAACTTAGTACATGCATATATATTGCCCACTCTTCTCCCTGTTAACTCTATAACTATATTTGTAGTAAGAACGAATATCTTACTATGACGTTGCTTCTGAATGTCTTTTATTGTAACTCCAATCAGTTGGCACGAAATATACAGCACTCTGTTTTTCAGTTCATGGTTTCAATTTCCACTTCAGTGAGAATAACTTCGTAGCTATTTTATGTCGTAAGTTCCAGATGAATTAATTCTTGTATACGTAAAAAGTATAACCTGTTCTAATTTAGAAAGTTTTTGAATGAATTATGTTTATTATAAGCAGAAAAATTTAAAACCTCGATAATATAATAAAAATAAAATTTTATTCCTTCAGTTTGATTTATATTAGCTCCATATGATGATTAATGAATGAACACGATACCTAACTGCTGGTTGTTTGTCATAACTGATAGCATTTTTGATCCATGATTTTGTTAATATATTAATTAAGAATTTTCTAATGCGGTGACATGAACATAATTCATAGCATTTCAAGCATTGTAATCAAATAAAAATGCATACATAAAGTTGAATATATATATGATAATATAATAAAATTTGGTATATGAGGTACATAAAATATGATATACATGTGCCTTTTTCAATTCACGTTTTATAATTTAATATTTTCATTATTATTTTTAATTATAAATTTCTTTTTTGATTTTGTTATCCTAAACATTTAAGAAACTATAACACGCACACTTTTTTGAATAAATCTACATGAAAAAATAATGCATTTAGAACAGAACTAAAATAATAAATCGTAACCATGATAATATTTTATGGAGCTTTATTTAACAGTGTTACCTTCTGGTAGCGCCATCTGTGGACTAAATATCAAAACGAAATAATAGGAAAATAGTGGAAGAATTTCTGTAAAAGTATCTTTTTAACAACAGCATAATTAATGCAGTGAAACAAATTAACAAGGTTTCATTTCGGTTTCACTTTCTGATTCATAACGTTAAATTAATTACAATTTTTATAATTTAAAATGCAAGTGAAAATAAGACTACAAACTTTAGCAACGTTTGCATTCTCAAATAAATGAAAACACTTTTTTTATTAATTTCGAAACATAATTACATTAAATGAAATAATTGCTACGGCCGTAAAACGGTTTATTACTGTACTTAAATGCATAAGTAGTAAATTACATTGAAATTCCAAATTTTATAAAACAGAAAAATTAAATTCCTTACCACTCATGCTTATATGACGTCAAGTATAATATAAAATTGATATTGTAATTTTAACAATAACATGAAAATTATACTATAAAAAATATTAATAAGTAATTCATAAGTATATAATTTTATGAGTAAATAATACAGAGTCAAATTTAATTGAAGATCAAAATATTTTCCTTCCATTCTTTTAATATATCTCATTTTGTTTATTAAAAGATCAAAATTCGAAAAATTAGTTTTAAAACAACAAGGCTAAAATTTAAATTACACAAATGATGTAAGATTATTTGTAGATGAAGAGAAATATTCGCATTGCAAAATAAAAGCGCTTTCTATAAAAATTTCGGATTTTCCAAGCTCTACTATATAACTGTATTGATTTGAGAAGTATTTTTTAATTTTGGATGCATGTAGGACTAAAGTAAATTGAAAAAATAATTTTTATATTGTTGTAAATTAAATTAAATAACTAAGATTGCATAATTTTAATTTAAATATATGAATGGTTTCAAGCATAGTGATTTAATAAAATTAGAGTTTTAAAATAGTTACATATGACACATGTAGAGGGCAGCACATATAACAAAAATAACAATTATGCCGAATTTTCAATATATACACAGCTTTTTGAATGGAAAATAAATTCACGTGCTCAACGTCTCATCGACAAATTCTTAATAGTTTTAAGAAATTTATGAAAAAAATTTTATAAAATTACGAATTTTATATACCATTTTGTAAAAGAAAATCAGATTTTTTTAATTTAAGATCTTTAAATAAAGGTAAATTTTTGAGATCAAAATTGGAAAACACATAAGTCATCCTATTCTTCTAAGATTTTAGATTCTCAATTCAAAATTTAACTATTTTTTCCTTATAAACTTTTCGAATTTTAAAAATAATATCGTTGATTACATTTGTATTATTTAATATTGGTATAATACATATTTTTATGGGATATTTATTTATTGTTATAACCCATTATATACAGGAAAAATATTCAAATGTACATTTCCAATAAATTAAAATTATTTATTTACTGGTGTTTAAGTGTATAAATAAGAGATGCACAAATCCTGGATAATATGTATATCCTTTATTTATAAATTTACATTATATTCATATCCGAAAAAGTATCATTCCAACAAATTATCAACTTAGTTACAAAAGACTCTCTTTTTAAAGAACCACACATTGTTCGAAAAAGAAAAATGATATATTTCCCATAAAACCTCTTGATTAAATAAGTAAATAAAGAAATTAAGAGAAAATTAATTTATAAACTCATTCATTTTAGCTATATTTTTTATTTGAAATAGTAAAATTAATTTAAATTTAAAGTTTTTCTTTTGCCATTACTTTTTTAACACATGGCTAATTTACTTTTAAAATAATGTATTTTTAAGTTAATAATCGAATGTTAAATAGCTATTTAGAATACAATTATTTAAATTAAATTTTTTTAAATGATCAAATAAATTTAAAGAGAGTAAAACTTTTAGAGAGGAATGTTAGGATTTTGATTTAGCTTTATTGATAACATAAAAAAATTGTAAATGTGTGTTGAATCATCACCAAATTAGTCTAAAAATATTTCATTCATTTTATTGTCAGTTGTGTATTTCTGAATATAATGTGAATAATGAGAAGTCACCTTCGTTCCATTATGAAGCGATACCGAAGTCATGAATTTAAAAGCTTCTTTTAGCAGTTCTATTGATTTGGTGATATATCGATGTTACGATAACATTACTGTATTTTTTCATGTGTTAACTAAATTATCTTTTCTCACTTAGTTTTTTTTTTTTTTTTTTTTTTTTTTGCATTACAACATTACAATCATTTTGACTTTTTTTTTTTTGGAAGAACGTTGTTCAAACCATTTGAATAAAATAAAATGGATTTTCATATACTTCAGCATTAATTTGAACTTTTAAATTCATAAGATATTTTATGATACAAAGAATAAATGAAATTTAATATAACTACTGATAAATAAATTTAATTCGTAGTTATATATTACACTACATGAAAAAGTACTCAAAATTACTTAATAGATTTTAATTTCCTTGCTTTCGACTAAATTTCTTTTCACTTCAAAAAATGGCAAATAAAATTATTTTCAAATCATTCGATATTAATTAAAAAATGCACGAATTTATCAATATAAATAAAATTCTTATTCCATTCGTCTGCTGAATTTTTGTCTTTGATTGAATGGAGAACAACTGAGTAAAATGGAATGAAACTTATAGTAGAATGTTTGTCCATGGTAATTTAAAGAACAGGGAATATTCTATTTTAAAAAATCGATTATATCATTTGTAATTAATATAAATGGTTGTTAAAATTATTTAAATCACTTTAAGAATGCAGCCTTGTAGTTCTTTCTCAGTTTTATAATTATCATTTATATGTAGCTGCTGGAGGCGGAGAAAAAATGAGTACGGCTCTTCTATTCTTTCTCACGAAAACCTTTTCTTTACCTTTTGCAGCGAGCGTGTTTTCGCCTTCAGCAATACGCCATCGATTGGTAATGCATTGGAATACGCACTAAGGAAAAACTTTATATTTAACAACTTCGTAACTAAAGATTGCCTTCAAGTTTTCCTCTTCTCATTCATCATGTTTACTTCTGATTTTTACTTGAAATTTCATTTCGTAGTGGTGCAAAACAATATTTTGAACAAAGTTAAATAAATTGTACAATTACCTTTAAATCATCGTATAAGCCATTATTTTCCTACAGCACAACTTTTTCCAGAAACATAATTCAATTATTTTTGTTAAAACAACATTTCTGATAGCCACCAATGTATGAATTTAAAGTTTTCTTTAAGTAACTTGCTTGTATTGATGGTAATGGGTGCGATACCAGACACAAAGACCGTCTAACTGAATTTAATTTTATCTCATCATGGCATAAAGGGGAAGGTGAAAGCTCTAATTGTGACCACATTACTTCACTACTCTTCAAAACTACGAATTGATTGGCTATATTTAAGGTTTTGGCTGGCTGAAAAATCAACTGGAAACGTATTGTAATAACCAAACCTAACCTAGGTTTTCGTGTTGTTTACAGAAAATAACTTTCTGAATAATGTTTTATAATCTGTTACTGCACAAAGTAGAAATGCGTCTTCCATTTACCTTTTCTTAAAAGAAATCAGTGTAATAAAGGCATTTCATTTCGAACCTCGAACCCCAACAACAAATTAAAGTGAACCTAAGTATGCATTCTCTAACGTGTTTAATTGTTTGAAACTGTTTTATATGTTTACATTCATTATAAAGTGTCAAACTTAATGAATAGACATACTGTGGCTGTTTAATTTGGAATGAAAACCCAAAATTTGATACCTTAAACAGTGTGTGTGCACGAGAATTTTCCTGACTTTTACTCTTGTATGACCTGTATTTACCATCTGTACATATACTTTTATGTGAATTTTACAAGGAATTTGATTGAAAGTCTGTATGTCTTTAGTTCTGCATAACTTGCCGATCGAAATCGAAAACTGGTTGATTTCTAACTAAACATTCAACATTGAAATTCTAATTACAAACTAAAAATTTAAAATTGGAATATTGAGATACTGAAAATTATCATTGAAGCATGAAAAAATTATAAATTGAAGGATATTTAGTGATATATATATTATTTATTTAAAAACCATTACTATTGATAATCATTGAAATAGTACTCTGAATTATTAAAAGCTACTTATATATTAATTATTATACATATATTAATTTATAGAGCTCTGTGTGTAACTGCGTAAGTATATATAGTTACACTTATTATATATATATATATATATATATATATATATATATATATATATATATATATATATATATATATACATATATATATATATATATATATATATATATATATATATATATATATATATATATATATATATATATATATATATATATATAAACACACACACACATATATTTATATATTTATATATATATATATATATATATATATATATATATATATATATATATATATATATATATATATATATATATATATATATATATACATATATATATATACATATATATATATATATATATATATATACATATATATATACATATATATACATATATATATATATATATATATATATATATATATATATATATATATATATATATATATATATATATATATATATATATATATATATATATATATATATATATATATTAATAGAATGGTATAAATTTATTTAATTCCTTTCCGCAATAAAATTTTCTGTGCAATGTTATTTTTGCTTTTTATTATCTTATCTTATACTTTGCTTCCACATTTTTCAATTTATAAAATTTTGATATCTGACATAGAAAAGCTCTAAAATAGATTTTTATCACTTTTATTATTTTAAAAAACACTTTTATCCTATTTATATGTACTAGTTTACGTAATAGTTTACTCTTAGCAGGGCTCTTATCACTCTTATAAGAGCCAAGCATGATTTTAAAGTGGAGAAAGCAAGAAGAGCGTAGCTTACAAATACAATATATTTTTTAAAAAATAAGAGTACCTGAGAACACACTAGCTAACAAAAAAGTCTGTTTCAAGGTATAATAAAATAACAGAGAGAATATATTATAAGAAAATAAACACTTAAGATACTGGAGGATATGCAGAAAAAATATCAAACTGCATAAAAAATGAAAAATATTTATTAGTTTACAATTAATGTGAAACAAAATAATAAAATTCACTTTCCAACGAAAAAAAATAATATACTAAGTTTATCATAAAGGGATCCATTTCATAAATTACGTAATTTGAAATGAAAATAGAATATGTCGTAAGGTGGTAACTTATCTCTAAAAAAAAAAGAATAGAAGATCTCACTAATAAAGAAACTCACTGATTGTTTATATAAAAACCTTAATTTTAATATAATATAAGGAATCCTTTCTCAAGAAATTTAAAATAAAAAGAACTAAACTGAAATAATGAAATTGTCATAAAGATATATTTTTAACATAAAGCTTAACATTATCGGCAAAATTTTGTAAAGTTATATATTTTGAAATAAAAACAGAATATGTTGCAAAAATCATCGTTGTTCGTTAAAAAGAATAGTCGAAAGAATTTAAAAGAAGTTTATATTAATTGCTAACCGCAACAAAAACGTAACTTCACAAGGAATGTAAAATAAAAAGGACATAATTTAAAAAATTGAGACATTTTAGAAAAAGTCTGATATAAAACAACACATTGTTTTTACATAAATGAATGCATTTTATAAAATATTAGTAGCTTGGGTTATAAACTTTTTGAAATCTTAATATATTTTATTGTTTTATATAAAAATTAAATTTTATAAGTAGCTTGAAATAAAATTGAATATGTTGTAAAGGAAGTATCACTGTTCTAAAAAAGCGATAGAAAGATTCAAAGAGAATATAAAAAGGTTCACATTAATTAGCGTAATTTATTATGTAAAACATATATTGCTATAGTAAGAAATCATTAAATCATTATACAAGGAATTTAAAATAATGAAGAATATAGCAGGAAAAGTAAAAAACGAATGGCCGTAACGACATATCCGAGCATAAAGCAGAGTATTACATAAATAATACGAAAAAGAATGGCATGAACAATACATCTTAACATTTGAATAATTTATTTTTTAAAATTTACAATAAAATTTAAAAACAGGTGCCGTTACAAGGAAATTCAAAATAAAATAAATAAATTTACCACAAAAGCTAATCTTAAAATAAATGCACGCATTTATAAATAAAGTAACCAAATTGAAAGAGTAAAGTATCGAGTAAAAAAAAACTTTAAATAAATTAAAAACTAGCTATGCAACAATATTATATAACTTAAAAAGGGGGTCATTCTACAAGAAAAACATACAGTTGGGAAAAAACATGACGGCACAGATGCCGTATAATCCAGGACGCCAAATTCTGAGAGTGGCGATTTTTTGGTGGATTTTCTTATGTATCTAGCAATTTCGTTTTTATTACGTCATACTTATGGATACCTATAAGAATATTGCAGAAAATTCTATTTTGGTAACCCTGGTATTTACGTCATCGCGCACGTCACGATACGCCATCTTGGCAGCATTTCTTCATCGCCAAAAAAATTCAGAATTTGGAATCCGGGATTACACGGCACCTGTGCCGAACATGCCTTATATAATATAACTTAAGTAAAAAATTATGAATGAAAAATATGCCTTAACATAAAAAAGATATATTCTACAAGTCAACAATATGTTCAATAAAGGAAATTTTAAAAAAATATTTTGATGAAATTTTAATTGAAATAAAAGGAATATAAGAAATAAAAGGAGAATATGAGAATAAATAACACACACGTTAACAGCTTAAACTACCTATACGCTGTTAATTAGTTAATTATTTTTATAATTCTACATACATTATAATTCTATGTAAGAAAGTGGAAATGTAGCACATATTCCTTTATATGCATTATTCAAAATTATGTTCAATGTGTTCTTTTTTAACTAGTTTTTAAAAATAATATAACCTAATATGGAAAGAAAACATTATAGAAAGAAATTAATCAAGCATAAAAAACATGTTTAGCAAAATATAATTTAAAATAAGGAAAAATAAACTTTCATGTGAAAGAAAAAGCTTGTCCTAATTTAATATAGAAGAAAAAAAATCTTGCAATGAAAAAGATATAGTGGTGTAAAAGAGTAGTTAAAAATATATATGAAAAATTTATAAAATAGAATATAATTTTTAAAAAGTAAAAAGCTTGCCATGAGAAAAATATATCTTGATACAAGGGGAATACATTGAGTAAAAAACAACTGAAGTTAAAAAAAGAACACGTTCCTTTAAAATTGAAGGAAAATATTTATCATGAAAACGAATGCATTTTTTCTAACAATGTTTAACATATAGAAAGAAAGCACTTCTATAAAAAAATAACAATAAAAAGAGCATGTTCTTTGGGAAATAATTTACAATAAGCGAAATTAAAGGAAAAAATTTGGTATGAAAAAGCCATCTGAATATCAAAAGAATGTACACTCTAAAAATATAACTGAACATAATGCGAATTGTAATGTAGAATACAATTTTAAAATAAAGGGAAAAAATGCCATGAATAAATGTCTTAAAATGTGTAAGGTACATTCTGTTAGTTAAACATGTAAGCAGGAAAATAGAGTATTCTATTGCATATAGCTTTAAAATAATCATATCATTAATACATAACAGACCCAAAATAAAAATAAACTACTGAGTACTTATAGTTAATGATTATTATACTTTAAATTTCGATTAAATGAATTATATCGAAAACTCAAGGACATATATATTATGACATACATTACTAACATATTTAACGCATTAATGTTTTTGAAATTTTACCCCTATAGGTTTTAAATGAAAATATTAGTATTACGCCGTATAATAATAAAAAATATGACATCAAAAGAGCTGATATAGACACGATTCAAACCCAAAAAGCAAGTTTACTGCATTTATAGCAAATATCTTAAACCGGATATCCAACAATAGAATATCATTTATTATTGCAATTGAAACATGAGATTTGAATTAGTGTTTTTCTACTTATATAACAGTAAATCATGACAACACAATGATTATTATACGATATATTTATTATCCAAATAAAGAAATTTTAGTTCAAAATCATATGGTACTAAAGGCAGTAATTGGAAAAAGAAACGTTTACTACATTTTATAAAAATTCCGTAAATAAAGAATCATAATGAAACAAATAGTATTCCTTACTTGTTTATACAAACTACTCATAAAAGTTGAAAAATTTCTATAGAGGAAAATGAAAGCCATGATCAAGCACTAAATTTTGAAAATTGTATTGACTTATACAAGATTTTATAAACATCCTTCAAAGAAATTTACAAAGATAAAGTACCATTCATGTAAAATATTCATTTATTAAAAATAATGCTGAAATATGTATATATAAATTTACTTTTATGTTAGTAAACAACAAAAATATTTTTAATCCAGATCATTGATAAACTCAAAAATAATCTATTTTAATTACCTCCAGTATAAAAATAACAGAAACAGAGAAAATATTCTATTTATTTAAATATTTAAAGCTATTTTAATGGTCTCCAAAAATTATAAAAATTTTAAATAATATGCATTTTTATAAATATATTTTCTTTAGGAATTTTAAATAAACATTAAGAATTTTTAATTAAAAATTTTAAATAAATTTTGAAAATTAAAATAAAAACAAGAATTTTGTGGGACTGCACTGTTTATATAATAAACCTTCATAAAACATTGAAAAGAATATATAAATATAAACCACTATTTTATTATTACATTTAAATATGACATTCTTCCAAAAACAAAAATATTTGCCTAATTGTGCATAGACAATTTTGAAATTTCACTAATTAAAAATAATGAAGCCTTTTAATTTTGAACAGATAACGCTATTTCAAAATAATGTATAAATACAGTAATACATAAAAATCTCCGAAATATTTACTTACACATTTGTTTTCACAACAATCAGTATTCAAATTGCAAACGAAAATAGCAGCTTTTCTCATAAAATGACAATTATTTTTAAATATCATTATCTAAATAATTTTGTATACCAATATTTAAAACAAAGAATGTCCTCTATTTCAGATAGCTTGTTTAGGCAATTCAATATAATTTAATGCTTACCTAGAATATGCATTGATAAAGAATATATATTGAACAAAAATTGAACTCTCAAAAGCACGATTTCAGGAATTTCTACTTTAGTACGATCTGTATTTTCAAAAAAAGTATTGTAAATAAAAGCGCATCATGAATTATTACTTTATATAGTTTTAGAGAAATTCACATGAAATTTTAAGCGTATTCAGAATTTCTTTGAAAATGATATTGATTTATAGAAGAGTTTAACGGAAAACCTGGAATTCAAGGACAAATTTTGTTAAAATCGTATTATAATTATTTGGTAGTTCGAAAATTCTCGAAATAGGGATAAAATATGAAAGGATATTTATGATGATTTATATATTAACTGAAAACACATTAGAGTTTCCAAGAATCCAATTAAAGGATTAGAGACGATTATTCCATTTTTGTGCAGTTCGTTTAACTTGATAACATTAAAAGGCTTAAATGTAACAGGAATAATTGATTTTTACTTTAATTTGTATTAAATGATTTCATAACTGTTTAATACAATTCTCAGTAATAATATTCATAAATATAAATATTTATTAGTGTAATGTTTATTATATTTTTATTGTAATTAACAAATGAGGATTTAGAAGAATATTTTCAAAGCAATAGAAAACTTAAAATATAAAATTTTCTCATGTATGGAAAATGCGCTTGCATTTATTTGACTTTGGATTCAGTAGTAATCAATAGATTCAAAACCAGAAAGCATATTTAAAATGATTCGTATTATCTATAAACATGATAGAATTTCCTAGAACTCCATCGCAAGACGATGTGTGACATTTATTTAATTTAAATGGTTTATTTAATCGGCTTCGAACCAGCAAAAAAATATATTATTTTGAAATTCCAAAATAATTTCACAAACTTTGAGATCCATTTTCAGCTTAAATAAATATTTTTCATGCAATTAAATCTCAATATTCCTACAATTTAATATAAAATTTAAAAGTGAGTCAAATTATGAGAAGATTTCTTAAAGAATTGGGTATTTCCGGTGAAGTATTTATGTATTTTATATTATCATAAATGATAGAATTAGTCAATTATCACTGTTACAAATCTTAATGTTACCTTTATTGAACTTCGTTCATGTAATTTTTATAAATTCAAAATAATAGTAGATTTTTTTATATAAATTATTTGGTCTGATATTTTTCAAACATTTTTGATTTTATTGTTAACAAATATTATGTAATTATCTATTATTACATTCATAAAGATTATTAGTTTTTTTCCATAGATACTTAGAAAAAATCAATCAGAAAGTTATTGTAAATAAGTTAGCGAATGTTGCTTTTATTTTTTTCCATTTATTTCTTTATAAAGTCAATAATCAATAATTTTTTATATCTTATTATATATTCTTTAAATCTATCTATCTATCTATCTATATATATATATATATATATATATATATATATATATATATATATATATATATATATATATATATATATATATATATATATATATATATATATATAGGAAAACTTATTTTACACTTAAATAACTTTGCAGATTTTATTTGTTGTAAAATAATATTAAAAAACTTAAATTCCAAAAGTAATGATATCTTATTATATTAAAAAATAATAAAAAAATCATTTATCCAAAAACATATACTCTGGGATATATTTTTATATTATATAATAGTGATTAAGAGCATTAATTGTGAAATTTTAATTTGTTTAGTGGTCAGATAACATTTTTGTAAAAAAATGAATTTTTGAAATAATTTACTCTTTTAAATAAAAGATTGCAAAAGAAGCAATTTTCGGTCGAAGAACTTTTTTAATTTAGGTAAATTTTACGCATTTTTATAAATTTACGATTTATCAAAGATACCACATGCCTGTAGATAAGTAAAGTAGTCTATGAGTACACAAATATTAGTATTACTTATTTAAACAAAAAGTATATAATAAGTGCACTGTTAAAAAATTTTTAAATTTTAACGATTTCTTTAAAAAATAATATTGCGACTAAAAGCCTTAAAACACAATTATTATATAATCATGCTAGTAATAATCTGAAAGAACATCATATAAATAAATTTTACATCATAAAACCCGATTTAATTAAGCTTTGTGCGAAAAAAGTGACCCTAATGTGACTGTGATAGGTGAACTATAATGAATCCTTCCAAACAGGAAACATAATACTGCAAAACATTTAGAAAATCCTTTAGATTTAGAAAAACATTTAGAAATTCAATTGTAATGAATAACCTACAGTTAATAAAATAAACTGCATTTTAATGTGTGCAAGAAAATTAATATTATGTTAAAAATAAACAATATTATTAAAAGTATCAATATAACAATATTATTTTGCATAAAATAATATTGAAATAAATAATAGCATCATTCAAAAACATAAATTTTTACTGTAGGTTTTATATTAAATTAAAAATAAATAATACACACTATAAAGTAAAAATATAAGTTTTTGCATAATGAGTGAGAATTCCTTTTGTGCTTTCTAAGTAGAGACAGCTTTTATTATTAGATTACGGGATAAATTATTTTATAAATTTATGTAAATTTCCATTATGTATTCAAAATTTGGGGTCAACATGAAATTGCTTTTTAGAGAAAAAAGATTATAATTCAAAGTATATAAGTATATCAGTATTTTGAACACTCCTCATTCTAAAAAAAATTTATCTTCTCCAGTGAGATCGATTCCCATCTTGATAGAGGGTATTTATCGCGGTTCAAAGTTAACTCTAAGTGATCAAACTGATTAACAAGTCAATCTTTTCATTTTGAAATTTATAGTAAAATGATTGAAATATATCACACTGAGAATTTCATAAAAATGCTTAGTTTGGAACAACCACAATCTACGTTTTTCGTCTTAAAATGAATAGCATTTAACTATTCCAAAATTATCAATTATTCCAGAACTCAGTCATCAAAATTCTGTGCAATCCCCAAATAAAAAACTGAGTTTTTAAATGAATATTCCTGTTCCAGTAAAATCGTTTGTTGAGAAAACAATTGTTGGAAAATTAGTTTGGAACTGACATAACTTAATCAGTTAACTATGTAAAATTGAGTTTACATAGAAAATTTTATGAACAAGATATGAGTATTTTGATGCCAATTTCCGAAATTAAAATTAGTTTTGAGATTTGCGCTACAAGCAAAACGATTTTGTTTGAAAATATATTTTCTTCTTCACTACGAATATAAGTTTTCGAATAAAATCGTTTGCTTTGTGTAAACTGTAACTGCACAAAATTTGGAAGATTCGAATATAAGAACAAATGATAGTTTAGTACTGTCAATTAATAATTTCCAAATTAAATTAATCTAGTAGCATGCTCTATACATAAAATTCATCGAAAAAATTAAAAGAATTTTAATTAGCAAAATAGAAGAAAATTTAGTTTGTAGCTGAGTCAAGAAACTATTCGACATTACGCGACAAATTTCTGTTCCACATGAATAAGGAAAGATTCGTAGAAAAAAATGTAAGCATATGTATATTAGTTTATTTTTCAAATTCTTTTTATGTAAATAATAGTCTTCGTTAAATATGTTCGATTAATTTATCATGATAAAAGAAATCTTATTTTGAGTGTAAAATAAAAAATAAGTGATAATGTATTTATCATATTTTAGTTAAATACTAAAATTCTTCTATATGTGTATTATTCTGTAAGTAGCTTTGTTTGCTGTCTTCAATTATGAAATTATGATGGAAAATAAACTAGAACAAGTAAATACAATTTTAATTGATAAATATGTATCAATTAATGATTGATTATTATTACGAAATTATATTACTCCTTTAATGAAATTTTATATAGGAATTGTACATTAAAATTATTTCAACTTATTTTTAAATTATGAAAAATGTATTAAAAGCAAAAAAATGTTTTTTGTGACAAAACTAATTAAACTAGTTTTTAAATATATATTTCATATACATATATATATATATATATATATATATATATATATATATATATATATATATATATATATATATATATATATATATATATATATATATATATATATATATATATATATATATATATTATATATATATATATATATATATATATATATATATATATGGAGAAATACTATAAGAATTTTATGATGTTAGGGAATACTTCAAAATTTAGGGAATATTATAAGAACACGTTTCGAATTTCAAAACTTTTCTTATTGCTGTTTGACAATATATTCTCTTACAGAAAAAGTAACGAATACTTTATAAAAGTCATTTATATATGAAGTAAATAAAACTCCAATTTCTTCTGTTTTTCAAAACTGTAAATAATTACTATTTAATTAATCTAATAATTTATTTATTTTTTAATATAAAAATAATAATTACAAAACGAATTAATTAATTTTAATTAGCTTTGGCTTTAACACAATAACTGTTTAAGAGGAGATTTAATTTATGTGATTTAATCACATAACTTTTAGATTTATAACTACATACTTTTATAAATTAGCAATGATTCATTTCAACAAATGTTTTAATATCTGGAAACACTTTAATTAACTTTTAAAATTATCATTATAATACTTCATTGTGTGCGTACAATAATAGTATGTATAGATATAACACATATGTAAAAACAGCAACAAAAAAGTTATCATAATTTGTAAATCATTAACAATGTTAATTGCATTCCTTTTTTTTAAACAGTTATTTTATTTTCATTGTATTCCAAACGTTTTATTTTAACAGCAGAAAATATTTATTTAACTCTATTTGATATAAATATGAATTAATTTGTTTCTTAAATTTGATATATTTTTTAATATTCTTTGAAAGGTCAATGTCTCATTTTTACTTATTTTTCTACTTTACGCATACACACACAAGTACGGATATATGAGTACACATTCTACACATATACATACAAGTGTATATATGTGTTTAATTTAATTATTGTTAGGTTCGTTGCCCTGGTAACCCTAACTCCTTACATTGATTTAAATCTATCTTAACTTATAGAGAAAGATATTTGAAAATGTTGAAGTCGGAAACTTAGTATGCCAAAAATAAATTCATATGAAAGAAAGGTCTAAATTTGCATCTCTGATTTTAAATGTTTTATTTGGTGAAAGTAAGATTTTTTAAAGAAAAAATAATGAATTTCTGTCAGCATTTCAAATATCTTTCATTGAAAACAAAGAGTAATTCCTCCCCAAATATATTTGAATTATACGAATCTGTTTTAGTGTCACCTTATAAATTTTATATTTATTTTTTAATATTTATTTTACCTTTGTCTTTCAATGACTAAATAATGTATATTCTTCTTTTTGGAAACAAAATGTTAAACTTAAATTTAATTTTTAAATTTCAAAAATAATAACAATCAAATAAAAAAAGAATCGAAAAAAAGAATTATGCAAATTATTCGTTACTTATTTAAATTGTGTTATATAAAGAACTAAAATGAGATGACTAATTTAACAAGTCACTTAATGAAAGAAGGATTTAACAAAATTTGATATTTTTATCTTCCGAATTTATCTACACAATAAGTTTACATCGTCTTAAAAGGAAAAAGAAGCTTTTAAACCATGGAACATGATTTTTTTCAGTATCAGGGAATTATTAGGTCATACATATACTATATATATGCATACGTATATACTTATATATACTTATGCACACACACTTACATGATACACACACACACATATAAATATGTGAATATATAATGGAAATAGCGAATAAACGATGAGGAAATTACATTATTGTCTTTGATAACCAAATCTAATTGATGGAAAATAACGAGTGTCGGTTCTATTCTATTCTATTCTCTCTCTCTCTCTCTCTCTCTATATATATATATATATATATATATATATATATATATATATATATAAATAGAACCTAGACTCGTTATTTTCCATCAATTAGATTTGGTTATCAAATACAATAATGTAATTTCCTCATCGTTTATTCGCTATTTCCCCCAAAGAAATATTGGATAAGACGTCATAATTTAAAAAAAACATAATTTGGAATTAGACGTTATAGAACGTTTCGATGAGATAGAAAAGAGCTTAAAAGAATCCTGTTAAAATGTAATTCCAAAAGAAGTTCAATTTCGGAATGAAAACCTTCGATTATATATCAACTAACATTATATAAATTATTACCTTTGGAATTATTGTTAGTTTATTTAATCGGAAAATTATGAGTGAAATAATAAATAAATTTAATATCGAAATATTTAAGTTTATTTTTGTATTATCTCATTCAATGTTATTTAATTATATTTAATATTAACACTGTAATTTAATTCTGAATGTTTTTCTTTAGCTGTAACCTTACTCTGAAATCAAACAGAATGAATTAGAAGTTTCAACTTTCTTACTCTGTCCCGTATATTTACCGTGTTCCATTAAAATAAATTGCCTATTTCTAAAATGGGCAGGCGGCTCGCCCGGCCGGCTTGCCCACTGTCAAACGATAATTACAGTCTTTTCCAAACTTTGATTCGCGTAACTCCGAATCTGCCCGTCACCCCGAACATCAACGGTAGGAACGAAACAGGTGTGTGATGACGCAATTAAAGAAACACGCCCCGTACGTCTGGCAGATTTCATCTTCTCAAGGCATGGGAGAGGGGGTCGGAGAAGGTCCCCCCCCCAGAAACACCGGAAGAAAGAAAGCAGGTCGCTTTTCCGAAAGTAGACCAAAACGGGACTTTCCCAAAGATTTGATCTCCCTTTTTGGGCTGCTCCACCAGAAGGAAAGCATACCTGTGTCCCGTGGGGGTTGGCCTGCCTGTGTCCCTCACCTACTGTACGGTGTCGTTGACGTCTACCGCTTCTCAAGGTTCCCGGCTTCCGGGTTTAGATGTAAGGAACTTATTGGGGTGGGGGTTTGTCGATTATTTCTATCCCTCTTCAAAGAATGGGGGATAGATTTCCCTAGCTTAGTAACCATATTTAGAAAACAGTTCCTTATGCCTTTTTCTCAGCTTTGCCTTAGAAAATAATGTTTTGTATATTTTCTAGTGCATGATTATTTTGTTAAAGAGCTTCTAATCATGGCTTTTAAAATAATTTCATGAGTAATTCTGTCGTCAGAACTTATTTTACATACATAAAATTTATCTCCTTTATTTTTTTACATTTTTGTAAAAATATTTTGTAATTTTTTTACGAAATAATTTTTTGATTATTCAATTACTTTCTTGGTTCAAATTGTTTTGATCACAAAAATCAAGAGATGGTGGCTGATCGAGCAGATGATAGGGTATCGCTCTAACCTTCAATCTAAAAGTTCGTAAGTTTGATTCCCACCTGGGAAGAAAATGCTTGTAATTATTCGGAATCTATTTTAAACCCGAATCACGATAAAATTTGTTCCAGTGAGTAAAAAGTGAGGGTATTTCATTCTATAATCATAAGCATTTCAATTTATTCAAAATGTTATACAAACATTTTGAGTATAAATAATAAAATTCTTCTCGTCTCTAAGAAATACGCCAGGTGATTGTAGTCTATGGAGGAAAGGCAACGTTCTTGTACTCGGAAAATATCCGGTTCGATACCAGACTCATCCAAAGATCATAGTGGCTGGACAAAGAATTTTCTAAGGTAGAATATTAAAATTTCGTCGTTAAAACAATTCGTTCGCTTAAAAATATCAACATTGTTTCTTAACATTCAAATCAAAATTAAAAGCCAAAAGACTGCGTCTAGGAATTTCAATTGGTAGAAAGCGATATAATAATTAAAGCTTTGCTTAACAGAAAAAGGTCCATAGTGCTTACTAAAGACAGTTGAGATATGTTAAATATCTCATGGCTGCATTGTCCTCCAAGTGAAATGATACCTATTGTGGTGGCCTCACAAGTGTTGGAAGTCTTCTTCTTAGTTCTTGTTTCTAAACGCGAGGAAATCACAACTACCTCGAAATATGTCTATTGATTGAATCAATAATTAAAAACCAATCGTTTATCAACGTGAGCTGTAAGCAGTATGTTAGAATGAATCTACAAAATTGATCGCTATTATTAGCCAGACAACGGAAGAAATATACACATAAAATGTTGCCACCACTTGTAAATATTTATTTAATGCTAATAGTTAATCCCAAAAAATAAACATTTTTAAGAATAAATCAAAATCTATTTTTTTACACACTTCAAAACGCTACATTATTTATAGAAACATTTCGTTTCTGTGTTTAAATTTAATAACAAAAAAATCAATTCAATAATTACTGATTAAAATTTTCTTCACACTTTTTGGGAATAGTCACAAATCAAATCACATTATTTAATATTGATGGAAAGCGATCTAACATTATATATCTCACTGGGGGGGTGGTATCAGTCGCCTTCACGTGGTGCCCTCTGTTTTCACTAAACGACTGACTCCTGTCGCTTCGTGCAGCCTATTACGTTCTTTCAGCTGGTGACCACAGTTACACTTGCCCTGGACTTTCGGACGTCGCAGTTCGAAACTCTGCGGAAGAGGACTTTTCATTCACCTCAAGATTGTATTGGGCTGCCCGACAGAGACTGATGGTTGAAAAACCAAGGTCGAGCGTAGGATAAAAAAAATATCTCACTAAGAAAGCAAGGCATATAATATTAAATTTGCATTAATAACTTTAAACGTAATCATTTTAAAAATCTGCATTTAATTTATATTAATAAATAAAAATGACTTGTTAATTGCATTTAATTTATTTTTACCTCTGTTAAATTTATCTACATTTAGTAAATTATTTATAAAATTAAATGTTAATATTCATTTTAAACTGTATTTATATTTAAGAATCTCCATTTAATTATCTAATTAAAATATTACTTAATATTATTATTAATATAGAATAAGATTTAAAATTTCAAAATATCATTATAAAAGCTAATCTTTTTTTTTTTTTTTTTTTTTTTTGGTTTTGTTCAAAATTAAAATTGTCTTACGCTACAAAACTTCGGCTCAGGAAAATAAACATAGAATATCTCATTAATTAGTACATTTTTATTTAATTGATATTTCACTGCGTTACTTGATTTATGGCTCGAAAAGTAAATTTTTGTTTTATTGGATACTTTTTCGTGACTAAGTGTCGTCTATTGACAAATGTTCACAATCACAAAGTTTTTAAATCAATTCAGATAACAAATTTGGATCCTGAAATAGCACCAATCTCTCCAGAACGCCACATCGTACTAGCATAGAGATATTAGACACGATGAATGATAAATGCACATGAGCGAAACCAGAATTGAACCCGTAAACACTCAGACTTGAGAATGACCGCTCTTTTCAGCAAGTTATTGCAACCATAGTTAAATAAAGAAATGACCGAAATTTTATTTCATAATTTAATTGCACATCTAAGCTAGTTTTGATATTTGTGAAATAAATAATGTTTAGTTCACGTTATGGTATATAATATATGCAACATTTATTTATTTTCCGGAAAAATTCGTTTAATGGTTAAAATTTCGTGCGGTTGGTTCCTATTTGAATCCACTCTCCATCCCTAAGAGAAATAAGCACGAGAAGAATCTGATGAAGATTTAATTCTTTTTATTGTTTAATAATTTTCAAAGCAAGGCTCTATTCACACATAAAGAAATGCTTCACTTTCGATTTTTCTTTTTGAATACATTTATCTCTTTCATATTGTATTTACATTCGATTATCATATATAACGTTGTTTTGACGCCATTTTTTCTGCTGACACAAAGCGTTACCGAAATAGAATTTTTCCAGTTGATTCATTTGTTGAATTTATTAAACTCGTACAGTTAAATAACAATAGGTCAGCATTAAGCAAATTAATAATCCGTAGAAATTAATATTTTGTATTTCAAAAATAAAAAATAAACAATGTATGATAAAAACTCTTATTTAATATTTCGAAATTTCGCCACATATGCTCCTGAAGGAAATTTAATTAATACATATGGAAAAGTGGCTTAAGTTACAAAACCGAAGGTCTTTTACCTAAATCATAATTATGAGAATTATTTACATTTAATATTTATGTTCTAAGAAGAATTTAATTTTTTATCATTTAAAGGTTACGGTGTTGATGTCTCTGAAAATCACCGACCAGAAACACAATAGTTTGTTTCTTTTAGGATGATTCTCGCTTTATTTGATGGGTAGATTGTTATGCTTATTTTAATCTCTATTATTTTCCCCAAATCTCACTGCTAATTATTATGCTCTTAATTTTATTCAGATAAACAAAGCTATATATTTATAACTTCAAAAATATAAAGTTTTGAAATAAAAAATTTAATAATATCTCATAAAATAAGAAAGTGAATATAAAATTTTTTTTTATTTCCAACAAATTTTCTCGTTTGATATCGCAGTGTTTTTCTCTACGAATAAAATAATTATTTGAAAATTAAGTTGTAGATAATTGAGATTAATTTAAAGTCAGTGATAACAAAATTAGTATTAATTGTCATATATTACTAATTTTATTAACACTTATTACTATATACTGCAGAACAAAAATATTAGGTCTACCAGAAAGCTCTGTCCGCTCCGGTTACAATCAGTATCAACAAGTATTCAGCTCAACAAACCATTTCCGACCATATTCGGGAACTAGGGTTTGTGTGGAAGTATTCGAGATGGGTGCCACACAAGTTAAGTGAGAAGAATTTGAATGATCGTATCATCATATGCACATCTCTGCTTGCACGCAACAAAATCGAACCCTTCTTGGACCGGATCATAACTGGGGATGAAAAGTGGATTACCTATGAAAACATCATAAGAAAAAGGGAATATTATGAACCCGGAAAACCTGCCCCCTCTACCTCTAAACCGAAGTTGAGTCTGAACAAAAGAATGTTGTATATATGGTGGGACATTCGAGGACCAATGCATTTTGAGCTGTTGAAACCAAACGAAAGGCTAAATTCGGAGAGGTACTGTAAGCAATTGGATAAATTAAAAACAGCACTCCAAGAAAAGAGGCCGGTGATGTTCAATAGGAAGGACATCATACTGCTTCATGACAATGCCAGGCCACATGCTGCTTTGGAAACTCGTCAGAAAGTCGCAGAGCTAGGCTGGGAAATTCTGTCGCATCCACCATACCGCCCGGAAGCCACCTGATTATCACTTGTTTCTGTCCTTACAAAATTTCTTGCAGGGCAAACAATTCAAGAACGAAGAAGATATCAGACAAACACTGGTTCAATTTTTGGCCTCTAGAGATATGACATTTTTTAAAAATGGGATATACAAATTGCCATCACGCTGGCAAGAAGTCATAAATAATGATGTCAATTATATTATTCAATAAAGTTTATCCAAAGCATGAAAAAATGTATTCCTTTGTTTCATTCTAAAACGGACAGAACTTTCCGGTAGACCTAATATTTGGTAAATTTTCTGTAAATTATATATTTTATGACTTGCAACAAAATACATTATCTTACAATAACATATAACAGAAAACATTGGATAATTTAAGATGTAAAAACATTTAAAATCTATATTCAATTTCTTTTATATCACTTATGAAACATTTGACCAAAAATATAATCGATTTTAACTTTTTTACATCAGTAAAATGCTATGGTCGGTATCATTCTACAAATTCTTACATCTCTATCGATTCCATTATTAGAAATATTTTAAGAGTATTTTTTGTTTCAAATTCAAATTATCTCCTTATTAAACAATAAGGCTATTCCTATATATATAATGCTTTATTATTTTGTTATCTCTTTATCAACAAAAATAAGTTAATCGATTTTTGCATACTATTTAGTCACTTCGTCATCTTTTTTTATCAAAAAATCAGGCTATCATTTTTTGTACTGAATTATTTTGTCAAGTATTTATCAATCAATAAAACCATCGTAATTATCTCGTCATGAAGCTATTAATAAATAAGTACATTACTTTTTACTTGCTAAACATTTATCAACCAATAAAATTGCTAGTTTATCGGGTAATGCTTAGTTAGATTGTCATTATTTATCAACCACAATAAAACTATAACATTCTGTCTGTCTCATAAATACTTCATTTTATCTTTATCAATAAATAATATTATTACAGATTTATATATAAATGATGCTTATCTTATAAAAAAATACATTTATATATTGCTACTGGTGTGTAGCTTAATTATATCATCGTCTCTTTACCAATAATCAGGACCGTTACTTTCTGAGTGTTTCTTAATCATCACGTCTCTTATTTATTAATTACTTAAATTATTGCTTTCTCTATGGTGTTTAGTTACCATGTTATCCTTTTTAATGATAATAAGACTATTATCTTCTGTTTGACACTTAATTCTCTTTTATCAACAAATGAGTTTATTAATTTTTAAGTAGATCTTAATTATCTCAGCGTCAATCATCAATTAATAATACTATTGCTTTATTTGTGATGTTTAATTATCTCGTTGTCAAGTTATTAATCAAAAACATTACTTTTGGTTTTATGATTACTTATCAAGCAATAATATTATTATTTTGATGTTCAATTATCTCCGCGTCTTCTTAGCGACAAATTCGGTTATTAATTTCCATATTATACTTAATTATCTTTTGTCTTATCTCCAGAAAGTAGAATTATTGCTCATTTGTGATACTTAGTTATCTCGCCAAGTTATCAACAAATAAACTTATTACTTTCGGTGTGATAATTGCTTATCAACCAATAAACATATTTTCTTTATGTGATGCTTAATCATCTCATTTTTTTTCGTTGAAAAGTAAGAATTTTCCCTTCTGATTGCTCTCACAGATTACCAAATTACCTCTTTATAAAAAAAAGGCGTTTAATTATTGCTTACTTCAGGGATGTTTAATTATTTATCAACTTTTAATCAACAATTAAGAATTTTTCCTCCCGTATGAAAATTTTTCTGTTTACTTTCAAAAACATTCTACCATACTCCATATAAATGTAAAAAAATAAAATTCATATAAAATTAAATAATCAATCAATTTCATGATAAAACGAAGCGGTTTCGTTGATTTTCTTTTTCTCACTTAGTATTAAATTTGACTAATGGTACCTATATTGTAAATATTTTCGAGGATTTTTCTAAATACATTAATTTTTCTGAAGAAGTATTAATTTTTAGAAGAATATGAGAATAATTTTAGAATTTGAAAATAGTTGTCTGAGAACCCCAACCTATACTGTCCTGTTTGACGGACTAATAATTGAGTTTTATAACAAAATGTTATGTTTTAGAGCTATTTATGCCAACCGATGGCTGAGTGGTTAGCGTTCCTGACTCCTGAGCTGTTGGTCCCGGGTTCGAATCCCGGTTCGGCCATGGATGTTTCTTTCATTCTCTGTTTTCTTTGTCCTTTCTTCTGTGATGTTGTATGAATGTGGCCCACCCTATAAACGGGTTTTGTGGTGGTATGGCGCGGGCAATGCTACTCGCCTCCGTGACTTGGTTTACAGGTGCCGGCTGGGTAACGACAAATGAGTAGCAGTTTCTGGCCTTGTTGTGGCATAGGGTTCGTCACCTAAGTGTGCCCGCCCTTGGAAAAAAAATTATATCTGGACTAGTTATTTTCCCATTTAAACAAGTAAATATTATTGTTTAGTGTGTTAAGAAAGTAGAAACGAGTATTAAAAAAAAAACATTCATCTATTTGTAGAGAATAAATTTTTATCTTTTCTAATTTTTTCAAATACTTGAAAATTTATTGCAGAATTTTTCATATATATTTAACTTGAAGATGAGATCTTAAACCATGACATATTCGATTGTACACTTCAAGGTTTTAAATAAAAAAATTTTCTCATTTTAAAATAATATTTATTAATACTTCCAAATTAAGTGGCCCGACTGACCATATCGATTAATAGAAAATGACATACTTATATCTATTAATATAAAATTTGTAATCTTAATCATAGTTTTAGTTTAAAACTGTAATTTCTAGTGCCGAATTAAGAATTCTTTTGACTGTGTTGTTCGAGTGAGTTTAAATTGCGGAGGTATTGCACATGCGCAGTGTAACAATTAGCGTAAATTTGATGAGAAATACTCATTTTTTTATTTTTTTCGGAAATGTTTAATAATTATTTATTATTATTTAGAATTATAACTAGGAAACATATCATTATTGATGAGGAGGAAAATTATTTCCCTGTTTTTCAATATTAATAACAACAGTTAAAAGTGAGTTGAGAAATTTTAAAATTAAAAAACCATTTACATTTCTATAAAATCAATTTTATTATAATAAAACCAATTCTATTTATATTTAAAGTCTTCCTTTAACTAATTCAAGTTAATTATTTGTAGCAATTTTATTTTACTTATCTAAGTAATATATGCATTGTGATTTAACTATCAATAAAGCTAAATATTCCATCAATTTTTATGGAAATGTTTATAAGAAATCCATGAACGAATTATTATTGATGAAGACAAAATTTCTTTTTCCCATCATTAAAAATTTTGTTATTAATACCTACTTGATGTACACAAATTCTTTTACATAACATATAATATCCAAACTATGAAATTTGAATTATTTTTAATTAAATAACAATTTAGCTATTTAATTAAATAGCTATTAAATTCACAAATAAAATCATATTCATATTTTTCATTATTTTTAATACTAAATTATTTTAAAAATTATATGTCCTTTAAAATAGTTTAATGTAGTTAAATTTTTTAGTTAAATTATTATAGTTTAGCTAAGAAGTTAAACTATAATTAAATAGTTTGATTCTTAAGTATTTTTATTAAAACTATTTAGTTAAAAAGTTTGATTTTTAACTATTTAGTTAAACTATTAGATTAATTAAATAGATTTAAAAATTATTTTATAAAAGAATTAGTTTTTTTCTTTATTTTTTCCTTTTAATATAGGTTAATGTAGCGAAATTATTTCTCATAATAACTTTTTTATAGCTTTCTTCAGAATTATTATCAATTATCTCAATAAAATTACTTATAATATCTTATGTAATATTAATTAATTTCAATAAGCAGTTTCAAATAGTTTGTAGTTTCAGGAACACAATTTCATATATATTCAGTTCTAATATCATTACATATTAAAAATTGCATGTAATAATGAATAAATTATTGATAGAAATTAGAAAGTTAAAATAAAATTTAAAAAAAATAGTTTTTCTAAGAGTTGGATTCAACAAAATGAAATTTTTCATAAGAAGAAATATACAAATAAAGTTACCACGTGGAAAACTATATTTACCTTTTACTGAGAAAGTGTAAGTTTTTTTGATTTTTGAATGTGAATTTAATAGTTTAGATAAAATTTTCATGGGAAATGATTTAATAACTTAATTAAATTTTAAAAAATACCGTTCTTTTTTTACTTTTCTCAAAACTTTAATTCCTGTCTGGTAAAAAACAAATGAAATTCAATAAAAAAAATGGAATCGAAGGCATAAAAAGAAAAAGTTCCGGATATAAACACATCGATACAAGATAAATAAAAGTGTCAAAACGCGGAAAGAACTTTCCCTTTAAAAAAAATTACTCCTAACTGTAATCTGCAGCAATACTATCTTTTTATTCTTTTTCTCTTGGCCAATTCCTAAGAAAGAAGCCTTTTCGATATAGGACTCAAAGTTGTCTCCTCATTAATACAGAGGGGGTGGTTGAGGTGGGGGAACGATGTCCATCCCATCTCCAGACGACATCCCTCCCGAGACTCTGGTTGTCATAGCAACGGGATGACCGCTTCAATGAAAAGAGAATCCCTCTGCTAATGACCCAGACTAACATCTCATTCGCGCTCTTCAGATAAAAAGGAATTTTTTTTTCATTTCTTTCTCCCCAACATCCCCACCACAGGCTGCATCTTTTTTTTTTTTTCTGTTCCGTCTTTCCTTTTTTTCGAATCAACTGACTCAGTTCGTTACAAATAATTAGATTACATTCGTCACAGGTTTTTTATTTTGTATTTGTCTAGTTGAACTCGAAGTTTAAGATAGAATTCTGCCTTTTATAAATCTTTTGAGTCAATAGTGAGTTCGCAGTTTCACCTTTCCCCCCCCTTGCGGGGCAGAAGTTATACATGAAACAAGGGTGTGCTTATCAAAATATATTATCATAATTAAGAAATGTCCCACAAAAATAACTTAATTTTTTAAGTATAATTACAAGAAGCATTCCCAAATCCAAGCCTTGGAGCAAAATTTTTTTTACCTGTAAATTAGCTATAGTAACAGCCATATTCAGACAATATTGTTAAAAAAATCACATCCACTTGTAGTTAATGGAGGAAATGCATCGTTTTTGCTTCCAAAAGATTGCGGGTTTGATACCTAGCCCTACCGAAAACCAATGTGCACTGTGACCATTAAACATTCATCTTCCATTGGCATGGCAAGAAAGTGGACGTGGATGACAGCGAACTTCCCTGTAACCTAACTCCAAAGGAGTTCTGCCAGTTTATGAAAGTGAAAGAAACCGGACGCGAGTCTTCGTAATTTAGAAGCAGGAATCAAGGTGAAAACTCCCGAATATATGACCTAAATTACGACCACGTTATATCCAACGTGCTTCAGCCACCTTTAGTGAATAAGGCGGATCTCCGGTTAAGTCAGGATTCGAATTCACTGCTTTCTGATAATGAGGTTCTTCTTCTTCTTAGAGTTGGGTTTGTATGTCATTGGGCATACAAACCCAACTTTTATCATACAAACTCTGCTTTTATCAGCATTTTGTACTGTTAACTCCAAACCCAATGTTTCCTAGTTCCAGTGGCTCGGATCACCCACTTCATTAATAAAGTCCGATAACCCTTTAATGGAGTCTAGGTGTAACTCTCTTGTATGGATGATGCCTAAAGAAGTTAATCTAGGGAGGGCAAGAGCCTCGCATTCGTAAATGATATGCTTGGCCGTTTCCTCTTGCGTATGACATTTCCTACAGATAGGGTCTTGCTGAAACAGTCCCATTGTATGGAGGTGTTTTCTGAAATAGTAGTGCCCAGTTATGAAGCCTACGATTAAACGTATCTTCTGCCTACAGCATCTTATATTTTCAGAGGCAATCCTCGCTGATGATCCACGGATCATACTTTTATCGTGGGTTTGAGCAGGAGTGTTGAGCCAAGCTTCATACATCTTCCGTTTTTCCCATTTAAGAACATTGGTTTTTGCGGTCTTCAAATTGATCTCACAAAAAGGTTCTGCACCGACGGGAGCAAACGACGATCCTTGTTAAGCAAGTTCATCAGCCCTTTCATTACCTTCGATGATAATGAGGTTGGTGCACTAACTAACTGCAGTCCTTTGTTAAATTATAGTAAATAATGGATATCGGTCAATTTAAACTCTGAATGAATATAAAAATGACCAGTGATGAGCAATATCAAATTCTGATCCAGAGATGTATATAAGAAATGTGCATATTATGTCTGACCGTAGAATTTTTGTTAGAGATTAAATTAAAAATTAATGATTTAACCATTTTTTTTAAATTAAAAACGCTTAAACCAAATGGAACTTGATGTAGGTCTGGCTACATCAAAATAAAAGTTATGTATAAATTTGAAGCTTCAACTATAGCATTATTAATTAATTTAAACTTTAATAAAAATGACCCAACCTTGAGGTCCTGAAGTAGAAGTCGCCCAAAAATTTTATAGATTATCACCATGAAATCGAAGTGTCGATCAAATACGAAGAATACTGAAGAATTGAAACGTTTTGCAGTGTCAATTTTTTTGATAATCTTTGATAATACATTTAAGAGCAAACCGGGCCAATCCTTCCCTTTCATAATTAATTAACCCTTCCCTGTCATAATTGCACTGCTATAAGCATGTGAGTTTTCTCATTAGTGACCTTTCAAACAACAGGTCTTTATGGACAAACTATTGTTAATGTCTGAATTTATCCAATTAATTGAAAGAATTTTATTCTAATATTTCAAGTTTGCTACTTATTTTAAATCTTCACATTGCTCAACTGTCTTAAAACTAAAATTTAAAACTAAAAAATTAAAGCTTAAATATTTTATTGTAGTAAAAATGAAAAAAATAATAGTATCATTCACACGTGAGTAGGATTTACAAAATACATGTGGGCTCCTGACCAATAATTTAAGAGACCCGGACATATGTGATGCAATATTACTTCCGGAACTTTCCTCATTTCAAGGAAATAAACAAGCCTTTTTTTTCCCCTCTTTTAAAATTTTAATCTGCCGACCGCCCTGGGTTCGAATCCCGGTTCGAGCATGGATGTACTTTCTCTCTCTATCTATCCTGTCTTTGTCCTTTCCTTGTATGAATGTGGAGTGAATGGTTGCCTACCCTATAAATGAGTACCTATGGCATGTGTGTACTGAGGAATTCGGACTCCACACCAAAATATGGTTCAGTAGGAAAAGTGGAGCAGCGCACCCCATATTGCCAGCCTAGCTAGTACACGACAACTACAACAACAAAAAGTTTCATTCATCCTTAGATGCTGAGAATAGAGAGAAAAATATTTACAAGATTGTAGATTCCCTTCTTTCTATAGTAAAATACCGTAATTTTTAATTCTATTTTTTGGAATCCATTGTTTTCATCCCCTGCAGTGAATGTGTTTTTGATTTTCTGCAGACATCGTCAATCGTAAATGTACTGGAGCTTGGATAAATGGAGCCTCGACTTTAATGACTTCGTAAATAAAGAAATTTTTCAAACATTCCCTATCTCCTTCGATTTTTTTTTAAAGAAAGCTGATCGACATGTGAGTGTGGGGAAAATAAAAATTTGAACTACATAATTGCTAAATATGCAACTCGGTGGCTTAGTGGTAGTGCGTTGCACTCGCAAGTTGAAGGTTTAGTCCTCGGGCTAGGCAAGATCGACTCAGCCTTTCATCCCTTCAGTGGTTCAATAAACTGCATGTTTGGGAACTAAACTGGGATTTCGGATTAGACTAATCATCTAACAGGGACATATGCTTCGCATCCCAGGGTATGCATCCCAGATCAGTTAAATAGGAATGGGCACTGCAAGCATTGGCTCACGTATTCAATTTTCACAGTTTTCTTTATTCCCAATTTTGTTTACAAAAGTTAGGTACGTTATCCACTGGAAGCTAAGGTTTGATAGTTTATTATTTAATATATTATTAACCATATAATTCCTCAAAAGGTTATACTATTTAATTTTTGTTTATTAGAAAACAGTGCTTGTGTGTATGTGAAATGCGAACAAAAAATAAAATGTTTATACAATCCATTCATTTTTCCACAGAGTTTGTCCAACTGGTAATGGTATATCTAGATGTCGTAACTGAACTACATAATCGATCCTGCCAAGCATATTTACAAAACTTGTGCGTGTAAGTTGTCATAATTTTATGTTTTTACAAATGGCTGGAAGGAGAAGTTGCTGAGAATTGCACCAACTCAGATGTCGACCCAATCAGTCGATCGTTGAAGAAAAATACAAAGCATTTGATTGTGCTAAAACAATTTCGTTCATTGAAAAATTAATATAATGTGTATGGAAATAATCTTTCTCTTACAGCGAATTGTTTTCAGTCGCCTATTTCTGCCGCAAGGTGCTATTAAACATATAAAGCCACCTCATACTTTGAACTTTGGTTAAATGACGAAATTGACATCTGAGTCGTCATTTTCCTTCTTACACATTTACACCACATAATAGAAGGAAAATAATAACCTATGAAAACTCTTACCAACAGAATATTGTGAATTTTTCATTCAAAAGCATAATAACATAAATTTAGAAAACATTTCTAATAATTTAAAACAGAATAAGGCCGTAATAGTTTAAGGGATGAAGATGTTGTATTTGTAATCAGATGTTTATAGATTCAATATCTGATTTAAAAGACGATCACCTTGCTTTCGGTATGCTCGTTAAATAATGTCCAAGTTCCAACTCACACTACTGGTGCGCTGTGGGATTGAGAATGATTGGTTGTTTAATTGGTGATCTACTATTACACTTTGCAAATGATTGCAAACGAATGATTGAATTGATACCTACAGTTTTAAGAGGACTCCAAACCTTTACAGAGATCCATCTCCAAGATGGGAATCGAACCCAAGAACCGTTTAACTGAAGCCCATAACACTAACTATTCAGCTCCTAGCTCGACAAGGGGTGGAAAAGAAGGTATTAGTTTAAGTATTGACATCATCTCTTGAACTTAGTTTTGAAAAAAAAAAAAACTAAACTCCATGGCACGTCAGCCCATGTGGGCCAAGGGCTACAGTGCCCACAACTGTTTTCATGATCGAAGGCACTTGGGGTCCGAAGCATATGTCCCAGTTAGGTGGTCAGCCTAACGTAAGATCCCCAGTGTTTAGTTCCCAAGCATGCTTGGTACTCAGTGAATCGACCCACTGAAGGGATGAAAGGCTGAGTCAACCTTGCCCTGCCCGAGGGTCGAACCTAGGACCTGTGTCATGGGAGCGTGAAACGCTGCCACTAGGCCATCGGGCTTATAGTTTAAAATTACATTGTTAAATTTAGTAAATTTGCAATTTGAATTTTAAATTTAGTGTATAATATCAATTTGAAATGCACAGTACCTAAATTTACAAATATAATTATTTCAATTGATATATAATGAAATATATTCATTTAAATTTAAGAAAAAATTGTCTTGCTTCAGTTACCATATATATATAAAGAAATCATAAAGATTAGCATCAATAATAATGAAAACTTCATGCTTCTTTTCGAGTATCTGAAAAAGGAAAACAGTACCAAAAAAAAAAAGAGAAGAAAAACCCCGTGTTTCTTGAGAGTAGCTGAATTTAACAAGGAGTCAAGGATCACGAGAAACGGTTGCAGATAACCTATCACTTCCCTCACCTGTCTTTCCCCGCAACCGTACCTGACATGCTGCAAGGAAATGGAAGATGTAGCAGAAACTGGAGGGGTGGGGGTCTCTGCGAAGGCGACAGTCCTTTCCCGTGTCCTCTTTTGTTCATTAGAAAGTTTGAGGAGAGACATACTCCTTCCGTCTTCTGCTCGTCTTGTGACAGAATATCCTGTCACTACTTCTCAAACTTAATTAAACAAATATAAAAAAATAGCGGCAGGATAAACAGTTCAAAAGAAACTCAATTCGACAGAATATTATTTAGTTAAAATAAAAATGACAGTTTTTAAAAAATTAGTGACCTATGAAATATTATTGATGTAAAATATCAAGCGACAGATAAAATTTTACCGTACGGTCACCCTTGGCGAAATTTTCAAAAAGTCGCCAAGGCCGTATGACGAAAACCCGATCGGGAAAAACGGCGGGAGGAAAATGGCTGAAATAATGGCAAATATTTCATACATTGTTGGTATCTATCAATGTGCTCAACTAATTTTACAAAATTAACAAAAAACGCAAATTTATAGATTTCAAACATCAATGGTAAAATAATAAAGTTGATATGTTAAATTATCCATAAAATATTTTGATTAAATTTTATATTAATGAATTTAAATCGGTAAATATTCATAAGAAATTCATTTCATGAAAACCATTTAATTTATTAGTAATTATGTAAATAATGAACAATAAAAATACTTCTCCCCAGCTCTTATTTTGCCATCGGAGCCGCTACTGCCTGCTCCGGGTCAGATGTTTTTGGCGGGTAGACCCGTATAATGGAATCGATGAACGCAAGGAATTTATTACACATTTTATTGTTTTTTTTCCTCCACACATATTCTGCAAGATAATAGCTGAAAAAAGCAACGCACAGCAGACAACCTGTTGAAATAAAATCTCGGCGACAATATTTTGTTAACCGCAAATTTTGTTTATTTTAATATATTCAACATAATTTTATTTGCGAAGAAAGGTTAGAAACGATATCTGAAAATTCGTAGATGATCGCATGATACTTGTTTCACGAGACAAGCTGAGCATCTCATGAGAATCGCATCAGCAAAAATAAGGCGGTCCAAATGTTCGCCAAATTTGGCTTCAAAAAATGCGCCAAGGGTGACCGTATAGTGAAACTGATCTTCAACCGACTTTAAATGTGTGTCTGCTTTTTTATTAACCATAAAGTGATTTGTTTCTTGTCGTTACTATTGAGATCCTGACTGCACCATTTTATTAGGATTCTTATTGGTTTAAAATAGCCATGACGTCAGACAACGTTTCATCTATGTCCCGTCGTATTGAGACGGCGTTATAAATCCGACTTGTTGACGAATTTGTTGCCTGCCGTCAAATCACATTCTTTGAGTGGCAGCAAACAAGGCGAGGTTCACCAACGAATATCTAAGAATCGAACTTCGTTTCAAGAAGCCTTTTTCCATTGTTTCAAGCCGTTAACACATGCACAATAGAACAGCAGGAAAAGTAAAATGAAAAAGACAAGACAAAACTTTCCCTTTATAATTAATTTAAATCGGAAAGAACAATTTAAATTTTTAAAAATTCCCTAAATTAATAGAATTCTAAATTAAGGATTTCAATATTTGTAAACAGTCTTTTTTTTAATCTTAAGATTATTACCTTGCTTATGCCAAATTTAAAAAATTTTCTTTCAATTAATATTACTGAAACAATAAAAAGCAGATTTGTACAACACAATCATAAAAAGTTCTTATAGAAATTTTTTTTATGTATTTACATCCTAATAGATCTGCAAAATTAGCTATTTTGAAATGATTTGGATAATAATCCGAAGATAACAGCCAAAGGGTGTGAGACGCAATCTGAAAATGTATAAGGCCGATTAACTATCTTATATTTTGCTTAAGGTTCAGATTTGGAGCAACCAGATTAAAAAAAGATAACACACTAATAATTAAAATGGCTAAGTAACCACTTTTTCTAAAGCATTTATATAATCGATAAATTTTGGTGATGACCAGTTACACTCTTCGCTTAAGATTACCTTTATTCTGGCTAATTTTTCTGTTGTTGTTGTTGTTTTCCTATGACACTTGGACAAGCCAAGCTCGCTAAGACCGTTGGCTATGCGAATTTAAGTCAATAGAGAGCGTTTTTCGTTTTGGATCAGAGCACCACGAAGGTGAAAGTACGACTTTGCTCTATTAAGGTGCCTCGTCATTTTGAACGACGGTCAGGTGACGAGGCCACACCTGAGCTGGCACCCTCCTCTCCACATCCACGCCACACCAGCGGAAGGACTTTGGACGTCACAGATGAACGTGAACACGTCCCCAACCCACGGAACTCCAGCAACCCAGTGAAGGAGAGAGTACACCGTGGTCACCCTCCCAACCACTGCCCGCGGCAAATGATGCTTCACTTTCCTGAGCTTATGTGAAGCGGCGTGAAGATACTGCGCCACTGGAGCTCCCTAATTTTTCTATGATCCAGAGCAGAAAATGAAGTTCATTATTTATTAACTTTTACGTCTCATTGATTGGTCAGATTAGTTTGAAATGAGACTTCTTTTTAATATTAGTAGAAAGAATGAGATTATGGCTTCACCACTAAATGATATCATTTAGTGGTGAAACCTTGGAAAACCATTCGTTGTAAAGTAATTAAAAAGTTGTTACATTTAAAACTTACCTTTAAAGTAATAGCCCTTTAACTGAATTATGTTTTACAGTAAAAAATATTAAAACTGAAATATTTAATAAAAAACTAAATCCCAAGATTGTATTAATTATCTAAAAATAATTATTTACATACTGAAATGTATCAAAGCTGGTAAACTGAACCGTTTGGTTTTATTTTGCAAGAAAACGCATTTAGTAGCACATTTTAAGAAACTGCTTCAAGTTTGTTTTTAACCTCATTTCGAATAAATCAGATATTTGAACGAGGGGAAATATTTCAGTTTTGTTATATTCAAACTACAAGCATTAATTTCATTAAATTATTTTCAAAATTTCGATTTTCTAAATTAATGATACACTTAAATTAAAACATGATGGGAAAAAACTAGCTTATAGTTAGAACTGAAGCATGTATAAAAGAAAAGATAGTTAAGACTTTTATAGCTATATTCACAAAGCAAGATGAAGTACTTTTTGTACTAGTTACTTACATAAAATCTTTGAATGAAAGTAATTTTATGAATCTAGATACAATAATGCATAAAAATATCACTGGATTTTACAAGATTATTCACAAATAACTTGAATACGTTATGTAAAATTTTAAAATAATTTCTAAATTGAGTTTATAATTTATGATCATTTTCTTGTATTTAAATATATTGTTAACAGTATAATAAATTTTCGGAAATAAAACTTTATTACATCGCTCAAAAGTATCGACGTAAGTTGCCATCAATTAGCAGAAATTACAACTCAGGCGATATAAGTAAAAATTCAATGCTGATTCCTTCAATTTATTAATATTATTAATCAATTAATTATAGCTTTATAAAAAATACCAGCATTAATTAATTAATAAATAACATTTTGTCATCATTATAGTTTCGATTTAACTTTTGATATTTTTATAAACTTTTTTCAAAGTTAAAATTAACTTCTTGAAAAATATTACTTATACTAGGGGCGTTCAAAAAGTAAGTTACACTCGAAACAATGTAAGTCAAAAAACACTTTACTAAGCAATGTTATATATATATATATATATTATATATATATATATATATATATATATATATATATATATATATATATATATATATATATATATATATATATATATATATATATATATATATATATATATATATACACACACACACAAACAACACACTATTTCTTTACATAATCTCCCAGTCGCTACAGACACTTGTTGGAACTTAGCACCAATTGCTCGATGCCCTGACGATAGAAAATCGATCCCTAGTCCTTGAACCAGCCTAGAATAGATGTCTGAACTTAGTCATTATTATAAAAATTGTCTTCCGTTAGAAAAATCGTTAGAAAAATGCTTTTTGAGCTTGCCGAACACATGAAAGTCGCATGGCTCCAAATCGGGACTGTACGGTGGATGCTTCAAGACCTCCCATCCAAAATAGTGAAGCAAATCCTGTTCTCTGTGATTGGTGAGAATAATGTCTTCCACACGCTCTTCCATGAACGATGTGTTCACCGCTGTTGGCCTTCCTTGCCTCTCCGCATTGGTTAAGTCTGTGCGACCGTCTTCGAATTGCTGGCACCATTTCACAATGGCTGGATGTGATGTTGCACGTGGCCCATACACTGCCGATAATTTCACAATGAATCTTCATATTTATTGAGCGTTTAGATCAGCAAAAGACGTACGGTCCCGCGGACTATAACGTTGGAATAAGTTTTTAGCCGACACGCCGTTTTTCCTCGTACTACGCAGCAACTCTAAACAATCTGAATGAAATCGCTACAATTGAAAGACGTGCAACTCAATTATCTTCTACGCAAACTTCTCCCTTCTTTCACAATAATGCCATTGCTGGCGGGACAAGTTTAACTTACTTTCTGAACACCCTACATATTACCTTATAATTATTTATTGTTTTAAAGGAAAAGAATAAATAAAAATAGAAAAAACGCTTAGTTTTGAATTTAAAGTACGCATTTTATTTAGAAGTTTAAAGAAACTAAAATTTAAAAATTAAATAAATGAAATATTAATTTGTATACAGAATACATATTTAAATACCAACGTCTACTCTAATTAAGTATTTGTGAACCAATACTTAAAATATAAAATACATTTATCGCTTGCTTAGTATAGTTATACAGCTTATAATATTTATAAATTAAATCATAATTAACACAATTAATTATGTAATACCTACAAAAATGTTTCTATTGGCGATTGATGTTTCAATGTATATAACAGTAAAAAAATAATATCTTTAATTATTCAGCAATGTATCATTTTAAAACAGTATACCATTATTATTTATCATTAAAATTTCCTCATAACTAATATTTAATTTTTATCACTATTGAAAAAAATATATTAAGCAAGTTGATTCGCTTCATAGTGTTGCAAATTTCAATTGCCAGCTACTAATTTCCCTTATCAATATGCTATCAGGAAATTAACATAACAGAAATTTGAAGCACACCAAAATTGTGTAATCTCTTAAGACCTTTTCGACCAATAGTTACTAATGTTATTTATTAATGTTTTATGAGCAGATTAACATATATGTATGAATAAAAAAATTGAAGGTCGCTAAATTGTCGTTCATTCTTCAAACTTTTATGACCTTAACGATTTGATAATACAAGAGACGCTTGTTTTATGAACCTTCAATTTATGAGTTCTCACGATTTTATGAATTAATACCATATCCGATAGACGTAATGATAACTTTAATTAACGAACTAAAATTGTGTGGAGGAATCTTGATTTTTAATGGAGGGTTCTCTTTTGTCCTGAAAAGTTCCTTCAATGGAACGTCATCATCTTGATTTTTAATGGAAAAACCCTCTTTCGAGTGAATTTAAGTACAAAAACAATATGAAAAACTCTAAAACAACACAAATATTTGCGTCATCTTACTTCTCTTATTATGTCCTTTGGATATCAGAAAGGTGTGAATGAATCAAGGTGTTCAACAGGATATCCAAAAGACATACTTTGAATGTACTTTAGTTGTAAAAGATTTGAATCACGGTAATACTAAAAACTTGCCGGGTGCTTATAGGACATGTTTCTTGACCTTAGATGACCTTCACATATCGTCAACAACTGAACAAAAAATTTAGAAGATAATGTTTCTTCGTTCATAATCATAATCAGTTTTGTCTTCCTTTTTCCAATGAGAAAACCATAGACATCTTATAAATAATTAAAATCTTAAATTAAGCATTACAAAAGGATACTTTAAAAAATTTTAGACGGCAAACAAAATAAACTCCTAAGCCATAAGATCTTACAAGGTGATTATGGGACTGATTTGTTAATTTTTAATGACTCCAGATATGTCATACGCCCACCATCTCCGTCATATAATATTTCCCTCATGATGTTTTTTAGGATGTCATTGAGAAAATTTTGGATTTCCTGTGAATGGAACATTCCGTTGTGCGATACATCCTAAAGACACCCTTTGAATAAAAGATATCCTTTATTCATCCTTTGATATGTGAATGTGATACATCCTTACACAAAATTTGATACATCCTTTACTCATCCTTTGAATAAAAGACACGAGTTTATATGATAAAAAAAAGAGCTTTCAGAATGATGGTGGGATTGGCTTGTTGAGCTTTGGTGTTCTCAGAATTATCTCAATCCTGAATATAAATATTTGGCACGTTAATATTTTTTTCATAACTTTTCTATTATGCAATTAGGATAATTATAAACATCGTAAGGATTAATAAAAATTTTGAACTAGACATCCTTAATTTTTGAATATGTTTGTTTAAAAATAATGATGTTGTTGTTGTTTTTCTATAACACTTGGACAAGCAAGCTCGCTTTTGCCATTGGCAGTGCGAATTTAAGTTAACAGAGAGCGTCTTTCGTTTTGGATCAGAGCACCACGAAGGTGAAAGTACGACTTTGCTCTATTAAGGTGCCTCGTCATTTTGAACCACCGTCAGGTGACGAGGCCACACCTGAGCTGGCACCCTCCACTCAACATCCACGCCACACCAGCGGAAGGACTTTGGACGTCATAGATTAACGTGGACAGGTCCCCAACCCACGGAGTTCCAGCAACCCAGTGAAGGAGAGTACACCGTGGTCACCCTCCCAACCATTGCCCGCGGCAAATGATGCTTCACTTTGCTGAGCTTACGGGAAGCGGCGTGAAGCTACTGAGCCACTGGAGCTCCCAAAAAATAATGTAAATCCAAATAACAACAAGAACTTGCAGTTGATCATGAGATTGAATAATTATTCTTTTATACAGTCTTACAAGTACCAAACTCATAAAAATTTGATGGAATATCAAAATTTACAGTGTTATAACCCTATTCCTTATAACTTCAGGAATCCATTTTTGGATATTCCGTTTATGAATCAACATCATGAATCCGCGATCCGATTCATGATTTACAGTTACAAAATTTACAGTGTTATAATCCTATTCCTTAAAACTTCAGGAATCCATGTTTGGATATTCCGTTTATGAATCAACATCATGAATCCGCGATCCGATTCATGAATCCAACATTCTTTGAATTTGATTCATGGAAAACGACTGATTCATAGACCATAAAAGAAATAAGGGCCCAAATGACTGTATTGTGAAGGCAAACTTGCTCGTTTACAGCTTAAAAAGGAGTTCGATTTCGGTCGGCAGAGTTATTCTGTCAACAAGACACGCATCAGGAAAAGCAAATTCCGCAGAAGCGAACGATTTATTTTCATATCCGAGGGAAAAACTCTGCATCATTTTAACCACAGGAAAAAATTCACTTTATTATCGTTTTACAATGATCTTCGGTCCAGAACCCCCCCCCCCTCTCTCTCTGGAATCCCTTCTCGAAAAATTCTGGGAGGAGCGCCAGAAAAATAAATAAATAAATAAATCTCGTAGGTTCTGCTCCAGAGGAACGAGGCATCATTGCTTTCGGAATCGCCATAAATCATACTTTTACAGATTATCAAGAAACACTCGCAAGGGTGGAATGTAGTTGGACACACAGTTACAGATCAATACGCGTCTTGAAAGGGAAGTTACGATGATACGTCACGTGATCAATCACAATGCCTGACGTTGAGTTTGGCTTCTTTTTTTTTTAGAAAGAAAAAAAAATTCATTTCTCTTTCGCCTCTTATTCTGATATAATGTGAAGCAGAACAGTTTGTTGTTAAGGGTTGCTCATCTTATGCATTTGGTTCTTCTCCCCTCTCTAACAAAAGATGAGTGTTTATTTTGAGAACACTGCATTTAGAAGGAAAAGTTTTCAGAAGCCAGCACGCTATAAAGATGAAATTCAGGTAAATAAATCGTCTGCAAATTAAGAAATCAAAATGGTGACGTCATGAAGATAAGTCTTATCTTAAAACCTTCCATTTCAATGATTTTAATAATCAACTTGATTTGTGCCTTGATAATTGTCTTAAAATTGATATTTTTTTACCTAAGATATTAATTCAAATTACAGATCCTAACTCGAGATTAATCCAGTGTTGAAGTTAAAGTTACAGTGAACATTTAAAATAAATAGTTTGGCATTATATGTTAGAAATTACTGAAAAACCTAAGCACGAACTCTCTTTGACTGCACAAAGCTTTCTTACAGTTAAATATATAATCATCATTTAATGATTAATTTATAACTAAATACATGTGCTCTCGAAATGTATAATTTTATCTATTTATAAAATGAAATATTAATCTGTGACTATTTACTCCTTAATAATTGAATTTTTAATCAGTAGAAAACCATGAGGTGGATATTTGAACTGAAATGGCTTTTTGCGGTTTCATAAAGTGAAGATAATTTTATTGATTTCGTATGATATAAAAGCAAGGGAATGTATATTGTTTGATTTTTCACGTTACTCTTACTTTTCTCGCACTTATTTCCCTAGATTACTAACGATATAATTGTAAATGAAAAACAGAGAAAATATATTTAAAATAAATTAATGTTGTGTTATTATTAGGTTGGTGCGTATGAAATGTCGGATTCTTAAGTGATTGTATAAAACTGCATATCTTTCTTCAAAAGCTGTTTATTCAATCAAAGTATGCTCCATTCGCTTCAATACACTTCTCCCAACGAGATTTTAAAGCGTAGATGCCTGTCTTAAAAAAATTTTGGTCTTTAGAATTAATAAACTCTGATATCGAGTTTTTTAGACTGTCTTCATTTTCATAGTGTTTGCCCCTTAAAAACAGCTCTAAATGCTTGAAAAATGAAAATCGGTCGGCGAGAGATCCGGTGAATATGGTGGATGCTGCAATGATGAGCATACGTTTAACCGATCCAGCTTATTTCGCTCTGTCAGTGCGTGCGGTACCCACTTGTCCATCTTCTTAACCTTGCCAATCTCAGAAAGGTGTCTCAATATCGTTGTATGGTCAACTTTCATCCTGATAGCAAGTTCCCTCGTGGATACGGCTGGATCCGCTTCCACTAGAGCCTTCAGGTCATCATTCTTCACAGACGTTTTGGGTCTTCCGCGCGGCTCATTTTGCAGTGAAAAATCGCCAGTCCGAAATTTTTCGAACCAACGCTGCACTTTCCGATCGTTAACCGTATTCTCCCCAAACGCTTGGTTTATGTTGCGTGCAGCTTTTGCAGCACTATTACCAAGTTTGTACTCATATAAGAAAATGACGCGAATGTCGGCAGAATTCATATCGGCAATAAACTCAAAAGAAATAAAAAAGGGAAGACCTTCGAGAAAACCTATTTTGCTGAAATGAGTCTCTGGCAATGGACAATACGAGTATGAATGAGGTTATGCCAAATACAAAAGTATAACGAAAACAGGGAGGAAAACGTCCGCATGTAAAGAGAATCCGACATTTCATACGCACCAACCTAATAAATAATATTTGTATGTAAGGAAATAATTTTATTTCCTCCCTTTAAAAATTAAGTTATATCACATACATTATTTCTAAATAAAAGTAATTTTAAAAACAAGAAAAATTTAAGCCTTAAAATGATTTAATTACAATACTTGACATATGTAAAAATTGTTAAAGAAACTTCGATCTGTGTACAAAAGATATTAAGATCATAATGTTAACCAACACTTGTATAATTTAAATACTTTCGTTCAAATTGCCTGAATGTTATAAATAAACATTTCATATTTTGTTTTTATTCTTATCATATTAAGCATAAAAAACAGGAATCATAGATAGATTCAGAATAAAGCATGAGACATGAACACATTTATTAAAATAATTAACTTCCTATAAGTTCAATGTAATTTATATATTAGGTAACCATTGCAATAAATTACTGTTAAGTTTTATCTGTACTCAGTCAATTGAAGCTTTTTACTATAGTGATTAAAATCAGTATCATACTTTTATAAGCATGATTACTATTATAAATACTTGATAGAATAATTTCGTACCGAAATTCTTCGTATTTCACAAAAATAGCTTTTTTTGTTTAAAATGATTTTATTGAATATTTATAATAATAACATTGTTTATGTATCTAAAAAATGTCAAACCTAATAAAAAATTTTCTGCAACTGATGAAAGATTGGTAGAATTAAATATTATCAGATTCTCAGATTCATACACATAAACATAAAATTAGAAGTAACTTAAGTGAAACAATAGGTTGACGTCAAAAAATTATGAATGAAGCCAAAAAAATTGTCCAACACAGAACTCTATTTTAAATTTTAAGTTATTGAGGAATTAAAAAAAATTATCTCGTGGATGGATATACATTTATGAAATGAAATTAAGTAACTGCTAATGAAATATATCTAAAACTATTTCAGGCAGTCTTTTGAAACATTTTATCACTAAAAGATTGTTTTGTTGTATAGATTTCCTACTGACCATTTCTGTCGACCGAAGTTACTAAACATTATCAGGTACCGTTTAATTTCGAACCACGATCAAATGATCAAACCAATACCTTAGATCCCTCGTCTCTAAAGTTCCACACCAATAGAAAAGCATTAGACCTGACGAATGTTTAATGCATATAGGCGTTTAACCATAGTGCTGAGATCAGGCATCGATTCTGCAGCTATTTGAACGATGAAATAGCTGCATTAGACCTGGTGAATGTTTAATACACATAGGCGTTTAAGCATAATGCTGAGATCAGGCATCGATTTTGCAGCTATTCGAATGATGGAATAGCTGCATTAGACCTGGCGAATGTTTGATACACATAGGCGTTTAAACATAGTGCTGAGATCAGGCATCGATTCTGCAGCTATTCGAACGATGGAATAGCTGCATTAGACCTGGCGAATGTTTGATACGCATAGGCGTTTAAGCATACTGCTGAGATCAGTCATCGATTCTGCAGTTATTCGAAAGAGGAATAGCTGCATTAGACCTGGCGAATGTTTGATACGCATAGGCGTTTAAACATAATGCTGAAATCAGGCATCAATTCTGCAGTTATTCGAAAGATGGAATAGCTGCATTAGACCTGGCGAATGTTTGATACGCATAGGCGTTTAAACATAGTGCTGAGATCAGGCATCGATTCTGCAGCTATTCGAACGATGGAATAGCTGCATTAGACCTTACGAATGCTTAATGCACATAGGCGTTTAAGCATAATGCTGAGATCAGGCGTCGATTCTGCAGCTATTCGAAAGATAGAATGTCATTTAACACCGATTAGGTACAATGGACCCTTACTTAAAACGAATTGAAATGATACTAATGATTATAGCATTTAAACAGATATTTACCAAGCTTTTGCAATACTTCATAAAGTAATTACGTATGGGTAAGCAGATTCGAAGAAGCTGTATCTCTTTAGTTATTAAAAAACAATTACGTCTACTGCCAACAATTCGAGCAAAATTCAAAATTATTAAAATTGAAAGAAACCAAAATATAATTTACAGCAAATCTTGTAGTGAAAATATGAAAAGAAGTCATGAAATGAGCTTAAAATAAGCTGATAGAGGCCTGCACTAGGAATATCTTCAATCGTCTGATTCTTTCTCAAATTTCTAAAAAGACCACTTTTTGAAAGGGTTTGTAAGCAATTCTGCTTATATATGTTTTAAAAAGGTAAAACTTCATTTTATATCTCATTTTTCAGTCGATTACAATTATGTACTGGAATTTTTTAATAAGTTTCTAATCGAGAAAATCTGACAGTTCTTTGATAGAACTCCTTTTCGAAGGGGGTCGACTCCTACCTCGGCACTCCGACACCATGGATTTCACTCCCACTTTGAAGAGCAAATGTTCCTAATACTTTGAAATCCACTTCAGTTGGTCACATTATTTAATGCAGAAGTGCTATAATAGGGAAATATGCTAAGTTACTTTTTGGGAGGAAGCCCCACAAAACGATCTACTCATAAAAATCCTTGTTGAAATGAAAAAATAGTTCATAATCTTTTTCGAATTTCTTCCGCAGATTTGGTTAGTGGCCTATATTTTTCGTTTACTGAAAATATTTAATTTCTTAAACCAAATAGTTTATTCATTCATTTAAGTCGGGATGGTTTGGTTATTCTCTACGGTCATGTTCACACATAGGTGTTAATTCAACAAGGAAAACAAGATAACCACGAACCTCCAGGCAAGAAATGCGAATCGAATCCACGAGTTATTGAACTGAATGCAGAGTGCTGAACATTCAGTGCTTTGCTCAGCTGTTAAGGAGAAAGTATGTGTGTGTGTGTGTCATGATGTATTACGTAGTTACCTCCTTATCTTGGTGAAATTGTTATTCGTAGTCTTTCTTAAAGAGGAAGATTTTCAAAAATAAATTGTATTATTACAGGAAACATTTTATCATGTTTCAAGGCTGTGAAGACCAACCATGACATCTATAACACATCTAGTCGGTAGGGAGCTCCACCAAAAAGCTTTTCCCCATCAGAAGTGTACAGCAGACTGGTCACACATTCTTTGAGAATAGTAGCATGAGATGACATCGGTCAATTCCTTAACCATATTTAATAATATTCATCAGGCCCGTTGCATTTTGGAATACTGCAACGGGGATGGTATATATATATATATAAATATATATATATATATATATATATATATATATATATATATATATATATATATATATATATATATATATATATAAAGTATTTGAAAAGTCAAAAAAGTTAAAATAGCTATGTTTTCCTAGGAGAAATCTGGATTAAAAAGGGAGAAAGTTGTTTCAGGTGCGGAAACTGGATTTTCCCACACCTTGGACAAGAGGAAGGGGATAAATAAATAGAGAGATAGGGAAAAAGTGGAAAAAAATTTCAGTTGAATTGGATGGACCGAGTGTAGGGGGAGGGAAATAAAAGGAGTCAATAAGGAAAGAAAATGATCTTCTGACGTCATTAGCGCTCTGCCCTGCTCATATTGGCTGGCCTTTTCGTAGTTCTTTTCCCTCAGCCTCCTAATTTCTTACATCGGAAAAAAAGGGAAGAATTTTCCTTGTCCCCACCCTGCAGTGTCTCCCTCTGTTCTTTCTTTTTAACTTCTATTTTCTTAGTTACTTCTTTTTTACGGTCGATTCTTTGTTTAAAGAAGTTTTTGATTCTAATTTTTGAACGGTTTTCGATAGTACACTCTCTTCCGCGAGAGGAGGAATTTATTTCATTCTTTTTCCCTATAGAGGGATTTTTTTTTCATCCGGACAGATCATTTAATGTATTATTTAAGAGCAGAGGTTTCTTTGTTCAGTTGTACTTGAAAGGGATTTCAAGATTTTGGACAAAACTAACAATTTCTGATGTACTATTTCTAAAGGGCGAATGTGAAAGGCGAAATTTTTTCCCCCAAAATGCAATATATTCGAAATACGCTAATTCAGAGAATGTTTATTTTTTATAATAATCATATTATGTATACATTATTAATACTTAATAATTATTTAACATTTTATATTTTCGACCTACATTTATTAATTTTTACATCTTTTATTGATGTCTTGATATGTATTTAAGTAGACATTTTTTAAAAATTTTATAATTAACAATTCATTAATTTCAAAACACAAACTCAATCAGTTATTTAGTTATTGATATTTATTTGTAAATGAATTTCATTTATTGATATTTTAGTTAAATTATTTTTCTGCTATTTTATTTGTCTCAACTTCTAAAATTCTTGGTTTATGACATCATTTCTGTGATGTACAAAAGCATCATTTCTTGTTCTAAAATAGAATTGTGATCCATGGTAAAATGTCGAAGTTTACATCTGAGCAGGCACCCTCCTCCCCCACAGTCAACCAAAAGATATTAGATCCTATGAATACCTAATTTGCATAAATCCTCAATAGAGGGAACTGCCCTGGAACTTGGTTGAATTAATGAAAAGGAATCATAACAAAAGACAAATCCAATCAACTTGTTGGAATATGTAACAACCCTTGTTGCCTTGAGGAAAAAAAATCGATGCTTTTGCACAACAGGCAATCTAAGGTTAAGTCAATTTTGAGTTCATAGCCAAAAATATGAAGATAATTTTCAGATTCTCTCTTCTTTTTATTAATTATCCTTTGTTTCATATCTTTTTTAGTTCTTTATATCTATCTAAACGCTTATAATTTAAAAATATTGGCTATTATTTTCTTTTGCTTGTAACACCAACTATCTGTGGTATCGTTACACGTAGATTCATGAATATATCATCACTAAACTCGGAAATATATCATCTTTCAACTATGTTCCCCAAATTTATGAGAAACTGAACAAAGATATTAGTCGAAAATTCAGAAACTGATACAGACAAGATACGGCATATAATATTTATGTTACGTTATTGTGTTTTTCATCACACAGAACAGAAAGCTAAAAATTATAATATATATATATATATATATATATATATATATATATATATATATATATATATATATATATATATATATATATATATATATAGTTGAAGTGGGTTCGGGAATTTTCCGAATCACCTCTCTGGCTCTCTGATAACACTTAAAAAATCTCCTCTCTGGTAACTTGGGCTAGCTATCCCCTTAAAAAGGTTAAAGTACAGTGAACTGTCGAAAAGTTTCTTTACGGCTTCCATATATTGCGATATTTGCTGAGTGATATCAATAAATTTGCTACTTAAAAATAAATTAAGTTTATTTTTGATATTTTTAAACATAAAAACTGCTTTAAACGGAATCGGAAAACTGTGGTTTACCTATAGCATTTTTTTTTCTTACAAAGAATAACCATTTATGAGCCGTGGTAGCCTATTGGGAAAAAAATGCCATTCTCTATCTGGTGGGTTCTGGGTTCGATACCCAAGACAGTCCAAAAATTTTTATCTTAAATTCCCTTCGGGCTTATCGTCCTTCCCTCGGTGTAGGATGTAATTTTAGAGAGGTGAGTGTAGCTTATAGGTACCGACTCCTTTTTTGACTGTATTTCAAAATTATAAATTCGTTTCTGTGTTTAGCGCCCTCGTTTGGCAGAAATAAGAAACCAAAAACATATCAGAATAATATGTGGCTAGGTATACTTATTTTAATATAAAATACCTATATCTAGTGTTGAATAACCTAGCAGAAAACCACCGGTTTTACTTTCATTTTCTTAGCAGTCGCACCTGTCTCGAGCCAAAATGTTCTCTGTAACCGCGGAGTAAATGGATATTAATGACTGCTCTTCCGGCAACGAAATGCGCAATGTCTTCATTCCGTTTGATGTAGGGAGGGGGGCTGAGAGGGGTGGAGCAGGCCTGTGCAGCTGCAGGAGTAATAATCACGAACTGATGAAAAAGGCGTGAATTCTCTCGCCATTCGCAATCACACGAACGATTACAGAACAAAGACAATCACGAATAACAAAGCGCGGGAACAAAATACAAAAACAAGCCTATTTTATGGCCTCTTAATGCGCATGCGCTTGAGGTTTGTTTTTCTCTATTATAGAAATTATAGACTATTCGCTCCGTACAGAGTGTGGTCGATAAAATTGAATTATAGCGTTTGATATTTTCTTCCTGTTGATCATTTCCGCAATCAACGGGGCAGATTGATGATTGATTGAAGAAACTGGGATAACATTAAAATTAACAATTCAAATGTATCCAAATTAAAAGTAATAAATTAAACTATTTCAATTCTGTTTTAATTTTTTTCCATTAATTAATTATTAAAATTTTGACGTCTGTTATTTGACTATAAAAAATTTGACATTAAAACTGACAGTCATAATTTTCATAGTCAGTAAATTTATTAAAGCTATTTTGTGTTTTTATAATCACATTAAGCTAACTATAAATTAGTTTAATCATTCTACAAATTGCAGACTATCATTCCAATAAAAGGATAAATATAAATTACTGCATGATTACTTTTATACAAATGAAAAAAAAGGGAAATACTTTATTTTAGAATTTAAATTTAGGTAAATTATTATTTACTTGAGTCTTAAAAATGACTTTAAATGAATGAATGAACTTGATAATTAAATAATTTACATTATTATAAATCAAGTTTATAATAATACAGATAATAAAAGTGAGTTAAAAAAAGTAAGTTAAGAAAATCAATAGTTTTTTTATTATTTAATTTATTATGTATGTACCCTCTTTAAGGGTATTATTAAATTTTTGATTTCATACGATTAAAATTATTTAAATAAATATAATTTTTAATTAAAATTTTACTATTGGTTATTTATTAAAGTTACTGGTAAAGCCCAATTACGGGCTTAATACATGGATGCATGCTGGAGCAACAACAACTTATTACAGTTTTATCAGTTTGAAATTCGTTATTTTGATTTAATGATTTTAACTTTTTTGTGTTTACATAAATTAATTTTTTTATTTATATTATAAAACTTATAAATTGTCTAGTAAGATGACTTGTATTTCATAGTTTTAAAGCATCTAATTTATTTATCTAAAAATAACAATTATTTATGAAATTAAATAAAAGTTTAATTGTGAGTTGTACTTTTATGAATGTAATTTTGACTTAAAATTAAAACACTGCTTTTAGTTAATAATTAAAATTTAATTAAAGTTCTAAGCATGTTTTGTTTAAAGCAATTCAAGCAACTTTAACTAGTTTTATGTTTGCATTTAATTCACTTACATTACAGAAATTAAAGTATGTTTGACTTTATAGTATGTTATAGTATAGACTTTATAGTAAATTATAGTATGTTCAGTATGTTTGACTCACTTAGAAAAATATTACATTATAACACATTCCATTTAGAAGAACCCCTGAATACATAATCCATACATTATTGTAAAAGCAATTTTCACTCAAATTATTTTGTTATTTTTTAAACTTTCAATTAGCTACTTTGTTAATTTTTGAATTCAGCATTATTTAGCAAATTGGTCTTCTTTTGGATCTTTTCTTAAGCAAGGATTCATTGTTTTCTCCTGTTCAAAATTCTATTTCAGTATTATAGTCCACTTTTTTCTAAATCTTCGTATCAGAGCAAGCCTTAAATTCTATAATTTTTACTCATCATTAAATGATTTTGTTCATTATTGTATGTAATTCATTAAAGTCATTATAAACTTCAATCAAGTCAAAGCTTTGATGAAACAAAATGGTCTAGCTATATATATATATACATATAGTCGGTCAATTAGCTATAGATATATATATATAATTAAACTCATTAATAATAATTAATTTTGAAACATTATTCATTAATTTTTGAAAAACATTTATTGCTTGCATATCTGAAAATACTATATATATATATATATATATATACATATATATATATATATATATATATATATATATATATATATATATATATATATATATATATATATATATATATATATATAGAATTAAGCTAAATATGAATATCATATCAAAATTAAGCAATAATATGACATTTGTAAATAGTTGTGAAATAAATATGAAAACGTAATTTTTATTATTTGTATTATCTAGAAGTTTTTAATCTAGAAGTTTTTTATTGAAGTTGTTAATAATAGAACAGAATTTGTGAGTAAAAATGAAATAAATAAGAATTTTTTATTATTTTTAGTTATACTTAAGTGCTTTTATAAATATAATTAAACTAAATTAAAATTTGCTCGCTATAATTGGCAACAATAAAAAAGAATTTATGAACAAATAAGATATGAATAAGTGTTTTTTTTTCTTTTGTAAAATGATTTTTTACTTGCATAAATTTGTTTTTTATTTTTAAAGATAAGAAAAAAATAAATTGATTTTTATTTTTACTTATATTAATTCTCATGTTCTTATAAGAGAATTAAAATAGAATTTTTCCTTGAAAATGGCATTTACGAAATTGAATTCTTGCACAAATATATAAGAATGAGAAATTCAATTGCAATACTGAATTCATGCAAATTCATGTGTCAATGAGAAATATTTTTTATTCTTATAAAAAGTTGCCTTGAAGTTATAGTTTCTCAGTTTTGTTTTATTAAATTTTTTTTTTTAAATATGATATAGTTAGTTTAACAGAATAATAGTTTTTCTTATCAAAACAACCATAAAAAATTTCATTTGTGTACAAAATCTGTACAAAAATGAGAAAATTTTTTGATTCTGAAAGTCATTTAATTTTATTATAAAGTCATTTTATATATAATACCATTATCAAGACTATATTTATAAAAATTTACAATTATTAAAATAAATAGAATTTTCTAGCTCAAATATTAATAATAAACCAGAACTTAAATGCAAAACTAATAAGGCTGAAAACAATACAACGATCTGTAGAAATTTTAATTAAAATGATAAAAATATGAATGAAATAATCCTATATTGTGAAGATTCTTAATATTACATAACTCCTAAGACTCTTTTCAACTGTTCTTATCATTTGGAAAAGTTAAAAGAAAGTGTTAAATTACTTGACAGCACTGTAAAGAAAGAGTAATTGATTTAGTTACGACCAAAAATTGATCAAATGATAAGGTGACAGTTTGTAATCGAATACTTTCGTGTCGAAAGTAAGTTCGCTTAAAAACGTTTTTTCTTTAATATATTCATTTTATTTCATGTATAGAAGAGTGTGTTCTTCAGAATACAGATCGCTTCGGGGGGGGGGGAAATAACGCTTTACTTCGACCATTTAGAAATCGTGAGTTGAATTAGTTAAATACTTTACGCCATATATAATAGAAATATAAATTCGATAAATTTTTTATTGATTTTTTTTTACGTTTCTGTTAAAGTTCTCCAAGCGATTTATCGTAGATATTAATATCTACAAAAAGTCTTTTTTCTGTAAACTTTTTCTAGATATTAATATCTGGGAAAAAAGTGAAAATAATTTCTTATATTCAGTTGAGAATTTTAATTTAAAAATAAAAAAATTTATTAATAATATTTATAAATGATATTTCAATAAATATATAAATATGAAATATTTCAAAAGTTGACAAAAAAAGTGAAAATATTAATCAGTATTATAAATTTTGCTATTTATTTTAAAAATCATTGAGTTATATTATCGCGTTTGGTTAAAGAGTTTTTTATTCTCTTAAGTTCCTTTCGATTTTTTGACGAACAAAAGCGAATTTTCATTTCAAATGTCTTATTTCTTAAATCCTAATATATATTTTCTTAGGTGTGACTAATACAAATAAATTAGTTTCTCGGTTAGGTGTGAGTTTTAAATTGTTCTTTTTGTTTAAAAGCCTATTACAAATACCCAATTGTATTTTCGGGATAAAATATTCCTTGCAATCTAAATAATTTCCTCTTCAATGCATTTCAGCATCAATATAAGTGAAATAGCTTATTTTTACTATACTGAATATACTGCAATTTTAGTAAAAAAATTATTGAAGCTGTTATATGTTTTTTTTTAATAATAATGAGATTAAAATAAAAGATTATTTTAGATTTATCATTCTTTGAACAGAGAGAGGTTTGCTATTTTTATTCGCTGTAGTTTTTTGTATTTATGTCCTGATATAATAATTTAAATAATTTGGTTATTTATTTAAATTAAAGACATTTAGTTTGTGTTAAATTAAAGACATTAAATACAATTAACGACATTTAGTAAGTAAACTAATTCTTAAACCTATAATTAAGCTATAAATCTATTCTTTATTCATAAATTTTAAGCTATCAACTATTTCCAAAACTGAAATTTTTAGTACATGAAAAATTATTTACGAATAGTTTGTAATAAAACATATTTATACTACTTAAAATTTTATAACCTTTTGCTAAAAAAATTTAACATTTCAATGCTTTAAAAAATAATTCAGTGATTGACAAAATATTTGAAAACATTATCTTTTTCTTTTTAAAGTCTCATTTGACTTATTTCTTTACATGTTTAAGTTCAATTTGGGGAGGGGGGAAAAAAGAAGTTTTCACTTGCACTCTAAATAAAAACTCCGAGGAACGAAAAAATTTTATTTCATTTATTGGTTCGTCAACGGGATCAAAAATTTAATGACAACTTTTAAATTAAATTTATTATGATTTATATATCCCTAATTATATAAATCCTAATAATTCACCATATTAAAAAAACTATTGAGAATTCATCTGAATAATCGAATCAAAATTTCTTTAATTTTTTTATGAAAACTTGGAAATAAATTTGAAACAATGTATCGTTATCATCCCCCACAGTAAAAACGTTATAATTCCTTATGCTTAAAAATTTTTCTTAAAAAAATTGCTTTTATTTTAAAGTCCTTACCTCTAAGAATTAAACTTCTCATTGAAGCAAAAAATGTTTTGTAATATCGGTACGTACTAAATAAATTTTCGATGAGTAAAACATAATGTTTAAAATACAGAGTAAAAATGAATTTTAAGTCAATACCATAAACCTCTAAACTGAATAGTTTATTCCGAAAGATTTTCTTATAGATAAATATTATTAATGACACCTGAATAAAAAAGTACATTCAAGAAATCGACAATTCACAAACTAATTTTTAATTTTAATAATATTAGTGATAATCATAATTATCTATAATTTTTTGTATTAATTCTATTTCTTTCTTTTATTTAGTACGCAATATTTACTCTGCGATAGGTAAAATATTTAATTATTTTAGCAGAAGAAAATTTTATAAAAAAATTGACAGAAAACGGAAACTGTTATCTATTTAAAAATAACTTTTGCATTGAAATATAAAAGATTTTAATAGTTTTGTACAAAAAGCGTTAAGCAGTATAAACATTAGAAATATAAATATGTATAATAAAAGAAAATATATACATCTCAGCAATGAAAATTTCTATTCTATTAAATATTATAACAATATAAAATATAAAAAATCGGAAAGTGCTCTTATAAAATAATAATAGCATTTTTTTAACAGATTTCTGCAGAAACTTCTAAAATGGAGCTTCTGTAACTAAATTTTAGAATTTGCATTGAAAGGTAAATAATGCGTTTGCTTTTTTGAATAATTAATAATGTTGATTAGATAAGGCTTGTCGAAACATTCTTATATTTAAAGCTGTTTGAAAAATATGCTTAAGTAAAATAATGCGTAAAGCACCTGTTGTAAAATATATCACTCATTAATAAAGTATCTTGTATATTTTAGTGATTTTCTTTTTTTCCACTCATACACAATTTTATATTAATGTAAATCAAAATATGTGGTCTTCTTCTTAATTATAAATAAATAATGTGAGAAAATAACACATAATAGTTAAAAAATATGACAATGATATTAAGAATTAATTATAATGAATCCAGTTTTAATTTATATTGTATTTGGCAACTGTAGCTGAAACTCTTCTCAAATATTTTTGGTATTAACTTTTAAGTTTTCTCTTTTGTTTTTGAACTAGTAAATAAAAGTAATTCAACAATAAATGTCTTTCTAAACCTACATAAAACTTTTGACCAAAATAAATTTTAAAGGGTTTCCTTTTTCAGTGAATCAATAGATTTTAAAAATATTCTAATGTAAAATTAAAATGTTAATTATTAATACATAGAAATTATTCAAAACAATACTTATCTTGATTTTTCTTTATTCAAGAAACACAAAATAAAGTTATAATTTATATTTTTTTCAATTTGTAAAATTCTTAAATTTCACAAATTGATTTAACACTAAATAAAATTCTCAAATTTCATATAAGAGGCTTGAATTTCCATAAATTAAAATTTTTTTATATAAAATGAAGTATCTAATCTCTATTTTCTTTTTATTTTAATGAAAATGCTTTATAATATTTTTGAATTTCAATAATATAAAAACATATTTAACAACCCCGATCGATTAAATTTTTCATTCTTATGCACAAACGACATTTTTAATCAACCTATTGAAATAAACATTTTAAGAAGAATGACATAAAGTAAAGTATATGTTTTGAAATAATATATAATGTTTAATTTGAGGTAGAATTAATACACAGTTATTTTTATATTTTTTCTATATCTTAAAAACGGCATTATATATTCATGTGAATTATTTGAAGAACATTTAAAATCTAGGTTAATTAGCAACTGAAACCTTTATAAAAATTTAATTTATTTTATAGAGGTTTCACTATATCACAGAGGCTTATGTGATATAGCGTAATAACAATCATTAACATTTTACATTTTCAAAAAAAAAAATGCTCATATTTAAGAAATTTAAAAAAAAATTCAGTTTTAAAATACCGTATCTTAAAAAAAATTTCAATAAATATGTTTTCTTTATAAATTTAATGTAGTAGAGAAGAAAAAACTTACATGTGCATAATAACCTTATCTAATGCAGATTATTTGTTTCCATAAATACTTTTTATAGCAGTATAGGTAATACATAGTAATATAATTAATGATGTGCAATTTTATAGGGAAAAAAGTTATGGACATAATTTAGGTAATTCAAAAACATTTTTCATAATATTAAAAATATTTCATTAAAATTATAAAATGTATTGATATTTACTTTTATTGTTATTTCATTTAGAGAACAAAAATAAATAAACAAAACCTATAATATCTATCATTTTAAAGAATACTTTATTAATAACAATTTGATTAACAAAAAATTTAGCAAAACATGTAATATATTACGTGAATATAAGCGGGAATAAATATACGTGAATATAGTACGTAAATATAGTACGTGAATATAGTGCGTAAAAACAGAACGTTTTTATAGTACGTGACATATAATGTTAACGGGCAAGAAAAAGAAATTTTCAAAATGCTATTCATATCTTGCAATTAACTATTATGCACATTATATCATATTTATATGTTAGTTTAGAAAAAGAATTATAGCAGTAAATTAACTTTTAATTTATTGAAAATTCATTTTGTATATTGAAATTACAATAAATTTTTAATTTATTGTGATTAATATTGAAACAGATGTAAATTTAACGATAACAGAATTTAAATTTACATAAAAAGTGATAAACAAAGGAAAAGCGTAATACATCTATTTATAAAATCATTTTCTATATATCATATACAACTCACACACAAAATATTTTTGCATTACTTTTATTATCTTATCCATTAATTTATTATTGTTATATTTCTGCCAAAAAAGTACAAAGAAACATGAGCATTAAAATAGGAAGCAAAACACATCATGTAAAAAAACTTATATATATTATCATCTTATCATATAGCTTAAAAATTATCTGTTAATATCTCTGTTTTATCGTTTTCATCAAGAATATCTTTGTATAATTACCGAAAAAAATTTATAAAAATATCTGAATATAAAATAAAAAAACCAAAGAAATATGTAATGTATCTACATATAAAGTTCTTTTTCACGTAAAACACGCAATAAAAAACAAAATATTGTGTTTGCTGTCTACTTCCCAATTTTATTTATTTTTTCATCAAGGATATTTTCCCTCCAAAACACACAATGAAATGTTGATGTAAAAATAATAAAAAACTACATTTATATAATAAAAAATAATTTTAAAAAGTAATAATAAAAAATCATATTTATTTTATAAAAAAATACAAGATATATTTATGTATGAAATAGTTTTCTGTATGCTATACACTCTACAATTTTCTTATTATATAAATTATTTATAAATTTTACCCATTTCTTTATCATTAATGTTATTACTTAAAAATCAGAAAAATATGTCGTTAAAAATTAAGAGAGTGAAATACATAAAATATTTATGTATGAAATTATATTTTCCACATTTCACTGAGCAATTAAAAATTTTTTTCTAATATTTCAATTATTTCTTTCTTGGTAGAATTGAAATATTACTATAAAAATTATTATTTTATAGTAATATTTCAATTCACATGTGATTGTGATTGTGACATGTGATTAATTATCTAAATTATTATTTTATTACTAGTGTTTTACAAACATATACCAAGTCACAGTGGTGTCTACCATGACGTTTATATCAAAAAACTATCAAGACAATATTAAGTAGTAAAATATTTTTCATAATATTCTAAATATTAACTTATTATTAAAGATATAATTTCTCGTTATAACTTTAATTTAATTTATTTCGATCAAATTATTAAGAGGATTGCATAATGTTAAAAAAAGGTGAGAAAAGAACTTCAGCACAGAAGAAAATGACATGATATACAGAAAATTTTCTAAACAAACCAGCGATTGTATACACACTAGACTAAAATGAAAATGTGTTTCATTTTATTTATATCGTTATTATTTTTCATTCTTAGATGTTAATTTTATTATGTCTCTGTATTTTCCTCTACAGATAATGTTAATCACATGAACAGGAATACTATGCTTCATTTTATTTATATTATTAACACTTTTTTTATTTGTAATACAAATATATCAGCACATTTACATTAATTTCTGTCACATTAAAGAAGGATTTGCATAGAGTTTTAAATATTCAATTCAAAAATTAAAAAAAATATATAATACAGGTTCAGTTACTTTTGATTGATTGTTGATTTTTTTTGTGGTAAAATATTATTTTACTTTTTAAAGTAGCAAAGAAATTTATCTAAAAATTTTCTGCTGTTAATAGAAAAATATACGATACAAATTTAAAACCACATTTTCTTAGTAATTAAAAATGTAAACAAAAAAATATAAAAAATCCCCAGTGAAACTAAAACAATATAAGGGTATATAAAATACTCTTTTTGCATTCAGTGTATCGTTTGCAAATAGTTACTTTATTATCTTTACTTTCAATACGATTGTATTTTAATTTTCAAAGATGTCAATAAAAGTTTTGATAATATAAATCAATAGTTTTGCATTTAATTTCAAATAATAACAAACTGGAAAATTATTTTGCTTGCTAGAGTTTTAGAACTATTTAAAAAAAAGATTTCTTACTAAAACAGTTTAGAAAATGTGATAACAAATGTAATACTTTGACAAATGTAATATTTTGATATATTTGTAATATATTGAGACAGAGAGAAATAATAAATGAAAATTCTTAAAAATTTCCGAATTCATTATTGTTGAAAAGAATTCGCTACGCTAGAATATTACGCTAGAATTCCATTATTTATTTCAATTAGTCATACATGTGAAGTTGAATTTTTCCTTGTCTTGAAAATAAATATTTATTATTATATATAATGTAGAATCACATGATATCTATAAAATTTTATAGTTTGTAATAATTCTACATGATATTTAAAACTATTTAAGTAATGATTAATTTTAAATATTGTAGTTTAAACAATTTGCAGATATTTTCAGTAAAATATTTGTGAAGTTGGTATATTTAAGCATTATATGATTCGTTGTCATGGAAAATATCCCATTTCTTTTTACCTTCTAAATTTTCCATAAGTAAATTCAAATTCTTGAATTATTGATAAGAATTTACTGCGATGGTTATTAAAATTCTTAAGTAACAACATGCTTTATATACTGGTGAAGAGAAAACAAAACATTTTAAAAAAACTGCAAATTATAGCAAACAATTTAGAAAAATCGTGAAAAAAACAATAGAATTATATTTTTCTCACTGAATTGGAATAAACTGATACATAATAATACATATCACCAATAATAAATGCTTAGCAAATGATATGAAAAAACGCTTGTCGAAAACAAAAGCAGCAGATTTACGTAAACAATATAAGTAAACAAACTTCAACAATTGTTAATAGAAAACGAATGTTTGGTGACTGATATAAATATTTGTAAATATTCAAGAGATTAATAAATTTCAATTATTTTATAAATAATTCGTGCGAAATATAAAATCCCAGAAAAAGCAAAATCTCAAATTTTACTACAAAAAATAAAATTGATTCTTGAACATATTATGTTATGTTAATCATAATTTGTATGTGATAATAATAATGGATAAATCAGGCGATGTTTTATTCATCTGTAAACAAATGAAACGTGCTTTTATTTTCATTCATATAAACGCAAACATTTCGAGCACATGTGATTGGTAGAAATCGCGTGACCGAAATATAAAACAAAATTTATGGGGGCGCTTACTGATCACCGATGCAACTTGCCGTAGCAGACGATATTTCGAGAGTAGCACCCGCGCACCAGGTGACAGCGCGTAATATCTAGTGATTCTGTGCCAAAAAGTCGTTTGCACTTTAGTTGATTAATTGGCATCAACATCGGCGATGATAAATCAAGGGAGAAACACAGGAGTAAGCACTTACCGTGCCAAGGTTAGGCCTAATTCCAGAACTACGGCCGATCACTCCGTTGATCTGCACCGGCGGTAGCACTCCTCTGTAGGCATGGAACTGAAATTTCGATGCATAATAATCCAGAATATCACTGAAAGCATTCCATATGCTGTAACACTAAATCCATTTGTGAAAATATGCACTCAAATATGAATAAGAAATCGTTTTCTTTGTGTTAATATGTATCCTGGGAGCAGACGATTCCAAAACACAACCAGCAGACGATCGCCGCCGGATCGAAATAGGGGCGACCGCCATTCCGTTTCTACTAGGCCTAACGGTACATTCGACGGGGAGTGGTGGATGTGGAAGAGGGGGCGTCTTTTCTTGGTCTTTTTTTATTGTGCCCTAGAAAAGTCAGATGGTTCCGGGACTTCCAGAGTATGGAAGGAAGCAGGGAGTAAAAAAGAAAGATCAAAAAGTGGTTGTCCCTTAACGGTGGGCCTCTGGACGATACAGACGATTCTTTTTCGCTTTTTTTAGGCTTGTGGAGATAAAGAGGAAAAAAGAAAAAAAATCTTGTAAAGATGCGGTGAGGGGTGAAAAAAATAAGAAAAAAGGGAAGAAAACTGTGTATGTGTCAGTGGGGGACGTTTTAAGTATAACCTGCATAAAGTTTAAAGTAGTTTTTCGCCAAGTTTATATACCTCGAAAGTTTTCATCTCCGGAAAAAGTTTGCCGCTTCTTCATCGAACAATATTTTTTGTAAAGAAATTTTTAAAATTCTCATGTAAACATTTTCGTTAGAAAAATCTTAAAAGCGAATACTTGCGCAGTTTTTTTTAATTTTTTTATTAAGAAACCGTAATCTCTCCCTTAAATAAAACATTTTGCGCGCCAAATAACGAATGATTTTTTATTGAAACTTGTTTTTATTTGTCACCTATTACCTGAATCTAGTCCACTCTACTAATTTAAATTTTTAGAAATACATAAATAATATATTTATGTTTATCTGAAAATTTAAATTTCCTCTCTCTCTCTCTCTCTCTATTTTGATAAATTCACAATAATTTCAAATATTACATATTTTTAATTCATAGTATAATTAAAAATATGTATAAATAACAAAAAGATATTTAGTTTAATTATTTCTAAAACTTAAATAGTTATATTTCAGATAAAAATCGTTTTCTCATAATATTTTGTCAAAATAAATAAGTTAAAAAAAATAATAAAAGAAAGAAAGAAAAGTATGTATTAAATATCATCAACACTTTTTTAAAATTTTTCTAACTTTTTTATATATTTTTTCGTAATGTGCCTTATTACATTTTAAAAATTAATTTCATTCTAAAATTTTAAATAATTTTAATTCTAAAATATTTTTAACTAGCACCTAGAGTATGCATGTTTCTTTAATAACATATTATTTCATGGCTAAGAAAGAGCAGATAATTAATAAAGGTATTCATAACTTATTATTAATTAATTAATATTATTATTAATAATAATATTATTAATTCGATAGAAACTTTTAAAATAATGTTTTCCAAAATAATACTCTTGTATCAACACGTATCGTACTTTAATAATATATAATGTTAACAGTTTTAATAAAATTAGATATGATATATATCTAAACAAAAAGTGTTTTTTTATTTCCCTTTAGAATTTTTTCCACATTCCTACATTAACAGAAGTAATTTATTTACCCAATTTAAAACTAGCAAATTTAAAAACTAGCAAAGTCCTACTAATTATACTGTAATCATTGGATATTGTGTAATGCCAAGTAATTATCATTTCGTAAAAATTTCGATAATCATAAAAAAAGAAACACTGCAAGCAAATTATGTTGAATTTCTTTAAAACAATGAAAGTGAAAAAAAAATGTGAACAACAAAAAGGAGATATTTGGAAGCAATGGAATTCGATGTCCGTGGTGGTGATATTGAAACCAGAGTAACACAAAATTAAAGCAAAAAGAATTTTAGTTATGGGAAAACATATTTTAATATGCACTTACTGTACTCTGTGGAGCTGTTTCTAGAGCTAATACAAGAAACCACATAGAGGAATATTAATATTCTATACTATCCTGAGACAAAATTATCTATTTTTATATTGCAATTACACCTGCAGCCGAATTTAGTAACTCCTGCTCACTGATATGCTAATAATAGTAAAACTGCATTCATACATACTTAATGGGAAATAAGTATGTTGTTGTTGTTATTTATGACTCTTCACTGGCGAAGGAGGACCTCTCCTCTACTGCTTCTCCAGATCTGGATCTTACTTCTTCTTCTTAGAGTTGGGTTTGTATGTCATTGGGCACCTCTGTTTTTATCAGCATTTTGTACAATTAACTCCAAACCCAATGTATATGTAAATGATATGCTTGGCGGTTTCCTCTTGCGTATGACATTTCCTGCAGATCTGGATTTTACTTCTTCTTCTTAGAGTTGGGTTTGTATGTCATTGGGCACCTCTGTTTTTATCAGCATTTTGTACAACTAACTCCAAACCCAATGTATATGTAAATGATATGCTTGGCCGTTTCCTCTTGCGTATGACATTTCCTGCAGATCTGGATCTTACTTCTTCTTCTTAGAGTTGGGTTTGTATGTCATTGGGCACCTCTGTTTTTATCAGCATTTTGTACAACTAACTCCAAACCCAATGTATATGTAAATGATATGCTTGGCCGTTTCCTCTTGCGTATGACATTTCCTGCAGATCTGGATCTTACTTCTTCTTCTTAGAGTTGGGTTTGTATGTCATTGGGCACCTCTGTTTTTATCAGCATTTTGTACAACTAACTCCAAACCCAATGTATATGTAAATGATATGCTTGGCTGTTTCCTCTTGCGTATGACATTTCCTGCAGATCTGGATCTTACTTCTTCTTCTTAGAGTTGGGTTTGTATGTCATTGGGCACCTCTGTTTTTATCAGCATTTTGTACAACTAACTCCAAACCCAATGTATATGTAAATGATATGCTTGGCCGTTTCCTCTTGCGTATGACATTTCCTGCAGATAGGATCTTGCTGAAAGAGTCCCATTTTGAGGTGTTTTCTGAAATAGTAGTGCCCAGTTATGAAGCCTACGATTAAACGTATCTTCTGCCTAGAGCATCTTAGAATTTCAGAGGCAATCCTCGCTGATGGTCCACAGATCATACTTTTAGCGTGGGTTTGACCAGGAGTGTTGAGCCAAGCTTCATACATCTTCCGTTTTTCCCATCTAAGAACATTGGTTTTTGGGGTCTTCAAATTGATCCCACAAAAAAATTCTGCACCGATGGGAGCAAAAGACGATCCTTGTTTAGCAAGCTCATCAGCCCTTTCATTTTCTTCAATACCTTTGTGCCCTGGCACCCATACAAGGATCACCTTGTTTCTAGTTGCCAGTTCTGAAAGAAGGTTTCTAGATTCCCAAATCCTTCTAGATTTGATTTCGAAAGAACTGAACGCTTTTAAAGCGGCTTGACTGTCACTAAAAATGAGAATCCGCTTACCATGGTGGATTTTACTTACTCAGAATTATACTCTGCTTGTAAAAATGCTATTTCAAATACTTGGCAGCATTCCCCTGCTCATGCTTGGTACTGCCGCAGGCAGCCATTGACTTTGTGGGTTCCAGAACTGACCAGACTGCGATCAGTAGATTTATTAGCGGACACATCAATTGCCCATCCTTTGTGAAAACAATTTTATCGTTATAAGGAAATGATTAGCAAAATATTAACCAGTTATATCAAATTTCAATGCCTATATATCAATATTATTTCTTAACACTACTCTAAAAAATATCACTTTACTCTAATAAATTATTATGCTTTGTTAAGAATCAGACACACACTACCTAAACTTATTCTACTCTATAACTTTTGAATAAAAATAAGTAAAGCAATACGTAAACAACACAAACTGTAATTTCAAGTAGAAAACAATGTCTGAAACAAAGTTTTTCATAACAAAATTCATCCTTTTATCTGCATTATAATATATTCTTATTGGCCGCATCTTGGGAGGGGGAGCAAATGAATACGCATTAATGTATATATATATATATATATATATATATATATATATATATATATATGCATATATATATATATATGATATATATATATGTATGATCATATATATATATATATATGTATCTATACATATATATATATATATATATATATATGATCATACATATATATATATATCATATATATATATATATATATATATATATATATATATATATATATATATATATATATATATATATATATATATATATATATATATATATATATATATATATATATATATATATATATATATATATATATATATATGTATATATATATATATATATATATATATACATATATATATATATATATATATATATATAATATAAAAGGATAAAATGATAAAAGGAGGTTAATGAATACCTCCAAGTAATTCAAATAGAATATTGAAAGAAATCCCGAATGTAATGATTGCATAACAAGTTATAATTAACCGCGAGAGCACGCGCGATTTCTTGAAATAAAAAAAAAAATATTTGAGTTAAGCGTTAAACGCAAAACATACATGATCATTCAACGTTATATTAATTTTGTTATAAAAATTATTTTAATATAAATTTTAATAATGCTGAATTCAACATAATGTGTATTTTCTCAGTAAAATGAAATCGCTTTCAACTTGTCCTGCCCAACATCCCAAGGGCACCGATGAAGGGTTGACCAATGGAAGGTCATTTCTGAAGTCCAATCGAGCTCTGTCATTGGCTAAGACCGCGCCTCTCTCCCGTCAAGAAGCTTATTTATAGCTGGTCACTTCTTGACCTTTCAACCCTCAATTCCCGTAATAAACTAAATAAATATAAACTCAATGTCAAATTTTTATTAATTTTTGAAAAAAATATGGGTTTTTTTGTATTATCAATAAGCATCTTACTTTTGGTTTCTTTGAATGTTAAGTAACTAATTCCCTATCAAATTAAAAAATGTTTCGTTCAAGAGATTTTCCTGTATCAAAATAAAGTAAAATTAACTGATGATATTATACTTATCCAAAAAAATATATTTATTTATAAATAAAGACGTATAGTTGAAATTTCCTTCTAGTTTTTAGACATTTTAGTTTAGTTGAATGAGAAAAATAATGTAAATAAGTAATTAAAATAAAAGCGAAATGGGATAATAATTCACGAAGGACGTCAAAACCATAGGTAGATTATATAAGGAATGCTCTAGTGAATATGCAATAAGTTATAAAACGAATAGTGATAAAAACAACAACTGGTTGCTCAAAGGCAGATAGATAGACAGAAGAAACTTGTTTAATAAAATGCTGCAATAAATATTCTATAAATTATGAAACAAAGAATAATATTTATTTAAGGAGAATTTCTAATCTATATACCATTTATTTAATGAATGATATTACAGTAAAATGCAACAAATTTTTAAACGAAGAATGGTAATAACTATTGGTTAAAGACTAAGGTAATTTAAGCCAAGATAGATTATTCCAATGGATGACATAGTAAATGTGTAACAAATTATAAAACGAAGGGTAGTATTTATTATTTGTAATGAATTTCAAGTCTATGTAAGTCATTTAATGAAAATGGTGGTTTAGTAAATTGTAACAAATTATAAAACGTAATAATTAGCAATAATAATAGCTAATTTCTAAAATGCAGCAAGTTAATATCGATCAGTCTAATTCCAATTATAAAATTAAAGAATGTCTCAAGTTTTTCCTTATAATATAAATATTAGTTTTCGTATTTCGTAATTGTAACGTTATATTTCGGTAGGTCGCATGTATTAAATTATTTGATTTCAGAATTTATTTTATAAGTGCTTAATAAAACAATAAGCAATTTCTAAAATAATTTTCCAAATTTGTATGATGATATTCTGATTTCTTATGCAAACAATAAGCATAAAGATTAGTATGTATTCATTTAGTATGACAATCTAGTGGGCATCTATATAAAATTAACAATTCTAATTTTAGAAATAATTCAAATTGAATCGAAGTAACGTACAGTATTTTTATGCATGAACCATTTTGATTTTTGTAAATATTTACAATTTATGAGTTGATCTAACATTTTATCAAATAAAGAAATGCAAATCTTGCTGAATCGACAGTTATTTACATTAGTATTGACTGTAAATTCTTTTATACGATTCAACTCTTTAAGAAACAAATTAATAGAGTTATTGATATTAAAAATGTCAAACTCTTCTAATCAATGAATGGTTAATACAAAACACTATCGCAATCCAACCTCCAATCAGAATTCAGGAAATACAGGTTATTTTAAATTTCTAACCACTTGTGAAGGGGTTCTTTAACCTCTTTGAGGTCAATTCTGGACACAATGGGGAGAGGGGAGGGTCTTAAGAAGGATTGGTTGTATGTTAACCTATTAGGTGTAAACCCGAGTAATCCTTGTAAACAGAAGTGGTTGGCACAAGTAGGAAAGTGTTTGAATTCTAATAAAATATTTTAAAAAATTAGTGTTGACGTAAGCCTTAGTTTTAAGATTTAAAAAAGATTGTTAATAAATATTGCAATTATTAATTTATAATTTTATTAATTAGTGAAATTTTTTAAAATTTAAATCGTCTATGCTGATTTAAATTAACTATAAAGGCACAGGTGCCGTATAATCCATGATTCCAAATTCTGAGATTGACGATTTTTTGGCGGATTTTCTTATCTATCTGGCAACCACGTTTTTATTTCGTCATGCATATGGAGACCTACAAGAATTATATGCAGAAAATTCTATTTTAGTAACCCTATTTTTTTACGTCATCGCTCACGTCACGATACGTCATCTTGGCAACATTTCTTCATCGCCAAAAAAATTCAGAATTTGGAATCGTGGATTATATGGCACCTGTGCCACTATAGAGTAGATATTTTGTCTTGTCTTTTTCATTCTGCTTTTTCTTCTGTTTTATTGTCAACGCGTCAATGGCTTGAATCAATGGAAAACGGCTTCTCAAACCGATGCTTTGATATTTTTACATAAGAAATCACTTTATTAACAAAATGAGCTTCGACACTATTCACAGACATTCCATGGTGAACTTCGCCTTGTTTGCTGCCGCGCGAAGAATGCGATAGGTAGGCAGGAGGAAAATTCGTCGACAAGTGGGATATACGACGCTGTCTCAGTACGATGTGACGTAAATGAAACATTATGTGTCGTCATGGATATTTTAAATCAATGAGAATTGTGATAAAGTGGTGTCAATATCGCAACTGGAACGGAAGAAACAATCACTTTATGGTTCTAAAAAAAATCCTAAGAGTACTATATTTTAATAGTTATTTTATGCTATGGATATACGATAGTTTATTAGCATATCTGTCTTTCTAGAATGTTTAGAAATAATAATCAAACCTGGTGAATCATATATTTTTCAGAAGCCTATAAATTTTTCTTTTAAAGAATGGTATTAAAAGATACGATTTAAAAATTAACAGATATGATAAAAAAATTAACCTATTATTAAAAGATTTGATAAAAAAATTAACCTAATCAATTAAGCATTTCGATATTTATAAAAAGAACAGAAAATGCTGTTTAAAGCCTTTGTTACAACATCTACAAATGCAATTATCTGCGAAAATATTATATTGTAGACATAGGCTCTATTACTATTGAATATTAATTAAAAAATTTTCTTTTGCTAAACTATATATTAAAAAAATTATTGATGTGTGTATATTGAATCCAAGTGGAAAAATTTTAAAATGAATTTTCGAATTAATCGGCGTTAATATAACTTCTATAAAAAAAGTGAAGAATCATACCAAAAATTTAGAAATTAAATAGAATGAAGAATCCCGCTAAGAAATGTATCACATTTTGAATATAATATATGAAATAAATAGAAACAAAGAGAAATTTCTCATCTTAATAAAATTTCTATTAAATAGAATGAAGAATCCCGCTAAAATTTATCATATTGAGAAAAAATTATGAATATAATATATGAAATAAATTAAATAAAAAAATAAAAATAAATAAAAATAAAAAATTCTAACCTTACTACTTATTTCTCTCTTTGAAATTTTTTTTGTGGAAAATGATTTCAAAATATGGAATCCATATTTTTCTTTTTAAAACATTTTCTCATTATTTTTTTTCCAACGGCGGGCACCTGAGGGTTGAACCCTATGCCACAACAAGGCCAGAAACTGCTACTCATTTGTCGTTACCCAGCGGGCACCTGTGAACCAAGTCACGGAGGCAAGTAGCATTACCCGCGTCATACCACCACAAACCCGTTTATAGGGTGGGCCACATTCATACATCATCACGGAAGAAAGGATAGAGAAACACAGAGAGAACAGAGAAAGAAAGTAACAGCCATGCCCGAACCGGGATTCGAACCCAGGACCCACAGCTCAGGAGTCACGAGCGCTAACCACTCAGACATCGGTCGGCTTTCTCATTATTGTAGTCGAATAAATTTGTATGAAATTTATGTGATTCGGGATACATTTGGTTTGTTATTCTTTGTTCTTAGCCAAAAAGCTTACCAATTTGGCGCATTAACTATAAAAATCATTTAATTAAGATTCTATGAGTGTATCCTTGTGATGATTTACATGAAAAGGATATAATTTTACTATAATTAAATGTCTATCTAATAAGTTCATACTTTTGTATAAAAAGGAGGGTAAAAAAGAAAACAGAGAAATCACATCATACTGAAATAATACAATTTTGGATCATCTTCAGACGACAATTATATAACGGCTTTAGCTTCAATAAATAAGTCTTACAATAATAAAGTGGATGAGCAGAAATTATGTTAGGGAATCTCTTAAATAACAAATTTTAATAAGTTTTAATAAGAGCAAATATAAATTAATAAGTATTCACAGTTAAAGTCAATAATAAACATGTAAGAAATGATTATTTAATTCGATCGTGATATCATGTAATTATTAACAGCATTCACATAGAGTTCTATTAAACATCACGCCTGCTCAAAGCGAAATTTAGAATTAATTTAATTTTGATTAAAGACGAATAATTATTCGATTTCTCAGGTCATTTCTAGATATTTCGAGATCTTATGATTTCATAAGTTTCATGTCTTTTAATATGGTATGGTACACACAAATATATTGTATAAACAATTGTTGTTTTAGGACCTAAATTAATTTTCGGATTATATTAAAAACCATTATATAAGTGGAATGCGGGAAATAACTCGAAGAACTAAAATAAGTTCAAAATCAGCAATTATAATTATGTTGGGTGATACTGGAGAGCTCGGCTCAAGATAAACGATTTATGAATTTACTTTGGTTTCGATTTTGTTATCTGAGTTCATGTTACCTTTGTTTTTTCTCCTAGTTTTATTGTTAGTTATTCTGGCTAAAGTTGTCTTCTAATCTGCCATTAGAAATAAAAAAAAAAGTTTTGTTTTTATTTTGAGCACTATCTTTCGTATATGCAAAGATAAAGATTTAAATACTAATTAATTTTATGCATCTATTATTTGAAAAGAACATACAGATAACTAATGAAATTATCTCACTGCTTATTAATTTTATTATCATCCCAACGGAATTCTCAACAAAAAGTAATGCGAAAAAATATTAAAAGTGGCATCCGAAAACAAATCGTTTGCGAAAATAAATTCTGAAAGCAAAAGCATCAGAATTTTGACTCAGTAATATTAACAAATCGAACAGTCTCTCTTCTTGGAAGAATCTTTTTTTAGCATCTGTTTTGCCCGAGAACAGCGCACAGGTTGTCTGTGACTGTCATGACCCGATTCCTTTTTTGGGTTTTCAGGTCCCCTACCCCACTGTCTTTGTGTCCGAGCGATTGCTTTTTCCCAGATTATACACTGCTCCAACAATCCCCAGGTTAGTCCCGTTATACACCCGGAGAGAGACGCTCTCTTTGGATGGGGGGGAGTACCCCCCACATTCTCACGGAATCTTCCTTATAAGAAACAGGGAAGCATAGGTGTTTGAATCAAGTCCATGGAAATAAAGAAAACCAAGAGGGCGATAAAAAAAAATAAGAAGTCAGTAAAGAAATGAGGGGTATTCTAAAATGTCAATGACCGACGCTATGATTTTGTGGAGGGTAGTTCCTTTTTTTAGAGGTGAGCTACTCCTATCCCTGTTTTCTTCCTTTCGTTTATTTATTTATTTATTTTTTTTCCATCCAGAACACAACCACGTGCGGCATTCTGATGCATAGTCCTTGCCAGAGAGTGTTCGAACCGTGAAAATGGCGTATACACAAGCATCTATGCCAAATTGTGAAAGGTCGATGGTCTTAAGATGGTGATAAAAAAAAATTCTTATTCGAATTTTTCACTGTGATGATTCGTCTGCAAACTCCTACTTCTTGTCTTCACTTCATTTCAAAACGATGACTTTAAAAATAAAGCAAATTGTTGTCAAGAAATAATTTTGTTTTGGCCTTTCATTTACATGCATTGTTTTCTTTATTATCCACACACACATTTCATCTCAAATAAAAATTAAAAGAGAAGTTCATTAAAATAAATTATATTGTTGACATATCAATTAAAAATTTCATTTAGTCTGATGAAATATTAAATGGTAGTAATTGTTTCTCCTCCGTACGATAAATATTCCCCCTCTCTCTTTTCTTATTTATTTATTTTAATGCACGTTCTTGAGTTTTATTGTGTTTCTCATAATTGTGTGTGGATATTATATTATATTATGATTTGATTTATATCTTTCTTATTCGATTACTCTTTGTTCTACAAGTTGTTAATTTTAACAATTAGAAGCTTCAGTACTGATTTTTATTCTCGAGTAATAATTCATATATATAGTGATTAGAGTTATAATAATACAATAAATATTACAATATGTTATGGAATTATTAAAGGCTATCAATAATTCAGCTCAAATCTTTAACTAATTCTATTAAGATAAACTGGACACACATTCTTTCAGAAAAGTACTAACATAACTTCCCAATTGCAACTTTTTTAAATTTTATTTCGTATATTTTGGATTTAAATGCTTAAGTATAATTAGAATAATTTCAAATGTAGATGTTGTACACTAGCTTATCTAAAGGCACCATTTTCTGAGTTAAAAAAATTATGCCTTTAAAACCTCAATAATGTGGTCCGCGTTCTTAAATGTACTTTCTATGGAATACACAATAATTCGTTTTCTAGACATTCGGTCTAAAAAATCTTTAACATTTATTCCCTATCAAGTAATCAGTTGTTTTAGAATTCGGATTGAAAAAATTCAGAGCACCTGGAATCCGGGAAATACAAAGTGAATTTCGTTATGAATATCCACAGGTATGTAGAAAAAAGCTTTCGGCGATGACATTTTACAAATGTACTCATGAAAAATTCAAAGTCGTGAAGTTTTTAACTATTTGTTCCATGAATTTGTGCTTTCTGTGGCTGTTTATTGCTTTCTAATGGTTAATCTGTTCTTCCAAAGAAGCTGCTTTTCGATTACATGATTTGATTTTAGTTCTCCAACATGTAAATAGAAATAAATCATGTTTTTCTTACTGTTTGCTTAAATTGTTAGAACTAATATACTGGCTTCAATCCGAACACATTATAATTATTAATTCAGGATGTTACGACCCAAGAAAGAGACGTTCGTTATCTTGAAATACTTCATTTCACACAAGATTAAACTGACACTTTATTTACAGGAAGAACAAAGATATTTTCATTTCAGTATTTATTTTCACGAACTCATATGCTTAAAAGAATCTTAGCCATTTTTCTTTATAAAACTTAAAACGAAGAATGATAACAAAACATGTTGCCAAACGGAAAATTTTAAGTTTAGAAAATAAATTAATATGAGAAATAGGAATTACAACACAGGTACTATATAAGTTGACATTGTCATTATAGTCGAGTGTGTTTTCTATTCAGTAAAACAATTTATGTTTCATGGACAATCCATTATAGAAAAATCCTGTTTTCCTCATGGTAAAGCAAAAACAGCTGCATTTAAAAACTCTTTATCATTTAAAAGTGTAGAAGATGCTCGTTTTTCGAATCTCTAATTTACGGTCACTCATGATTTTACGAACTACTGGCTGGTCCTGTAACAGGGTCCTATAGACAGTATGATAATTTCTGTTCCACCTTACGAACTAAATTTTTGAAAAATCTCCTTTTTACGAGCTTACCTTTCTGCATTTTCCACTTTTTTATCATCTGATATTTTAATCATTTTTTATTTTATGGTGGAGAAATTTGGATCAACAATATTGGAAAAACTTTGCGTTGGGAAAAACGAACTGTAGCATTAAATATTAATTAATCAGTGTAGCGAGTTTCGATTCTAGAGCTTAAATTGAAGGAAAATGTATTTTTTGTTAATATTACTAAGATTTATATCAGAAGAATTTAGGATATAAATAGGCATTGGCATCAAGTATTATTCACTCCAGATTTTTTGAAGCAATCCGTGTGGAATTTCTCTCCAACCTAATCTAACTTCTAACTTCGTATACACTTGAATGTAATTAATAACTTCGAGAGAAAATATTGTAAGATACTTTTGGAAGAAGTAATTATGTCTTGAAATCGTTTTATGAAATTGACATTTTAGACGCAATGCTCTAGTCACTAGAGCAGTCACTGGAGTCCAGTGAATGTATGCTTGGAATGACGTCACAAAAAGAAAACGATAACTAAGTCATTTTGACCTGTGTGCGTTATTATATAAACTTCTGAAACTGAAAAAAGGTAAAAAAATGTTATCGGACGACTTAGAGGAAGATAAAATTATTCATCCATGATCCCCGACAAAGAAACCTACCGCACCCTGAGATTTTACTGCGGACTTTTTAAATCTGGATACAGATGTAATTTGTTCCTAAAAATTATTAGGTAATTAAATGATTGTGAACTTTATAAATGAGAAAATGAAAAAAGAATTATTTGATATCAAGCATTTTTTTCCAATGGCGGCCACACTTGGGTGACGAACCCCATGCCACAACAAGGCCAGAAACTGCTACTCGTTTATCGTTACCTAGAGGGCACCTGTGAACCAAGTGACGGAGGTGGACGTTAACCGCGCCATACCACCATAAACCCGTTTTATAGGGCAGGCCACATTTATACAACAGCACAGAAGAAAGGGACAGAGAGAACAGAGAAGGAAAGAAATATCCATGCCCGAACCGGGATTCGGACACGGGACCCACAGCTCAGGAGTCAGGAATGCTAACCACTCAGCCAATCGGTCGGCTTCAAATCAAACATGAAGAAAACTATTTAATACTGCTACCAGCTCCAGATAAATGAATGGCTGACAAGATTAAGCTACTCTTTGAGAAACAACAATGAAATACCTATATCTAACAAATATGTTTTTAAAAATGCAGTTTTGAAATAGAGGAAAGTGATTTCCTTAATTGATTTTTTTCTCAGTAAAATAAAATAAAGAATTGCTTTTAAATATAAATTTCATTTTCCATATGCATTTTTTGATGTAATACATATTAAATAATTTTCTTCTAATAGTAGTTAATAAACAGATAAGTGTGATATAAAAAAAGTTTTAAGATCTTACTTTATATATGAACTTTCGATTTTAAGAACAATTTTACCGGTTTCTACGTGTTCATAAAGACGAGCATTTTTTTTTTTTGATTTTATTGGTGCTTATAAATTAATTTACATAAATATCAATAAAAAAATGAAGCAAATAGATCTTAGTATAAATTACAAGATTTTTTTAAAAAAACCTTGTATTTATGAAATTTTTTATAGCTCTCACATTTAATAGATATCTAATAACATATTATATATGGAAATCTTTAACTCTTTTTAATCACTTTTAGTATTTAGCAAATGATATGGCTCTTTAAATTCAAAGTTCAACACTGCATTTTCTTTTTTTCAAAATATGAGTAATCAAATCTATAATAAATATTTACCGTTAATAATTCTTAAATTTGATGTAATGTGATTAGAATATTTCCTTAAACACAGAATACACTGTAAAAAGACGTTTTAAATTTTTTAACACTATCTCAATTTTAAATCATCTAAATTAATTCTTAAATAATCACTTTTTTTCATTGATTTCAAATTTTCTCTTATGAGTAAACTAAGTATGCATTTGAAAATAGCTTAAAACCATTTTGTAAATAATTTTGGAATATGAAATATAATAAATATTTTTCTACCATATTACACAGGATTTTTTTACACTGACCATTTTGAATTTTAAGTCTTCTTTTTTTATAAGTAATTTAAATTTTCTTCTGGCAAACCTGATAAACTAGATGTACATTACAATGATCCTCAAAATACTAAAAAAATGGGCCCATATAAAGTTGGTGAAAAAAATTGAAAAAAAAAGAGCAAAACTTTAATGTTCTACGTATTTCTATTGGTAAATCTAGGCCGAATATATACCATCGTGTATCTAATTTTTAGCAGTAGATTTATTTTATTTCTACATGTGGCAACATAGATGAAAAACCTAAAATTTAAGATATTGATTTTAAAAATGCTTCCAGCGTTTTGTCGGCAGTGAAGTAAGTACATGGGTCGACATTACTTTCTCTAACTTCCACTTTCAACTGAATGCCTTAAGCAAATAAAAACTGTTACCATTTTTAAATTTTGAAACTTTGAACATTAGGACACGATATTAAGTTCCTAGAGACGGGTAATATTTACAATTTGGATCTTTATGAAATGTTTCTTTTTATATATATAAGAATCGTGATATTTTAAGCTTATATCTCTCTTTTACAAAAACTTCAGTTAAACTTTTTTTTTTTTTAGTAAACTTGAAATGTAAAAGCATCTTAAAAAAGAGATTGAACTGATGATTTGCGAATTTAGTTCTACGAGGTTCATATATTTTTCAGTCTTATAAATTTAACAAAATTTGAAGCAATTATTTTAATGCTAGTTTCTTAAAAATGTTAATAAAAATACTGTAGAGAAAATTTATATACATAAATAAGCATTAATTATTCAAAAGGTTTAGTCAGCGATTGTGTTCAAAACGTATAAAATCAACGTTTCTTAGATCAAAGCCAAATTCTTTAACGTATATTTTGAAAAAAAAATTTTTTTTCAAGGTTTTGGGACTAGATTCTTGATTACGCTTAATAATCGTAATTTACAAAACATCTACTGTTTGGGAATTATCTATACCAGGGCTTCTTAAACTTTTGAAATTCACGACCCCATTTATGATTGCGAGTTTCTTGACGACCCCATACAAATATAAAAGAAAAATAAATTAATATTTTTTGATGATTATTTATTAGGTAATATACATATACATATAAAAATATAAAAGTTTAAAATTCGTTTTGAAACATACCTTTTTGGAGCAATAATTTAATACTATACATACCTGGTTGTTATGTCCGACAGGAATAATTATGTAGTTGTAGATAATTATTATAAAAACTTGTGAAATATTTAAAACTATTTATTAAAAACACAATAATAAACTTAAAATCTTAAAACAAATCGTTAAATCCCTTAGCAACTTGTATTTTCTTAACACTACTACTTTCACTGATAAAAAAATAAATTCAATTAACTGGCTGGTAGTAGATCCAACAAAATACGAGTATAAATGGAAAAAAATTTTTAAACTGACAAATTCGGAATAACATGCACTTCGTTCACAATCAAACAATGGCTAAATGAGAATAAAACGAAATGTTTATATAGTTTCTTCAGCAATAATACCTAGAAAGCTTGTTGATAATATTTCTCAGGATCATTTCGGTTTCGATTTCAGGATCATTTCGGTTTTTCGGTTTGTACCTGCATTTCTATTAAGAGTATTATAATACTCTTAATAGAAATGCAGGTACAAAAATCTTTCCGAACTAGAAGATTTTATGATATATTTATCTACGATAATTGTTATTTTATCTTTATAACAATAATTTTACAAGTTAAAAAACATTTTCTGTTAAATTGTATTTTTATCTCTCGCGACCCCAGAATTTTGCTACGCGACCCATAGTTTAAGAAGCCCTGATCTATACTAAAAGCATGCTTTCGAAAATCATGCTGAAAAAGGTATGAGTTTTTCGAAAATCGTATGGGTAGTTGTGCCAATGAATTTTGCCCATTCATAACTTTCATGCTTCACAAGAGAAAACATTTTGTTTGGAAACTGTTGTCAATAAAAATAAATCACAAGAATCATCGACAACAAAAATATTACTAATATTACAAACTTTATTAAAATAGTTTTCAGGGAAGCGATTCAAAGAATGTTGTTTTTAAGTCCTTTTGCAACGGTGAAGAAAATGACGGATATCCTATTGTTATCAAACATTTTTTAGCATATAAAAAGCAGATCATATTATGTAATTAATCAGCAATATTCTATATAAAAGATAAATTAAAAAATTAAAGCGTGAATTTTTCTTTATTTTAAGTTAGATTTATACACACCTCAAAATACGTATTTTATTTTAAATCCAAATATATGTATATTCTTCTAGATAAGATATTATAATATAAAAAATATAAATCGGGACGACACTATATTGATGATTGTTTATAAAGAAGCCCAATTTTACACTTATTTTAGTAAAGATATTTGTATTTACTAATTGTTGAACTCATAAATGTCACTAAACTAATGAATAATTTCAAAATTTATGATACATTCAAAATAGAATTCCAAATTAAATTATATTTATGTATGCATTAAAATTTGAACTATAATAATTATTATTTCAATGAAATTTTTTGATAAAATATAAAATCTATAACTGCCGTATTTTTTTTTATTTATTTTTTTTATCCCAGTCGTTGATAAATAAAATAATAACTTTTTATCCACACCTGCAAAGTTTTTTTTTTACTAAGAAATTAGTTTTAATGGATTTAATCAACAATGCAGCGCCATGGACATTCATTTAAACTTATAAATTCTAGAGTTATTTATAAAATAATAGAAGTTTACTTTACCATATTAAAATTTTACAACATGTCTCAAATTTAAATTGATAGTTTTTTATAAAAAAGAATTCCAATTTTATTAAAGTAGATACTATCTCCAGTGCTTATTAATCTATTCGATACTTCCAATTTATCACTATTGTTTCGAAAATGCTGATTAATGAGTTTACTCTTAATTTTTAAAAGTTATTGGAAATCATTTGATTATAAGTTATGACTGTGCAAAAAAAAAAGACAAACGTTCCACTTGAATTTCTTCAGCAGTTTTTGTTTTCTAAATTGTATGAGTTCTGGCGTTATTATGCACCTGTATGGTGCCATTTATTTACACATGCCACAATGGCCCTTATTATTTTTTTGTTACTGCAATATTATATAAAATGAATCGATTATTATGGTGTTTTCTTTATAGAATATGGATACAGTTGCCAATCATTAAGAAAACCCACCAAATGCATTTGCTCTATTAAAAATATAATTACTAAAAATACTTGTAATGTCTAGTTACCATGAGAATAGTTACCTTAGAACTTCGAAATTTGGTAGTAAAATTGAAATGTGAAAAGAAATCTTACTCCGAAATTGCCAAAATTGTAAACAAAAGTCGGTCAACTGTGCAAACAATCTACAGAAGCTTTGTTAAACGCGGACATGTGCTCAGCAAATATCGATGTGGTCGTCCAAGGAAGCTCAATGATCAAGAAGCAAGAGCCATGGTAAGAAAAAAGAAGAAAAATCCAAAAATTAGTGCCCCAAAATTAGCGGATCAAATTGAAACAGAAATTGGAAAGCATGTGCACCCAGAAAATGTTCGTAGAATTCTTTGATCGGCCGGCTACAATGCCAGAGCTCCCAGAAGGAAACCATTCGTATCATCTGTAATCGAAAGAAAAGATTTGCCTTTGCTTCTGCTCATATTAACAAGGGTTTTGAGTTTTGGAAAACAGTTTTGTTCACCGACGAGAGCAAGTTCAACGTTTTTGGAAATGATGGCCGTGGAAAAGTTTGGAGAAAAAAACACAGAAATGAACCCCGAGAATTTAACTCCCACAATAAAACAAGATGAAGGCAGTGTGATGGTTTGGGGTGCCATGGCAGCAGCTGGAGTTAGCAATCTGGTTTTCATCGAAGGTACTACGAATCGTTTTGGATACCTGAAGATTTTTCAAGGCAACTTACATGAATCAGTCAGAAAATTGGGACTTGGAACAAATTTGTCTTCCAAGAAGACAAGGATTTTAAGCACACAACAAAGATTGTGCAGGAATGGCTGCTCTACAAGACGCCCAAACAGTTGCATTCACCTCCACAGTCTCCAGTCCTTAACCCTATTGAACTCATTTGGGAGGAAGTCGACAGAAAAATAGGACAACAACCCATTACCAGCGTCGAAACCTTAAAGAAGGCTATGCAGCTGGCTTGGTCCCAAATTTCATCTGAAACAACAAAGAACCTGGTGAATTCGATGCCAAACAGGATGTGTGCAGTCATTGCTTCAAAGGGAGGGCCTACCAAGTATTAATGGTATTTTTATTTTTGTTTATTGTCAAAAATTTGAGTTTCCTGTCTCTATATGCAGACTTTCGTGACCACATAATTTGAAACGTATGTTATTTTCATTACGTTTTAACAAATATGTTGATAATTCTATTTATTTATTCTGAGTTATCATGAGAAATAATTGTGAAAATAAAATTGAATTTTCGAAATTATGAGTTATTTTCAAAATATACGAAAATTAGAGTATGTACGTAGAGTTTAGTGACTGACTGTAGCACCGGAATATCAATCCTGTCTTTTATATTCAATTTGGATGTTGCTGTGCATGTACAGCGCCGGACGAAAAATGAAGGTTAGAATTTTAATTATTTTCTGCAGGCATAAAATTCCTAATTGTATGTTAAGTATTTAAATTTCCAATAATAAACGAAATTATAGAATCTATTTTTTAAAATTATTCTAGATTTGTTTACATTTATGTAATAATGATTTGTAACATTCCATCTTTAATAACGAAAATTCATTATTTTATTTATTTTTTAACTAGATAATATTAAATGTAATTATATTTTTGCTACTTTATTTCCTTTAATTTTAATTCTGAAATATATTAAAATAGAATATTTAATCAATTCTTATTACAATTACTGTTTTCTTGCATGACGTTAGGCTTAGCAATTTGAAATCTGGGGAAACCACGCTTTATTTACATGGTTGTAATTATTGTTTTCTTATTTAGTGTTATGTGGTGGGAAGGGAATCCTCGATTTCTTATGCCGATTGGCGCCCATTCTGGATTGCCAATCAATTTCCAATATACCCTGTCTCCTCCGCTTGGCGAATTTTTTTTTCACCTATATGAGACCGTGATACTCAATTTTACCCCAATTTATAACTTTCTTAACCCTCATTTTAAATGGACAATCCCTATTACTATAGCAACTGCTGTTAAGACTACTATTCTTGTAGTAGACAGTACCAATCTTTCTTAACCCTCATTTTAAATGGACAGTCCCTATTACTATAGCAACCGCTGTTAAGACTACTATTCTTGTAGCAGACAGTACCAATCATGCTAAACTCTTGAATCTACTCCTCTCAAACTATCACCCAAATTACTATAATATATTTATAATATTTCGCCAACTGGTACTTTGTGTAATTTATTTTTTCATTCGCTTTCGTACATTAAAGTATGGCTTGTTAACTATAAACTAGCCAAATACATTGTAGTCAATTTATTAATTAATTTACCTCCCAATCATTAAACACACACACATTACAAAAATTAAACATAACTTCATTAAAATTATTTTTGTAAAATTATCTGATCGTTTCACAAATGTTTTACTAACTTATCAATTGCATAATAAACGCGTTAGCTTTTAATTTTAAAATAATTGAATATTATAAAGAAAATTTACTACATTTTGAAAAAAAATTCTCATTAATATAATCATAGGACAGAATGTTTTCGGTTGTTTATTTTAGCCAACCAACGCCGCTAAACACACCCAAACGGTTGTTAAGTTTCAACCACAAGATGAAAAATAGACATCTAAACTAGCAGCCTTCTTTCCACCAAAGGAGGGAGGCATTGAAACTTACAAAACTATTGATAGATATGAGTTTCCTCAGAACAAGTTTTTCAGTTGCTTTAGGTATCTAACCCACTACCTTTTGACCAAAGCGCGACGATTTTTCTCTCTAGGTCACCACAGCTAATTATTTGTACGATAAATAATGGGAATTAGAAGAATCAAATGTAACTTTAACACTATTTTTAAAAAAATACTAATTAAGGATTTACAGCAAACTGATATGTCTATTTAAATTATTAAATTTTATAAGAAATATATTCCCGCAAAATTACGAAATAAAATTACTTCAATTACTTGTTTTAAAACTGAGAAATAATGATGTGATAGTTTAATTTTAAGGTTGTAAGCTGATCAAACAGTACAATTATAATTTTATTCTTAATTGATTGCATTTTTAACTTAGAATTAAAAAAGAAATGTATAAAATTTTTCAATGTTTGAAAACTATAATTAAATTTTAAGGAATGATAAATAATACTTATAAAAGATAAGTAATTTTGATAATATTTTATACGCATTATCTATTTATAAGAGAAGTATTTCTTTTATTTAATAAGCAATTTATCGTTGAGTAAAATTTTTTTTGCTATAAAGGAAGTCTATGTAAGGATAATAAGATTAAATTAATTATGGATGAATCAAAAAAATAAAATTATAATTAACTTCATTAAATTAAAATTGATTAAATAAATTAAATTATTATTCCAACTTATCTAATGCATACCATTTATTTTTATATTATGTACATAGATGGCGACACCAACAAATTCTGCGATCTAATTCGATTTATGTACGCTTTAAAATGATTCTAAATTTTCTAATAAACACATGTGATTTTGAGAAAAAAAACTCAAGATATTTAATAATTGTTAAATAAAAAAACTATTAAAATCATTAATTTGTCTCATTATATATATATTCCAAACACAAAACCATTATAAGTTAAACTATCAAGTTTTTCATTTATAGCCTTTTAAAAAAATGCATTTGAAAATCTTAGGATATACTGTTATTATACTTAATTATTCGTTCATATTATTTAAAATTTAAGATTTTATTTAAAAAGTAAATAAATAACTATCTATTAATTTTGATACATAATATAAATAAATATTTTTTATATATTTTTTTTACTTTTTAGGGCTATAATTTATTTTATTTTCCTTCATCCTCCTCCTTTTAAACATTAAATGTATACTATTTAAGCATAGGTCTTAGGGCACTTTTTATCCAATAGAATTTGTGTGTGTGTGTGAAGCTATTGTCTTCCTTAGGGTCTCCCATACATTATTCGCGCGTATAAACAAGGTTGTAAATAATTTACCTCAGTCCCCCAAATTGAGTATAATTTAAACTTAGTAAAATGTTTATGGTATTTCAGTTAAACAGAATAGAAATCGATTGTGAAACGATGCAACAAAAATTTTTAGAAATTTGTGAAGCATTTTCTACAACCGATGAATGAAAAGTAGAATAAATGTTGATAGTAAAATTTACTCTTTTTTTTAAATTTTCGAAATTCTTTATTTTTAAAATTTTTTTCAGCAAACGAATGAAAAGGAGAGGTTAGTAATAGAACCATTCAAAAATACCAATAAATCAATATCAAAGCCGCATTTATAAAGCTTTCCCTATTGTCCTATTAATGCTCATAATAAATATATAACTATATAAGAATATTATTGATCTTTTGATGGTGCTAGATTTTTTGTGGGTGTTTAATGTTATGGATTTAGTCTAGCGCTGCTGTCCAAAGGGAACATGCAACAGCAACAACAGAATATTATTGATTTTGATACAGAGAGTTATACTTATATTCTACATCCAGCAACATATTTCCAGTTCAAAGTAGTTTCCAGCAGTAACAAATAAAATTCTTTATAGCGCTGTATCAAAATCTTGTATATATCGATTTATTTCTATAATTCTATCCATAATTATATTACAGATAACGTTATTAATGCTTGCAGATCTATAACCAATAAGAATGCTCAGAAATCTTTTGTTCGAAATGAAAATCTTTTATATGGAATTAAACTTCTAGTTTTATCAGCGCTTGTATAACTATAGCTATCAACATCGATAGTTCTATATCCAATATCATAATTCTAATTCAGTGCTGTTTTCTAATAGAAATAATCCAAAATATATTTAGCCCTATATCAAAGTTTTGTTTACATTTTATTAATACTGATATAGTGAAAATATAAATATATCTGTAGGAATACTTTTATACCTAGCGGGAATAATCAAAAATATTTATAGTTGCATATTAAAGTCTTATTTAAGGAGCTTTATCTAGAGTTTTATCAAAATTTACAGTGTACATTTAACTTAGTGTACTAGAGTTGTATCAAAACTTGTAGGGTATTGACTTATAGTGTTAAAAATTATTTAGAGAATTTTAAATATTTTTTACACTCTAAGAGAAGTAATAATAAATTAATTCAAGCTAATAATAAATACTACGGAACATAAAGTGACGTTCCATTTTGAGGAAAAAAAAAAGTAGTCGAAATGCAATGAAAATAAGCATGTCATTGCTTCTGATGTCATTTTGTACTTGTTTACTAGTACATCTGCGCGAAGTATGATTAATTATCATTCGCATGCACAATGATACTCTCTTTTTTATTTTTTATAAAGTTTACATACTTGTAAACCATGACATTATAAAGACCATCAAGATAAATCGTATAAAATTTGCAGGACACATTTGCCGCCTAGACCCCTCCACCCTGACATTCAAAATCTCGCCTTACAAACCCATCGGGAAAAGACCAAGGAGTCGGCCCAAACTCAGATGGTGGGATGCGGTAGATGAGGATCTTAGCATTTTAAAATTGAAGAACTGGAGGTCTGTCGCCAAGCAAAAGCCGGCGTTGAAAAGTGCTCTAAGGAAGGCCTTGGACCATCCGGGCTTGTCGAGTCAATAGAAGAAGAAGAAGAACATGACAAAAGCTTCAAATTTTGCTCTCTGAAAACGATATAACATCAACGATTTAAAGTATTACCAAGATAACAACGTTAGAAACGTTTCATAAAGATAATGATTAACCACACATATGAGGAAAATGTCACATGTGCGTTTTGCAGATGACAAAAAAGAAATGAATAAAAAAAGTTACGTATAGTGCGAAGATTATAAGCACAGCGTTTTCCAACGTGTTGCACACTAAGCCATCTTTTCTACTTTAACTCAAAGTGGAAAACAATCCTTTATTCTGGAAGTAAAATAGACGCAATTTATCACTTTTTAAGACTCTTTTACGCAAGTCCAATACCAAACATAAATTGCTAACATTTGTAGTTGTGTATATTCGTGTGTGTTTTAATCTTGTAAATGTGTCCAACTTAATTTTATCGAGCAAATGAATCGTAATACCTTTTTTCCAATTTTTGCAATGCACATTTAATAATAAATGAAAATCGCTGAATATTTATACTTTTTTCCAAATTCTTCTATGTTATAATAAGCTGAATACTTTTCGAAAATATGTGACAAAAATAAGTATTTTTATGAAAAGAAAGAGAAGAGGGATAGTAGCAAGAAAATTTGGTCATCGGAATTGCTTTATGTGAAATAATATAAATATAATAAAGAGCAGTTTATGTGTGTTGTGTATCATCGGCAGAAGCCACATTTTTTTCCAAAAATAACCACGTAGAGCAAATTTAGTGGGCATTTTACTTTACCGAAGCAATGATTTATGAACTTAGTTTGACTTAAATGCTTAGTATGAGTAACATTGGAGACAAAATGGCGAAATAAATATCAACCCAGAACTTTTTGCAAATTTTTATACTAAATTATGAGTTATGCAGCAGACGCATTAAAGAAACAAAAAAAAATCACCACTGGTACTCGGCATGACTTTAAACGTCAAAAGATGCAAGTCAATTGCTCGTCTGGATGAGTACAATCACTCTTCTTATTTTGTTTTTACAATTTATACTTATCCTGTAGTCATAATTATCTCATTATTTACAACTATATACAGCATAAATGGTCAAAAATACCTATAGCACCATAGCAAAATTTTATTGAAAATGTGCCCAAAATGTAATTCGCTTTTGAGATTTCAATATGTGTGTAAAATTTGTTGTTTTGTCTTTTACTCAAAGGTCATTTCTTGCATATAAGGGATAGTTAGACTAAGATTTACAATTTAAAGTGGATTCCAACTCCTTACAAGCATCCAAACTCGAGGTGTGAATCGAACCTACCAATTATAAAAATGAGCACTAGTCATTCAGCGGCTAATTAAGCCAGAATGTATGTGGAAGACTATCCCATTATAATAACATTTCATTTTTATTATACAACTTCTTGACCGCTTCATTTTAGAGTAGTGTAAATACTTTTTGTCAAAAAATAACCTAGTACTATGAAATATTTCATTCATAAGTGCAATTTTAATTAATAAGTTAATTTAATAAAAAGAAACCAATAGATAATTTAATAAGCGATCTCATAACATATTATCATATCGATTTCATATTATATCACACAGAGGTTTGAGTATTTTAAAGTTTATAATACAGTCCACAAAATGAAATTAATAAATCTTATAGAATTGACATATAATTTGTCAGAACTATTTATTTAATAAATATAGAACTGATATCAATCTTTTGAATTTATCAATAATAATATAGCAACAAATATATGAATCTTGAAGAATCCATGAACAATAAGCATATAATTCTGAGAAAATTAATCTAAAAGAATTATAAATTAAAATTTTAATTTCCATCAAAATTGTTGTAGTTCCAATGATTTAAACCAATGCAATTGCTTTAGCAAGTTTTGCACAAGCGAAGCATATTGTTTGTTGCTATGTTAATATTTTGGGGACATTTTCATCTACAATAGTAAATATAGATATAAGGTATGTGTATTATATACTATGTTATGAAAATAGCACTCTTATATTTTATTTAAGAAATCAACTAAAAAATTAAAGAAAGTTTTGTGGGTTTTATATTCCTTATATAAATTTTTATACTAAGTGAAAATGTCACGTTTCACTTTTACAAAAGGAATTTGGAAAATTTTGAAACTATAATATGGCAATAAATTGGAAAACTATTAATAATATTATATATATATATAAGAGAAAAAATATACATAATTTTATTATTATTTTACCATTTAATATTAAATCAAAGTTGGGAAGCAAATATTTGTCACTTTTTATTTTTATCGTATTACATCAAATCTTTCTCCTAAATTTTAGTGGGTAAACTAATTTAGAGAGTGTGTGTGTGTGGGAAAACTTTCTCTTAAATTTTAGTGATTTTTGTCAAACTTTAATTTAGCACTAAATTAATATTATAGCAGCTGAGTATGTATTTCCCTCATTATTTATTGCATTTGATATAATGCGATTCCCATAGGCGTTTACAGTGAATTAATGAAAGAACTGCATTTTCTTAAGTAAAAAGGCAAAATTCGATCTTGGTCACAATTTCAATAAATAAAAAACTGTTATTTTTACATGGCCTATACTCATTAAAGCAAAAATGTCATATAAGAAATGATGCCAAATAATGAGTTTGGTTATTTTTTTGGAGGATTTTCTTAGGTATCTGGCAAACTGGTTTTAATTACGTCATAGATATGGAGACCTATAAGAATTTACAGAAAAATTCTACTTTGGAAACCCTAGTATTATGTCATCACGCACGTCACATCACAAATATTAAATAATATAGATTTATATTAATAATTGATATAAATATTGAAATTAAAATTTGAAATAAATAAAAAATGTACTGCAATGATTAAATTTACTGACTTCAAGGGTATAAAGAAAGAACCTTGAATAATTTTATTTACTAACCTTTATTATTTATTCAATATTTTAAAAAATGATAATTTAATTGATGGTTAGGAAATTTTATTTACTATTTCAGAAATGAATTTCAAAAATTTATGAAAAACAGAAGAGTTGACTAGTATATTTAAGGCCTTTCCTTAACACTGATCATAAAATGGAAAAACCATACATATACATGTGTGAAAAGTGTTTTTGTTCATATAATTAATTTAATACAATATAAATGCAGCATTTGTACTTTTATTATAAAATTCTCATTCAAAACAATACAAATTTATATTTTTTTACACAAATAATTTCACAATTATAAATGAATTAAAAAATATTGCACAAAACATGCAGAATTACATTGCATGAATAACAAACAAAATTATAAAATCTGTATTTAAAAATATAATATAACTGAAAAAACATAACAAATCATAAAATAGGTTCTGTAAATTCATGCTTTATTTCATTTACAGCACAAGTTGCAAAATAGCAGAAATATTCATAATTTTTTTTTTTCAAATTTACAAAATTAATAACTTTGGTTTGATATGATTTCAACAATACTATTCTGACGTAAAAAGCTAAATTCAATGAAATAATCTCAAAATAAACTTCAAATGTATATGAAAAAATAAGTTTCTCACATACTCAGATTGTAAATATTACATTTTATCAATGCTATATCTAAAAATATTACTTTACTATGTACTATTACTATTTGGAATATAAAACAATTCTGTTCGGAGGGTTGCAAACAAAAACTGCAGAATTCAACAACAGCTCAATCAAATAGGTAAAAATATATTTTCCATATTTAAGACAACCACTAGATATGGGGAAAATGTTTTACTCACATTATTTTCATCTAATGACATTTTTGACAGTTGGTTTATTTTTTGATTATAAAATTGAAATAAATTTATAATTTTGCATTCAGTATGGATGTAGTAAAAAAATCATTCACAGAAAATTTTCAATATATCAGTTTCCCAAAGCAATAACAGTTGCTTGAGAAGGAGCTTTTCTCTGCCAAAGGAATAATCCAAATATCTATATTTGATAACAACTAAAGCACAGCTAAAATCATTTATTGAATGTTGTTTTTTGATATACACTTGAGTAATAAAAAATAACATTCAATAAATGATCTTAATAATTGAAATATTTGGATACACATGTACAACTTTAACAAAAGAAACACAGATTTGAGACAGGACATGAATAGAAGCACATGTACGAAAAACAAAGTTCCATGATTTAAACAAATATATTAGCTTTAGGAAAAAGCAAAAAAGAACACATGAATATATTGACTACAAGAAATTGATAAGCTAAACAATCTACAGAAAACAAACTTAGCAGTCTCGCAAAATATATAGATATAACAATAAAATTGACTTTGACTATTAAATGTGTTTAAACTAGAGATGAACGATATATTTGCAAACTACTTCTTAAAAATCTGATTCTTCTAGAAAGCAAGTGAACAGATACTTTAAAAAAGAGAGTAGAATTTCTTAGGAATTCAACAGGTTATTTTTCTGCTCTTGTGAAACAGTTCACTCCTCAGCTTTTATAAAACTATTGACTCTTCAACATTCTTGAAAACGGTTTTGAAATTAAATGTAATTTGTATAACTTTTAATCATAATTGCAATTATGCCATAATTATACATAACAAGAATATTAATACCTATATTAATTTATGTTTTCAATCTAGCAAATAAAGAATTACAAATCACAGATTTATTTATAATCATCTATCTGTAATTTAATTTTTAGTTATAAATAAAATTTAGCTTTCTATTAATATTTTTATTTTTTCACTGAGGAGTGAGCTTGTGAGTCATAAAAAAGAAGTGGTTTCAATCAGTGAGTGAACAGTTTCAATCCAATCCCCAAAATGAATGGATTTGCCCATCTCTAGTTTAAACATTTTAGCACCACTTTACTCTTTTCAGACTTAACAAATTTGATTTTATCTTTATTTTAATACTAAATATATATATAAATAGAAAAACATTTTTTTAAATCATCAAATTCAAGTTACATATCAAATATCTTTATCTTTTCTTTATATAAAATAGGTATATTATACAAACTTCCTTTTCTTCATTATGAACAATTTTAAAATATAAATTTGCTATAAAATTTTCATAATTATAAATTCTAACAATTCATTAAATTTTATTCATTATCACTAGATATTCAAATGAGAACCATAATATCAATACTAGATCGTAATTTACATTTCATAGCCTATTTCATTCAATAAAAGAATCCTTAACCAAGCAAAACTCTTCTTAATCTACTTTCTGGAACATCACTGTCATCGTCAGAGCTGTTAGTGTCAGAGGAACCACTAACACTAGGAGATGTGCTGCACCTTGGTGAGCAGAGATACTGCAGAAGAGGAATTCTGTATTTTCCACAAAAGTCCACAAATTTTATATGCTCCACTCTGACATCAAAATATACACCTGCAAAAAGAATGCATAACCTAAGAATGAATGCATGAGCTGGCAAGCAGTAGAGTGTATTTGAGTTCCTAAATTAAAGACATATTTTGCTTTTTATCAATACTGTATCCAATAATTTTATTTTAAATTAATTTGTATATATAACAATTTAGTAAATAATAACATGAACATTTAATTATTGCAACATCTATAATATTTAGCTGATTCAAACTGTAATTCATTTAAAAAATTCAAAACAATAACCCAGACTTCTAGTTAACGGGCAAACAAATTATTTTTCATTATCCATTATCTTATAATTTAAAGAAATTAAATCATATATTAAAAATTGTCTTCACAATTTACATAATATTGGTATTACTTTCATATTCATATGAGAGACAGCTTTGAAAAGTTTAAGGGGAAAAAATTAGGCGCATTAATTATTATTTACTGCATGAAATTTACAAACTCATACACTCAACTGTTTTGATAATCATTAAAATATCTGTATTAATCAAATCTGCATTACTAAATATAAATAAAATAGATGTGTAATAAATTATCTAATTTCATTTATATTCAATATGTCAAATTCAAAAGTATTCATATTAAAAAAATTCTATATGGAAATATTTAAAACAAATAAAAATGAAATTGAAAGAGTTATTTATAATATTTTGATCCAAATGTACCTTTAATATTAATTAAGTCATATGTAGCAAGGATATGTAAATTGACACAAAACTGCTATAGAATCCAATTATGTTTTTGTGTTGTTCTGGAGTACTGAACTACTTCAAAATTTCTTTACACGTTTTTCTTAAAAGTATATCTTTTTTTTAGGTAACTGCAGTGAAAAATAACTTAAAGATTATTAACAGAAGTAAATTTTCTAGAGTCCTTGAGTTTAATCTTATCATAAGACAAAGGATCTTCCTGTGATAAGTAGGATAAGATGGATTCTGAAATTCAGATAACATAAAAAGAAAAATTATTAAACTCCTCTAACAGTAGTTTATTACCAAATCAGCAACTTAAGAAAGATGTTCTCCTTCAGTATATCACATAACATTCATGCAAAATATAACATTATTGAATATAAAAATATTTTTCACCACACATTTCAATAAATTTCAAAGAAACACTTACCACGACATTTCGGATTTACACACCGACAGGCACTTTTTAAATACGAGATTAAGCTAGGTGGCAAATCTTCAGCTCTATAAGGAATCTTAAACTGTTTAATGCTTCTAGCTGCCAATTCTCTGAGAGAAGGTGGGTCATAAGTCATGTCTTGCACAAACCTTACAACTAAGGGGTTATCACGAAGGCTCAACTGGAAAAAAATATGAGATTTACACATTAACTTCCATTTGAGGAAGAAAATTTTACAGTGTTAGATTTACTTGAAGTTTTAATCAGTCAAGAAATAATTACATAAATAGAAATAAGTTTCATAAAAAAATTAAATAAATTTAGAAATTCAAAAAAAAAAATGATATTAATAATGATAAAGATCAAATTTAATTACCACAAAAAAAATTCTGGCACTTATGTATCCTATCAATCATTTTAACAAAAAAAAAAATAATAAATAATAATAAATAAATAAATATATAACACCAAAATATTACATCTTAAAACCAAAAATCTTCATCTCAGTTTATGTAGCTTTGATTAATACATGTTAACAGGTCCCATTGTTTGTTTTTCCACATTAACAGTCAATAGGATAATGTGCAAGTACCTGAATTCCTCATTATAGAATTTTTCAGTTTTGTGATGAAAAATTCATGTTTATTAAGGAGTTTAAAGAATATTTCTTTGATTACTAGAAGAGGAATGAAATTTTATGAGTACCACACTCTTATGCACTTTTTTTATAAGAACAAAAATAAAACACTTATAATGTTGATATAATATCGTTTTAAAATACACTACAATTCTTGACTAATTTCAGGTTCGAATATTATGTCAATAAAAATGAAGTGAAGATTACTATGTATCATATAATTAATTTACATAGTATACAATATATGAATATCCCGTATATATAAATTTATTATATAATTATAAACATTTAAACAGGAAGCACGTAAAAGTATCACATTTTATTTTAATACTTCATTCTTTAATATATGTTTTGGATATTCAGAAACATCAACAGTTTTTGCAATGTCTTTAAATTTATAAAAATAAAATTATATTATTGTACTCTATTCTGCAAAATAAAAATATAAAAAATAACATAAAATGTGTTAATATTTATTTAAAATCATTGAAATTAGAAATTTTAAAGGTAATACTCAAAACTTGTAGGAATTTGATTTTTCAAAATATGTAAAAAATAATACATTAATTATTGCAGTTTTTAAATGGCTGTTCATAATTAATCTTTCAAATTTAGAGTTCTTACAAATAATTAATGCATATTGCGACTAAAACTAATTCCTTGTTTCATTTATTTTAGAGTAAATGTGATTGGAAAAATAGATTTAAAAACAATATAAATCAATTAAATTTATTTATAACATATTATTTTATTTCGTTTTGCTTATTTGGCAACTAAGATATTCTCTCGACACACACTCTAAAGAAATAAAATATCTTTATTTTATAATTTTAACAATGCATTTAAAATTTGATTTAATAACATTTTTAAAATGTTTATACAGAGTATAACAGCAATCTAATAAATTGCTATTTTGGAAACATTTCCTTATAAATATTCAGTTTTTCTAGAATTTGAGCAAAATATTTCTAAATATATAGATAAAACAACACAAATATTATTTTACTTTAAAATGTAAAATAGTAATGTCCAAAAATTAATGGCTTTGTTTCCATTTAATAATCACTGATATTTTTTAAATATATATACATAAAAAAAAAGATCTACAGTAAGTTATTTATCTTTGCATTTGAGATATTCCTTTTTCTCATCTGTAATATGTAAAAGCAAATGTTTGTAATTAATACAAATCCATAGCAATTTATTAGCCCAGTTAGTTAAATTATTAATCTTTTTTTGAAATTGGATTAATCTAAAGAAGAGAAAAAAATGATATATTAGAAATTGCACAGTTAGAATCATATATTTTTAAAAATAAAAGTGGGCAAAAAAAATCAACAGTAAAGTTACTTTTATAGAATAATTTAAAGCCTAACAAGATGTCATAATATTTTGTTTAACAAATTCAAAAACATTATTACACAAATAGACAATGTTGCTTTAAAATGTAAGACAAATTAGTACCAAAGATTAAATATTATTTTTCTTAAAAATAGAACAAATATTAATACATATAAAATTAAATAATAAATACTTTCTGTTACTTCTTTGACAAATATAAAATTGACTCTTGACTGCAATGATATAGCATAATTTGTAATATATGTTGGCTGCAATTTCTGAGCATGATTATACATAAAAATGTATCAATATAAATTTCTCCAAAAAACACATAAAATGAAAAAGAAATTTAAGTCAAAATGAAATAAATGGATAAAAATAACATGACATACTTCCACAAGACCTTTAAGAGTAACTATTTCAGGGGGTAGTGTGGTTAGTTGGTTATTATGTAGCAAGAGAGATCGTAATCGCCGGAGACAAGATATGGTTGATGGCAAGCTTTGCAACTGATTTTCACAAAGGATAAGAGATTGTAAGTAATGTAGTTTCCCCATTTCTGCAGGAATATCTTTAAGTTTATTTCCTCCAAGATAGAGTTCCTGTAATCTGGAATAAAAGCAATGTTACAAAATAATCACATTGCAAAATAAGATCTATTGCATAAAAGCAAAAGATAAATGCAGTAGAATTTTGGATTAATTTGTTTAATTTAATTGATTCTACTTTAATATTCTAGCTCCTGAACAGTCCTTACAAGATATGCAAACTGCTTTATGACATAAATTTCTTTCGCCTTTACAAATGTACAAATCTTTTTACAAAAGCTTACAACATTTAAAAAAAAAAAACTTTTTAAATATTTTGAAATGATGATTTTGCTTCGTAATGAGGTTTAATTATAATTTAAAAATGAATTTTAAATAAATTGTAAACAGTAATTTTTCTTAATTTTAAGTGTTTTTATTGTGATATTTTACCCCCTAATTTCAAATAATTAAAAACTTGAATGATTCTTTTGTTAGTCATTTTTCTTTTGTAATAGTAATTTATATTATAAAGAGTTATCTAGGTTTAATTTTTAATAATATCAGAATACATTAATTCCAAGATTCAAAATAGAAACAATGGCTAATATTTATAGCAATACTTATTTAAAAATAAACTCTATACTATGGTTGGGTTACATTGAGAAAATAGCTAAAAATAAAGTTTTGAAAAAAATTATTAAATAATAATAAGGGTCGATAATTTGTTAAGATTAGTTTAAAGACTTTGAATTCAAGAGTTTGATGATTAGATTAGATTATGTGATCAAGGATTTGGTTGCCCTTCAAATAAAACATCAGAAAACAAAGGTTTAAAGTGACATTGCTCTTAGTTAAGCATAGTCTCTCTTTCGGTTAAAAAAAATTGGGGTGATAATAAAAACTACTACATACCCAAATAGAATCACATAAATTTTAAATTTATGCCTACATGTTTTTATAAATTAAAAACAATTAATTTAAAAATAATATTTCAATATTTGAAAACATATTAAAAAGATTTTTCATAATACTTCATCGTTTGCAATAATATTTATATCACTGATATAAATGTAAAAATATAATTATCATATTCTGTAAATTATTACAAAGATTAAATGCATATTATCTAAAACTTTTATCTCAATACTCTTTCAGATAGACACACATATTATCACTACACAAAATTTTACCTAATTTTGTTTGATAATGAAACTTTACATTAGTTTATCTTTTCACAATATGAAGCAAAGATTTGAATATTCTGGAATTACAGTTCACTAGAACTCTCAATGTTTTCTTTTGAAGTTAATTCAAATGTGAATGTTTTGACATTTAATTCCAGCTGGTCTTAATTCATGTATTTAGAGCTGATTTATCCAGCTCTAAATAGATTAATTGAGAGCAGCAACTACATAACTACTTTGTTTAAATAAATAAGGATGAAGCTAAACTGTCATTTATGATAGTGAATGGGACTGATGAAAAATTAGGTTTTCTGGGTGTTATCTTACCAAGGTTTTACTATATATCTCTGTGTGAATCATTTAATAAAAGTAATTTTTTCAGTGAACACTTTGCAGTTTTAAAAAGTTAGGTACAATAGAACTCAAATTATTCAAATCCCACCTATCTGAATTGAAGATTATTTAAATCGCTTTCAGAATTTCAGAAAAATAAATTAGACTGAAGAGAGGGAAAAAGAGGAAAAGGAAGAAGTTCAAAAAAGAAAGGTAAAAGGGAGAAGATGAGAATGATATGTCTTAAGCAATTCAGAAATATTCTTTAGAAAATTCCTGGATGTTCAGAAGCTAATGCTGAAGATACAGGAGAATGGATTACAAGTCAGACGCTGGATTTCAAATTGCAAATAATGGTTAACTTATTGAAAGAGTCAAAGAAGATGACCTTAATGTCCAAGTTGAAGCAAACAAGAAACCATCAGCCAGTGAAGATTTGCAGGCTTTGAAACTCCTTTGAAACTCCTTTGAAGAGGATAGAGCCTTAAACCAAGTGCAACCACATGCAAATTCTCACTGTTAAGCGGATACACAACTTGGCTGTCAGCAAACATATAAAGTCAGTGAAAACTTACTCTGACCGAGATATTCAGCAAGCAATGATTTCCATTTACAGCACTACACACACATACTGTATTAATGTACAGCATTTGTAAGTATTTTAACATGTAAATGTGTTGACTTTTCATTTAATTAATTAAAAGTTTATAATCTTTAAAAATACAGTTTTTTCTCCCATTTTTAACATACAATAATAGATTAAAATTGACTCTTTTCCGAAAAAATCCAATTAATAAAATTTTTTATTATCTGAATGAGGTTCAGTTACGATTGATTCAGGTAATTGAAGTTCTATCATAGATATGCAGTACAAATTATTTTATTCAATATTTTGTAATTTATTGATTTATAAACCAATTAGCTAATATTGGGCAATGGTTAAATTATTCAGGCTTAAAAATATACAGTATCTGTAACATAAATTTTATAGGATTTGCCATGGTGAAGTGGTAAGACCCCAAACTTTAAAGTAAAAGAATATTGGTTTCATCCTAGTTACTGTTGGACAACAGAGTTGGGTGCTGTGCTTTTGCCTGCATGTCTGTTGGGGTAGGTGCTTGAGAGTTTTCAAGTTTTTCTCCTTTGCGACACATTTGAACAGAACATATTTTCTAATAAAACACACTTCCAGAAATTAATTATACAATGGTGATTAAAGCACCACCTTACAACAGTCTTAGAACATTAAGCAGTCTACAACATTGTGCATAAAAAATAGTACTTTATGTAGAAAATGTACATAATTGGATAACATTTTATTTATAGTTAAATTTTGCAAAGATTTTTTACTTATGTAGTTCTATGTGTAAATAATAATTTACTTTAAGGTGCATATTAACAAATAATTTTTTATAATCAAAATAAATGAAACACTTATGAATTCAGCATTATACTACATTCAGGATACTTACAAATAAGCATTTCCTAGTAAAACAATAACCAAAGCGACAACCAAGTAGACTGAATTAATCCTCATGTACAAAAAATAAACACAAATAACAAAGCTAATTAATCTAACAGAAAGTAATTTTCAAAATTGTTTTTGGTTCTTCATTACCACAGCTCTTAAGCATTGTTAGTGTACAAAGTATTAGATAAACATGAATATAAAAAGATGGCAATAAAACAACACTCACTTATAATAAAATACTTTTACAGTCAATTTCGAGAAGTATTGAAAAAACTTCTAACATAGTAATCTTGAATCTCTTTACAATTTTTAACACTGAATGGTTTTATGACTAAAATATTGCTTTCAGCTGTAACTATTTTTACATAATAGTTTGCCAGGTAAAAGAACTCTTCTTGCAAAATAAAGAAGTAGTCCACGTCTAAATTTGGTGAGTCTGTTATTTGTATACTCACAGAAAAAACAGGGAACAGAATTTCTAAGAAATAGAATTAAATTTGAGAATTTCAGCTAACATATTTCATAATAACACTTGGTGAAATTTTAAAAAGATTTTAATACAATTTCAGTAATATTTCTCAATAATAAAATTTCAGAAATTACTTATATAACGACATAATAAACCTATTTGAATCATAAATAATAATAATAATAATCTATCTATCCATATATATATATATATATATATATATATATATATATATATATATATATATATGTGGGATCGGTGTAGAACTGAGTTCCCTTTGATTGGGAGATAAAATTAAGTTATTTTAGTTTAGCTTTTGTGTAGCTGACATCTTGTTTATCACAGCTTGGTACCTATCTTGACATCAAAAAAACATGAGATATCAGACTGTAAGCATTTATCGCATATACATATATAGAAATTTAGACATAAAAATTCATATAAAAACAAAAAGATAAAAATTACTTTTCCAGTTTCCATATATCCCTAGGTAAATCTTCTAGCTGATTGCCACCCATATACAGGAATTTCAAACTGTGAACATCGATGACTTCAGGAGGTAAGGTTGTAAATAAATTCCCACTTAAATTTAATTCTTCTAAATGAATCATTGAACATAATTTCTTTGGCAAAGAGTAATCACCCAAAAAATTGTTCCGAGCATTTAATACACATAATTGTTTAAGTTCCAGAATGGCTTCGTTAAGTTCTGATAAATAATTACTACTCAAGTCTAGATGCCGCAGATTTCGGAATTGATAAATATTCTCGGGAATAAAATCCAATCTGTTGTGTTCCAGAAAGATATATCGGATATCTTTCGTATTCTTCTCTTCTTTTGCGCTTTCCTCCGGTTTTTGGAAACTTTCAAAATTATGGTGCAGAGTGATACCATCCATGTTCAGGAACGAGAGATCAAGGCAGTATTTACCATCGATTTCGTGATACCGAGACCAGTTAGATTCTTCAAGATTGCGTAAGGATTCTGCTGATGGATCTTCTATGTTGATACTTTCCTCACATTCATCTTCGGTTTTTTGTAATGGTTTAAATCCTTCAGCCATTATTTCGGATTGATTAAATAAAATTATGACCAGAAAAATAAATTTTTAGAAAAATTGATTATAAAAAAGAGTAGGAAATTCACATATTCAATTAATTTAAAGTGTAATATCCCTCACTTAGTAAACGATATTTTATCGGACAAAAAATAGAAAGAAAATTTTGATTGCGATTACGAAACTACTGCAGTTACTAAAGATAACTGCAACAGGTGTTAAAAATGCCTAAGTATTCCAAGCAAAACTTAATATATTGTAAATTATATCAAAGAATTATATTCTACTGAATAAAACCATTTATAACTAGAAAAAATATGGAAAAATTTATGCAAAAGATTTTTGAATAAAAAACATTATATAGATTAAATGAGATTATAAATAATAAATAATCGTAATCGTTGTTATCGAAATAAAGATCATGGGTTTCCTATATTTTAGAGATGGCAAAAACCAGTTATTTTCTGATAACTAGTTATCAACGTTACGTTCCATAAAAATAACATGTTCTAAAAAGCGTTATAAAATAACGGTTTTTTTGTTGACTGATCACATGATCAATCTGGAAGCTTTCATTGGTTCTCTGGCAACTGATAACGATTTTGAACACTTTAGTTATGAGGTTAATAACATGACCAGTTTTGGAGTTTTTCATTGGCTTTCTTGTAGCAGTATTATGTAGATGCAGTATGGGTCGGTCATGTGTTTAGTTTTACTGTGTTTCATTGGCTGTCTCACAACTGAGAACTGCAGGAAGTTAAGCGTTATTTGGACAGACACATGATCTATTTCGAGCAATTTCATTAGTTCTCTCATACCGTTAAATAGCTTTGGAACTGGAAGTTGTTCCAAGAAAACACATCAGGTCGGTTTCCTGGGAAATTCCGAGGGGAGAAAAAGAAGCGCTATATTGGGGTAACGAAACTGGTTTTTGAGGGAATGAAGTTATCGAATGAGCTATGATCATCAAAAATGAGAGAGTGAAAAAAAATTAAACGATTTTTTTCTATTGATATTTTTTAATAAAATAAATTATTTAAAAAATCATTTAACCTACATTGAAAAATATTTATGACATTACATTAACGGTTTTTATTTTTTCAAAGAGACAGTTTTTAATTTTGTTTCTATTATTGCAATACATTTATAAATTAAATAAATTTTACCTATTATAGATATTATAATTTTTAAACAAGTCTTTTATTTTTAATTAAAATTTATTTAATTAATTCTTTTCATTTATTTTTATTGCAACTGATTAAATCAGATTATGAAGATTTTTTATGTACTTTTGAGGTTTTAATACTTTTTCATTGCAGTTAACTTTTTCGATAAAATAATAAGCTGAATGCAAGTGTGATAATATAAAACCACGTATCTGTAGGCTATATTTTTTATTATCTTATTTAAATAATCGAAAGATTTAAAATTTCCATTAATAAACATTAATTTTCAAAATCTAGAGAAACTTACTGTTCTATCAAGTTATGATATTTCATTTACATATTCATGATTTTGTGTTCTCGAATGATCTAAATTTATGCAAAATCTACTTTAAATACATTTAAAAAACAAAACTTTGCATCACGAAAGAGTAAAAATGTAAAAAGCTAAATGAGAAGATTAAAATGAGTTTAAGATACCTGTTATAAAAATGTATATTGTATAAAAACAGCGTTTGCAAAAAGATAATAAATATACTATTGTAACAAATAAGACCCCAGATGCAATAAATATAATTACTGTCGCATATATTAATTTATATTTATTTTAACTGTTTAATGTTTAACTTAAATAAATTTTTTACCATAAGCAAAATATATTAATATTTATTTCTATAAAAATTACATTTTTATTCTGATAAATATTTTGATTTATATTGTTTAGTATTTGTTATATAATTTTATATTAAAAATCAAACAATCTTTATAAAAGAATTTAAGATGAAGCAACTTTTGATATCATAAATATTTAAATAAATTAAATTAATAAACTGCATTAACGTCATTATTTTCAATACATCAAACATGTGGTAAAAGCAATTTTTTATAATTTATTAATGAATATTTTCTTTAGAATTGTATAATAGTTACACATTATATTGTTCTGTCTTAAAAAATTATATACAAGTGAAATGTTTGGCTGAAATTTTATTAATTAAGTAATTTATTTACAAAAACAATCAGTTCATTTTAAACTGTAGAGTTTATTCTGAAAAAGAAAATTTAAAATAAATATTATAAGTTTTAATATAAAGCAATATGTGCAACCATTAATTTGAACGTAAAGTAATATTTATATAAAATATAAGCAATCATAGTTTATTTACATAAAATAATAAAAACACAACTTAAATCAAATGAAAATTTGAATTTAAAAATAACAGCCTTTCAAGGTGTTTTGGACTGAGACGAGTCCGTCTTTCATTGATGACATATCCAGCCTTTGAAAATAATCGTTCACAAGGGACGGAGGTCGCAAGCATATTAAATTTTGACTTGACAATTTTAGCCAACGTCGGAAATAAATGTGCATTTTCCTTCCACCATAAAAGAGGATCTTTATGTCTTGGAAGGAAACTGGCTTCTAAATAACGATTCATTTCTAACGTAGCAGTGGAGAATGCATTCCCTAAAAATAAAATTTGTCATTATCATTATTTAAGTGTAATATACAAACTAAATATATTTCTGAAAGAAAATCTGAATATATTCTTTATTCCATTAACTTAATATGTTCAGTTAAATCTTATTTTCTCTAATTTTAAAATTTCTCCGTCTTATTTTCTCACTCTATATTAATAATAATACTTTCTTTTGATAATAACTTGGAGGGTATACTATCATAAATTTTCAATAAAACTTCTAAGTTTCACTTTTATTAAAAACAAGAAATAGAATTATGATATTTGGAATTTAGAGGTAATTATTAAGTTATTTTAAGCAGATTATCTTTGACTCTCATATATTGTGAAGTGGAAAATATAATTCCCTAAAGATTTTATAAGACATATTCATAACTACTGTAAGAGGACTTTTCATAAATACTGTGTTTTAATACAAGGATTAAAATCTGGAATATTCTCAAGCACCGACAAATGTGCATGCAGAAAACTAATATACAAATCAATTTCCCACTATTCAATAGTTTATAGAACTGAACCCGAGATCTTTCTCCTCTAACAACATATTAGATCATGCTGAGCCCAAAGTGCCTGTCTTAAATTTCTCCAAAAATCAACTGAAATTACTGTAATCTAATAAATAGCCTTATGTGACTAAATTAATTCATCTTTCATTCTTAATTTTATAAACGGCGTCTAAATTAATTTTTAATGATTCAATAAAAAATTCCTAAGCCCTTTCAAAATTTTGCTCAAAGCTAAACATAGAATTAACTACAAATATTTTTTTATTTATTGTATTAACTACAATAACTACAAAAATTTATTTGATTTTATTAAGTATGGAAATATTTTTCAAATTGTTAAATAGAACAGAATTTTTTAAATAACATAAAAGAGAAACATCCTCTTTGGGTATTCATCACATATATAGTTCTGTAGGTACAGTGAAATGTAGATATATAATATTTTAAATAATGTAACATATACTGAAATATATATTTTTTTTATAAAACCTTATGGCAACCCTGACAAAGACGAACTCCATTATTATCTTATTTATTAGTGAAGAAAAATATAATAAATACTTTAACATTTATATAATGAAGAAATAATATTTGTAATAAAATTGAAAATTTTAACAAAAATGTGTATATTGCAGAAGGTTTTCTTTTTTTTTTCTTCTTTTATATTTATATTGCACCATTTCTTAAAAATTTTCAAAATAGATTAAAAAATTTTCTCTCATTCAAATAATTAGTTATGCTCTTTACTACATAAAAGAATTATATAAAAATATTCCCCTACATTAATTCTTAGAAATGTGTGTGTGAACTTAAGGTTTTAAGTTGAACTTTTTCAACTAAGTTTAATTCCACTCTTAGATTGATCTTAGTTCATATTATTTCAAGACTTTACTTCAACTTAAATTGATCTAAGATCATGAGAATTTTAAGTTGTTCACATAATATTTTACACCAAATTAGTTAGGAAAATTTTTTTTAATATAACAGTTATATGTAATTATTTATAATACAATTTAATTTTCTTCAGAGACTTCAGTTTTTTAAACATTTTACTATCGGTACTTTGATTCCTAACAAATGACGAATAAAGATTATTATTCAACGTTAAGCATTAATTTAATCCTTGATAAATCATGCAGAAAAACTGACACTTTATTGCTAATAAACTTTTAAAATAATAATTAAAATAGAATAAATTATAACAACTACAAAAATAATATCGAGTAACATTAATATATATATGTGATATATATATGTATTAATATTAATATACACATTAATATATATATATATATTAATATATATGGTGCATACATACATACATAATCATACACATTAGTGTATAGAAATTCTAATTAATTGGCAATAAAACTCATAATATTAGAAAAAATTAAAAAAAGCTTTTAAACTGTGCGACATAAACTCAAAATGTAAAGAAATATAAATTAACAAATATTTTATTTTATATTTCCCATAATAAACATCAATATTACACTTGCTGCAGTTTAAAAGTATAAATAATTATTTGTTTACTGAAAAGTAAAAGTTTAAACAATTTTTGTAGTTTTTCTCAAACATTTACATATGAGCTTCAAATGTTAAAAAATTAAATTAGTATAAAATAGATAAATCTAATTATTTAGCGTACTGAAATTATAATAATCTATAAAAACAAAACATAATAACACACTATTATTATTTTGCTTAAAATTTTTTTTCACATGAAATAAATTTTTAAAAAACTACATAATAGAATATATCTTAGAAAATTTTTAACATGCATAATAGAATATTGATAAATATTTTAACATGAAATATAATTTTATTATGTTCACTTACCTTGAGGCTTCTGGGACGAAATTATATTGTCGAAATAATCCCAAGCAGACATCTTATTATTAGTACTATTCGTCGGAGTGATTGGTTGTGGTTGCTGGTCATCAGATTCATTTCTTTTTTCTGTTTGGATGATATCCGACATTAATTCAATTAAATGTCTTTTCAGTGTATCTGCTTGGGATTCGCTACTTATTCCTAGTTTTTTGTATCTAGGATCCAAATAAGTACATATGCCAATTGTTCTACTGTTTTCAATATTTCCTAACCTTTCGTTAAGTCCTTTTTCTAATGCATTTAATACTTCTTTACTTTCCGAATAAAATAGTGTACTTCTTATTTTTGAACAAACAGAGACCAATCCATTTGCAATAAGTGGTATTTGGCTGGCAGTTACATATTTCTCTCCACTTATTTGATTTGTTATTTCCTCAAAAGGCCTTAAAATTGTAATTAATTCTTCAGAAACCTTCCATTCTACCTCGGTTAAAGTAGGTAAATTTTTTTCTACTAGAGCTAAAGTTGTTATAACAGCTTCTTTAAGCTCTAGGTACCTGCTCAGCATATAAAATGTTGAGTTCCATCGTGTAGGAACATCCTGTATTAGTTTTTTTGGGTTCGTAGACCCAGAATTTTTTTGATATTTTAAAAATTTTTCATTTGCACTTGAGCTTCTTTTGAAAAAGGAAACAACAATTTTTATTTTTTCCAATAAATTTGTGACGATTTTCAATGCTTCCTTAACAATTAAATTTATTGTGTGAGCAAAGCATCCAAAATGTTTGTAACCTAAATTTATGATAGCAGATTTCATATTAGCAGCATTATCCGTAACGGCCACAAGTACTTTTTTTGACAAATTGAATTTCTCAGTTTGTTCTTTAATTAGATTTGAAAGATTTCGACTTGTGTGAGTATCACCAATATTAACGCACCCAATTAAAATCGTCTTCAAAGAAAAATCCTCATCAATGAAGTGAGAAGTTACTCCAAGATAACTCTCACTATTTCTTGAAGTCCATGTATCAATGGTAAGACATACGCTGGAAACCGAGGAAAATTTTTGTACAGCGATGCTATAACATTGTTCATATAATGCCGGAATTAAGTTATTAGAAATAACTTTTCTGCTAGGCAACGAATAACTACTATTTAGTCCCCTTACAAATTCCTTGAAACCTTCATCTTCCACGAGAGAAAAAGGCTGCAAATCTTTTATAAAAAGATCTAATAAAAGACGATCTAAGTTCTTCTTATTTGCCGCTGTCATTTTCTGAGGCATAAATTCTGCTATTTTCATTTGCTGTGCTTGATTAAAAGAATTTGAAGGAGATGCATTTGTTTCTTCAAGTTCAGTAATTAAATTCACAGAATGAAAAGGATTATTTTTTGCAATCTGTTCAGAATCCTTCTTTTTTGAACCGAAAGCACTTAAGCACGAAAGATCCACAGTAATATGCTTCTTTTCCAAATGTTTCTTTAAATTATTTGTCGTCGATTTGAAGCAAAGTTTTGAACCACATAAATTACATTTGGCAGTCTTCAAATTTGCATCAATAATATTAAAATAATTCCAAATAGGACTTTTATTAACTCTACTCATTTTAAAATATTTAAAATGTACAATTAAGTAATAAAATTAATATAACAAATAATGGAAGCAATGAAATAATAAAATAGCTCAAAAGTGAGGGTTTGTTTTTGCTCAAAAAAGAGACAATGGCAACTGAAACTGAATAGAATGATACTCGGTATTTATTTAAACCATTTTAGTTGCAACTATGTAAAAGGATATACTACACATTAGCGCTAACAGGACCACCCTATCGATAATTACTTTTACTGAAGCCCTGTCTGAGGATCACCTTATTGATGATTACATTTTCACCCGAAATTTAAATTCCCAACTAAGTGCAGGATTTCGTCTCGCTAATTTCTCACGGTCCAGTAATCGTTTCTTAGAATCCCTTCATTTGTCACCATTGTAAAATCCCGCCACACACGATAGGATTTTTCGTTTGGATTTGTTGAAGGGGGTAGAAAGTAATTAAGCACACACTTACCTCAAATTCTGCCGACCACAGTAGGGGAGGCACATCTGGAGTGGAATCCTATCGTGTGTCGGAAAAGACCACCCTATGAATAATGAGTTTTTCCCAGAGAACTAGGAGCGGAAGGGATTTCTGTTGTTGAACATCAATTTCAATTTTCATTTTTTAGCTCATTCAGGAATTTAAATCTAATAGAATTTTAGTTTAAATAATTCAAAATAAACGTTAGTTAGCTATAAATATTTCTTCAAAAGAAAAATACAATTAACTAGAGTTTTTAGATTTTGAATGTAATTTTCAATAAGCATAGAGTATTAAGATGTCTATAAAAATATTTTGCTTAAACTGTTTTTTAATATTGAGGATTCAATATGTTACAAATCTACAAAAATTATATATTTTATCACAATGGAATAATTTGTGCATATTTTAAAATCAGATTTGCGCAGTAAAATGCATTAACATTTCTGAATTCAAATACTTCTATTACTTTTTAAGATAAGTTTTTTCCTCGTATAAATATATTTTTCAAATATTATTAACTTCAGATAATGAACAGGAAATAAAAGTTCAATAATTGGAATAAAATATAATTAAATTGAAGGAATGTATTCAATTCTAAGTTTTTAATTTTATTCGTGGTTATTATTGTAATAAAAAAGGGTACAAAAAATTAGTAATAAGATACACCACATACGCTTTTCGGGTTGCTTTCGTTTGTAAATCAGCAAAAAAAAAAAAAAAAAGGGAAAATCTGTAAAACATTAAAATTTTGACTATCGATAGTCAGAATCTCTTTCTTTTAAGTGATAAAAATAATTAAAAATCTTGCAAGTTTTTTTTTTTTTTTTTTTTTAGTCAAGAAAAAAAACTTGTAAGATTTCTAATTATCTTTTCCTTTTATAATGATTTTAAAACAATTTGGAAATGTAAACATATTTTTATAGCTTCATTATTAAATAACATTATAATCAGTTAAACATACATTTCTCAAATGATCGTTTATTTTTGAATAAAAGGAAGCATGCAACGTCAAAAGTAACTTTCTTCAAAGAATTAAAATCGCAACAATGAACTTCTTTGGAAATGATGAAGAACAATACTTTGTGTGATTCAGTTTTTATCTTCTCAATTAATTTTCAGTAATTAGAAATTTCATTTTCCTTAAGAAAATTGTGAAATAAAATAATGTTATTAATAACAAAATTAATATAGATTTAAGATTTGCTAAATTTTTTATAGCCGAGTAATGTAATAAAATGCTACTATTTTTAATTTTTATTTAAATTAACAATAAAATTTCTTAACCATTCCAAAAAATAAAAATAATAAAGGTAATTTTTTGTACTATTACATTTATTGCTGGATCACACAAAAGTGAATGCAGTATGAAATTGAGAAGTATTAATCAATATAAAATTAAAACACATTAGCAAAAATGCACTATAATTTTAAATCGGGATTGAGTGACAAGTTTTGGAAGAATTTTTGAAGACTAGGGTGATAATTACGTAAAGCGACACTGAAAATGCAGAAAATCTTGAGGCGCATATGCGCCATTTTCACAGATGACCAACTCTAACAGATGAATCAAAATGCTGGTATCTGAGTAATTAACACCCTTGGCTCGATTCTCAACTAGTACGTGGATGATTCTAGCAATTTCCCTATATTTAAACCGCAATTCCAATTAGCTTTCAGATTTAAAAGTTGATCATAGATTCGAAGTCCAAAACATGACATTTTTCCATGAACCCTAAATTTTTCTCCATTGCTTGGATGAAACATATGAGCGTTTATTTAGTTTTCTATTACATTTCGCATGATTCAAATTTTCAATCATGTTAATTTTCTAGATATTTGCTTTGATTGTTAATGATCTTTCTTAATATAGAAAACGATGAAAAATTTTATTCATAAAGTACCATGCAAATAATTCTAAAAAGCAAACAAAGCTAAATAACATTTTTAAAGCTAAATTTGCAAAAGATAGTATTTGCATTTAACTATAATTATATTTCAAATACTTTTTTGTTCCTGTAAAATATAAATAGAATGGAAATTTAGTCTAATGAAAATTCATAAAATAAAATCTCTAACAATTATTTATTATAATAGTAAAAAAGAAATTTATATTTATGTTATCTAGAAATTCTCAATCATGATAAATTTGGAATCTTAGTGGAGGGCTTAACGCCCTAAAGCTCATGTAATGAATTAGAATATTCACTACGTATTGTCATTGTCTTCTGAGATAATTTTAGATAGTGGGCCGTATTTACCTGATACAAGGGAGGGAACTCAGAAAACTCTCAAGCACCCATCTCAAAAGACATGCATGCTTAAAATAATGATATAATATCATATAACGCTTTTAATAAATACTATAATGAAATATCTTCAATTCTAATTAAACCAACCTTTTCTTCAAACAGCCTGAAGATAATTCAATATTACAAGCTGATAATTCAGAATGTTTTTCGTAATATGCAGTTTAATATCTGGTAATTTATTTTACAGTTATATAAAATTAAACATGTTATGAGTAGAGCTAATTATATTTAAAAATTTGTATTGAAATTAGATAGGAATAAAACTACAAAAATGATCCTTTTATGAACAATTTTTTTCATTATAATTACAACTTAACTTGAAAAATAAATGATGAAAATTTATAATTTGCAGCTGTAATACTTATGATATTAATTTTATTATGAATTTATTTTCAAATATTAAATAAATACAACTACATTTACAAATTTACAATAATTAATTTAATATAATTATACATTGCAATATTTATTATCATGATTCTTAATAATTATGTTCCTAACTTAACAACAATAACACTTTTTATTTCAACACAAAATTTATAAATGGCTTTCTACAAGAAATATGTTGCATTTCTTTAATTACACAGTACATCAAATACATTTTTAGGTCTGTAAAATTATTACATTAAAATAATATTTTAATATAATCAATTAAATTATCATTTAAAATAATTAAAATTTTATTTTTATAAATTAATTTTAATAAATTATGATGATGCTTTCTCAATAAATAAAAAAGATTATAATTGTCAAAAATTATTTTTACAATGTATAAATTCTGAAAGTAAATTTAAAATTTTATCGAATGGTACGTTAGATTCTTTTTTTAATATTTTTTTAATTTAAAAAAATAAACTCCCAAAATTTAATATTAAATTTAAAATATTTTACTCTTGCTTTGATATGCGAACATAATTTCAAATTTCTAAAAAAATGCATCAGCTTAATAAAAATTTCGCTAAAATTCATGAAAAAATAATAATAAATAAAGGCTGAAGATAAATAAAATATCCCCACAATATTAACATAAAATGTATTTTTAAAAATTCCCATTTTTATAAATGTTTTAATCTTTTTTAAAATGAAATATATTTATTCATCCGCTTTTCAATTAACTTTTCTGCATCAACTTGAGGAACCGAAAAGTGTACATTCTTATTTGCTAAACAACGCAACGTGCCTAGCGAAAGCTTCGAATGTGTTCCCGAGAAAACTTTATGTCAATCTTAGAAGCCAAAACAACGTAATAACGACTTCAAAATTCCGTTGCGAAACAACGATAACGGCTTTAATGTTCCGGAAGTTCTAAAATAGCGATAACAGCTTTAAAGTTACAAAACAACGAGAACAGCTTTAATGTTCCGGAAGTTACAAAACAACGAGAACAGCTTTAATGTTCCGGAAGTTACAAAACAACGATAACGGCTTTAAAGTTACAAAACAACGAGAACAGCTTTAACGTTCCAGAAGTTACAAAATAACGTATTGTAGAAACCTACAACGACTTTGAGAAGTTACCAATACCGGAACGATTTCAGCAGTTACGGGGGAAAAACCGTTATCTTAATAACATATTTTTTGAAGAACGCGTTATTTATTAAACGGTTATTAGTAGATAACGGTTCTTAAATAACAGTTCCATTAAATAACGACCA